>OX104133.1:18022387-18622387 GCA_944470555.2 Heterobilharzia americana | reverse complement strand
ACTGTCCAACACACCTACACATTCAACACGTGAGCATAACAGACACACACCACTTTTGTTGCAGTAAACGATCACGACATCTGTGTAGTCGTCATTAAACGTGACACAAAAAAACAGCAGAGTTTAAAACGAACACCAACAGAAATATATCTGAATTCACAAGCATTGATCTCCTCTCTGGAAGTCATTTAATTGACATTCAGTATGCAAAAGACATTCTTCTCCCACGGGAAAACGCTGACCCAGTGAAACTTATCGATTGAGATGGATTGGCCGTGTACTACACATGTCGAGCTACTACCTACTTCGATGACTGTTAGTTACAGCATTGTAAGCAGGTGTGGACTACATGTTTGAGGTCGTCAACAGGATAAGAATCAATGGTTGGCCACCCTCACTGACACGACATCTTCCAAAGATTGACTATTCTCACTAACCTTCCTCCTTAAATCCCCTCTCCTTCCACACACCTTTGTCTACTTTGATATCACTCTCCTTCATTCCACCTGTTCTTTCGATGCTGTTCTGCACTTGTACAACTTGAACTGATGAACTCGTGAGTGAGGTTCTACGTTCATTTCGTTCCTCCCTCCCATTTTTTTATATCATTCTGGTTATTTTCTCCCATCATCACTACACAGTACACATTTTTCGACTGATTAACCTTCATCTGGATAATACACAGATCTTATCTTAGCTATTCTATTCTTATCAAACATTATTATTATTACTACTATTCCATACAATTCCTTCGCTTTGCAAATGTAAACAGAGCAAGAATAACAGATTTAGTGGAATAGCATGGATCCATTTTATTTCGTGGTTTCTCCCCAGCTGCTTACAACGTACAACAATTTTAATACCAAAATGTTTGCACACTTGAATCAGAGTTATGTTTGTCAATATATATATATATATATATATATATATATATATATATATATAAGGATTAACGTCACCTAGTTTATTAGTTCACTAGTTTTGTAGCCAGTCCTAAGCCCGAAGAAAGAGGGAAAGTTGGGCGTTGGGCTAGCGACCCTACCCCGCTAAATCAATCCAGTCGCTCAAGAAACTTCAAAGCACAGAGGAAATATAAAAAATAAACTTATTCTTCGCTGGTGAAAGCCTTCAGGAAGCCAATTGGTCGATGTGTCTTCTCTCGATGAAAGCGAAAGTAAGCACAGGGACATGGAGCGTCTGCACGATGTTTGAAGCTGGTAAGGCTGCCGAGATTGGAAAAAGAACATGGTGAAATGGCGACGTGCTACTAAAGCTCTATGTTTCACTAAGAACCCTAAGGGACAAATATTCATAAAAATATAGAAGGATTAGGCGAAATTTCCAGAGCGGATGTTGGAGAAGATGTGGGCCAGGGGGGGCACGCTTCAGGTGTATTTAACGTTTTAATAAAGCTTGCAAAAAATGTGTGGTCATAAGATTTATACTAACTAGGAGCTTATGTGGACAGGACTCAGATAATTAGGTCAAGGGTCTGAAATGTAAAATAACAAACAATAGAAAACAGGAAACCAACTTGTATGAATCGGAAATGATAAGTAGAGGGTTGTCAACACAGTAGAAGTGTTTACCATGGTAGACGCAGAATGATAACCTGTTTCTGTCTAAATACCTAAAGTCTGGTTTAAATCGTTTAATAGCTACAGAGAAACGCAGTAAATTCCAATTAGTCTGTTTATGAATTATTATTTTTAACGACTTCTGAATATGTTGACCTCATGTCCACTATCAATGCGGTGACGAGCAACGGCGCCCTGTTGAAGACTTTCCCACCTCTCATTGGCATTAATTTCTTCTGTTCTTCCAATGCCTATGTGCTTTGGCACGTACATGTGAATTAGTAGATCCAGTTGGAGGGGGACTTGTCAACCTTTGATTGTCTCAGTAACCAATTCGTTCAGTGGACTGCGATTAACCCAGCAGCTAGGTAAATCCTTTTTAAGGCAGTATTTATTCTGTAAGTAATTCCACTGGAAACATCATCACCTTATAAACCAAGATCTAGAAAAACAAGCTTCTTCTCGGCTATATCACACCCTTCTACTATTTTAGTCGGCGCATTCTCGTGGATTTCCTCTTGGGACGAAAGTTGTTGAACTTGAGATATACATTCCACTTCAAGGATCTTTACGATGTATACACCGAAGTATGTTACCATCGATATTTCATTGAATTCTCAGATCAGAAAAGTGAAATTTATCATCCTGTTCATATTCCTCTGTGAATTCTGTTTTGGTGTTGCTTGTTGAGTAGAATAAGCAAGTATGAGGGATGTTTCATGTTAGTGAAAACAACGAATGTATCATCAACATACCTAATTCAGAAGATTGTCTCAATGACTGCATACTTTACACTCGTACTCTCAAGGTTCTCCATATAAACATCAGCTAGTATGCGACCCAAGGGACTGCCCATTGCAACTCCATCAATTTTATGATATATGACAGGAGTAAAACTTAGGCACTATTGTCGACTGTAATTCCATGTTAGTTTGTTTATAAAGGATATCACAGTGAAACAGTATCATTTACAAGGAAGGCACCTCAAAAGCATTACTAATAATTCTCAATAAAGCTGAATGGGATTAAAGTGGCACTCAAACCAACAAACTCACCTAGAAACAAGCTTTGTAGGTTAAAAGATCCTATCGATGCAATTAAGCAAAATAATCTGGTTTACCAAATTACTTGCAAGGTCAAATACATAGGTCAAAGTAGTCGACCAGACAGGGTCGATTAGAATAACATAGTACGAAAACGTAACTGAATCAAGATTAGTAGATTCTAATAAGATAAGAAATTTAGAGAAAAGCACGGCTATAGCTATGCATGCAATGACACACAATCATGCAATAGGGTGGGGATAGACCGACAGTGTTGAAAACTGATTTAGTTGGGTGGAGGGAGAGATTGACAAGAGAATCTTTGTTTATCGAATCAGCACCAAATACATCCAGTAATAGAAATGATTCTACACCCGTACCAGATATATGAGATATTCTACTAACCTTGTCATCACAGAGAAGGAGAGAAAATTAGAACTATAAAAAACCTATCTCGAAGTTGTGGAGTTAGTTACCTGATATGAATATGGAAAATAAATTATGTCGGAAACACCGTTATCGAGTTAAATGATAGCATCCATTCACTGTGTGATAGTTCTAACAAACAGACTAAAATGAGATACATGACAGCGTGGAATTAAAATTGTACATTCTTGGTCCACATGAGTAAAACGTCCTTGAATTCCCTCTTGAACAGAGGCAGAAGATGAGAATGCTGATAGCGAAAATACATCAGAGGTTACCAAGAATAAATCACAAATGTCTAAACCTCCCAGTATCTGACCAAAACGGATTTGTCTTTTGTTATTTTACATTTCACACCCTTGATTCATTATCTGAGTCTTACTCATATTAGCACCAAGTTAATATGAATATTATAACCTACTTTTACAAATTTTATGTAGACATTCTCAATGGTTGAATACATGTGAATGGGTTGGGGTCGGTAGGACAAGAGAAACTAGTGGATGGAAACTGACTCTAGGTGATATGCCCCACAACCGAAGTCAGTGGTACAGATGTATACACACATTATTGTCGTCTTAACGCCATACAATATCTCACCATTTTATCACTCTTCCTTTCTCTCCTTCACTACTTTATATCTCTTTCGAGTGAATTTTCCTTATCTTCATCTTTCACCTCACTGCCTTTTTACTTGATATGCTGATATATGAGATGTGACAAGTTGGCCCGTGAGGCAGTAATGCCTGGTCGTATGTTGATTTGGATGGATAGATATTAGAACTGTGGCTTCTTCTATTCGGTTCTCGATTTTCCCAATGAGTGAACCCAAGACTGGAATAGCACTCCGTTTAATTCAATCTAGGAAATAATCGGTCATATCATAGCATATTACATAAAACTGTTTTGAGTTGTCAGTGGTTAATTATTTCCCTAAACTGTCAAAATACATATGAGGATTACCAAGTTTTACTAAGGACTGCTATAAACGACACCGTCTAATTAAATACACAGTCTGAAACTGATGAGTTCATTCGTACAGTCAAAGTATATGATAGTCATATTGTCCAATGGCTCTTGATTCGATGTCTGTCTTTAACCCTGTGGAGTTTGGTTCCCTGATATCTTCAGGCAAAATCTGTTCATGTTAGGCATACGTTCCGCTGTCACCTGTCGAATGTAAGATAATGTTTTAGGACTGGTCTTCAGCTACTCACAGTCTAAGGATTGGCAGTGAAATGTCTAGGTGAGTCCACCATTGCACTTAATTGGGGAGGTGGATCAGCACAAACTGGTCGGTTTCTCACGAAACCTCAGCTTGGACACAGAAGGCCTGTTTGGAATTGACCAATTTACGTAATCTATGATGCTAACTGGGGAGGTATCTGACTATCTATCCCGTTATTTGACTGTGATAGGGTTTATGTCACAGGCATCTTCGCAGCATTCCCTCACGTCTGGTGGAATTACCACGTTAAACATGACTAGAGGGAACTAGCAAGTCGATTGATAAAAGTATGAAACTTCAATGACTGATGTGGCTTGGATATGTGCTGTGCGTGCTGAGCAGCTGATTACCTCGAATTAGGAAGTTGAATTCGTTTGGAAGGGGGTTCAAAGTAGCCAGATGAAGACGTCTCCGAGATGAAAGTAATCAGTAGCTCAGGACTCTTGCTGACGTAGCTGGAATATTGGTTTAATACTTCCATGTATATATTGGCAAACACACCTCTGCATATTTCTTCACTCCATTCGTGTGTTTTCAATTACTTCATATCCATGATATCCTTAGTTGAAACGGATAATTTTTTGTCAAGCCGATTGAAGCATACAAACATTTAGTATAAGCAGCTGAGGAGAAACAACGAATAAGTTTATTTTTTATATTTCCTTGTGCTTTGAAGTTTCTTGAGCGACTGGATTGATTTAGCGGGGTAGGGTCGCTAGCCCAACGCCCAACTTTCCCTCTTTCTTCGGGCTTAGGACTGGCTACAAAACTAGTGAACTAATAAACTAGGTGACGTTAATCCTTATATATATATATATATATATATATATATATATATATATATATATATATATATATATATTGACAAACATAACTCTGATTCAAGTGTGCAAACATTTTGGTATTAAAATTGTTGTACGTTGTAAGCAGCTGGGGAGAAACCACGAAATAAAATGGATCCATGCTATTCCACTAAATCTGTTATTCTTGCTCTGTTTACATTTGCAAAGCGAAGGAATTGTATGGAATAGTAGTAATAATAATAATGTTTGATAAGAATAGAATAGCTAAGATAAGATCTGTGTATTATCCAGATGAAGGTTAATCAGTCGAAAAATGTGTACTGTGTAGTGATGATGGGAGAAAATAACCAGAATGATATAAAAAAATGGGAGGGAGGAACGAAATGAACGTAGAACCTCACTCACGAGTTCATCAGTTCAAGTTGTACAAGTGCAGAACAGCATCGAAAGAACAGGTGGAATGAAGGAGAGTGATATCAAAGTAGACAAAGGTGTGTGGAAGGAGAGGGGATTTAAGGAGGAAGGTTAGTGAGAATAGTCAATCTTTGGAAGATGTCGTGTCAGTGAGGGTGGCCAACCATTGATTCTTATCCTGTTGACGACCTCAAACATGTAGTCCACACCTGCTTACAATGCTGTAACTAACAGTCATCGAAGTAGGTAGTAGCTCGACATGTGTAGTACACGGCCAATCCATCTCAATCGATAAAGTTTCACTGCGTCATCGATTGACTTGTCTTTCTTGCCTAGTGCTTTTCGTCTGACCTCGACATTTCTATCACATTGACTCCACCGAACGCGAGCCATGCTGAGAAGACGCCTGTAATCAAAACTTGTAACGCTTTCATATCTTTTGCCTATAAGAGGCATGTTTGAAATTAGTTTAAGATGACGGAACAGACTGGATTACAGTATGGAAGTTTTTGTTAGGTTTTTGGATATCTTATTCGTCGGTACCGGAGATAATGCAAGTTGGTTCATTCCTGACAGACCACGTCTATCTGAGTTGAAATTTCGTCAGGAATTAGTCCTTTCGTTGTGATTCAATTTTCGGAATTAAGTGGTGAGGTGGACGCACTCAGGCACTTCATCTTATCCAACTTGCGTTTATGTGTAAATCGTTGTTAGTTGTGAGGAAACACGAAATGATTTGGATCCATTTGTCACTCTGTTCAAGGTGTTATTCTTGAACTATGTAAATTATTATCATAATCGTTATTGATTTTTGTAGTCAGCTCTATTGGATGTCCATAGAACTAAAGTGCCTTTTATTATGCATATTTAAGCCTGATTGAACATTCATTTATCATTTTATTGTTTTCAAAAGTTGTTGTGTGTTGTTTATACTCGGATTATGCTTACATAATCCATTGTAGTAGATTTCATCTACAACTTATGAAGTAAACCATCGAGTATTATATTAGATATGTATTCAATCACACATTGGAATAAATTAAATAAAGATCGATCTAGATTATTCATTTGTGTAATGTTTCATTTGATATTTGGCTAAACATGTTTCGTACTAGTTTGATTCATCAGTTGTAGACTATAATGTCCCCATAGTGTCTAATAGTCAAATATCAAATTATACACTATTTACAAAGGGTTACTATTACAATGTGATAACATTTTGGTGTTTGAAGCGATGAACAGTGGCTTTAAGTCTCACTGAGAGGTTATTATGGTTTCGAAGCGCTAATGGTAAATGTATATTTTCCGAACGAATATAATACGCACGCTTAGCTGACAGCTAACTTGGTAGGCAAGAGTCACTGACTGCAACCCCGGGACGAAAAGAGAGAAGACCGAAGCTGGCAGATGGGAGAGTGTATTGCTCCGAGAATATAATAATCAATCAATCCAAAACACGTGAATAAGTATACTCATGAAAAATGACCGTCCTCAATTTGAGGCATTTGCATAGGTAAGAGTAAAGACTAACCAATTAGCAATTTACATTACAATGGGGGCAGAAAATAGACTATTAGTCGTCATACCGTAAAAATGGTGTGAGAATGACATGTTAAAATGTTCAGATCAATAACAATGTTTTATACAAAACTGGGGCATCACAACAGAGGTGGGTACATCTAATTGAGTCCTGAGTAAGACAAAACATGCGTCTTGGACTCTGCTATCAGATAATTAGATACTATCGAAGATAGAAATACTCTATCATCAGCTCAAGAGCTATAGTTAAAAAGTTAAGCAATGAGAAACAAGGAAATGATTGAAAACACTTTATAATCTAATTTTAGTCAAGAGACTAGTGTTGATGCTATATTACTATGCTGCCCTAGGTTATATTGATGAAATAGATGATCACGAAAAAAGTGAGTTAACCATGCTTAATAAAAACTATTGTAGCATCTCAAGGGAATCAATAGTGATCATTTTTATCGTATTTCTAACAGCTTGATAACAGTCAATAACATAATTAAATTCTCTTACTAAGTAGATACTAAGTACATACTGGTCATTTTGGTAAAGTAAGTAGGTGAGGAGTGGAGACAAGTCCCAATAACAAACAATGCACACTGTCAAAGAAATGGTCGCGCCGATAAACAGACGAAGTCAACGCAGAATCGTACACACAACTTCATCACTTCAAGTTGTTACATTTCACAGAAGTATACAAACAAAAGGTAGATATAAAAAGGGTGTTAACAAACTAGACAATGGTGTATGAAGGTATGATTTTAGAAGTCATCTAAGTCAATAAAGTTTCACAACTTCACCGACTGAGGTATCTATCTGGTCTAGTACCTTTTTCCTAACCACAACAGTGTTCACAAAGTCATTCTACCAAACACGATCAATGTGCTATGAATACATCTATGATCGAAAATTTGTAATCGCTACATATCTTCTACTTTCAGTCGTATTTCAGAACAGAACAAAGTGCAAAGCAGCATACCTAGATATCTCTCCGATGTTAAAAATGGCTCTGATTGGTGAATGCCAATTAGGTCTTCTGTATCCGAGCTGATGTTCATGTTCCCTAATTGGCTACAATCGATCATCTAGCAATCTTTATAGGAATACCTAGATGAAAGAAAATACTACAATGCGATTATTATTTTATATGTTATTTTTCCCTTCGGTTCCTAATGGAACATAGGGCTTCACTAGCACGCCTCCATTGCACTCTCTTCTCTCCAGTCTTTTGAACCTGGCTCCATGACAGCCCGTAACCTTTCATTTCTTCCTCACAAGATTTCCTGCATGTCACCCTTAGCTGGGACGCCCAACTCGTCGCATCTCATTGGGGTCTCACTCGAGGGCCTGGCGCGTGATGTCCCCGAATGGTTTTCTCAGTGTATGCCCAATCCATCTCCACTCTCTTCTGCATATTCGTTGGGTAATAGGTTCTTGGTTGGTTCATTGCCAGACTAGAGATTCTCGTCGCTTATTCTTTCTGGCCATCTGATCTTCAGTATCGAGCCAGCGTAGGTAGCTGTTGATGAATATCTGTAGTTTGTTGGAAGTGCTTTCCGTGACAAGCCAAGTTTCTGAACCGTATAGCAGCACTGAATTGACATTGGTGTCAAAAATCTGGATCTTATTCTTTGTGCTGGGTGCAGTAGATCTTCACACTGATTTCAGATTAATGAAAGCCTGTCTTGCTTTTCCGATCCTGGTTTTGACATCCTCATCTGTGTCGCCACCTGTAGTTGAAACGATGCTGTCTAGGTAAGTGAAAGAGACAACTTCCTTTAAGTTTCTCCCGTTCATGGTGATTAGAGCTTGTTGGTGTTGGTGGTTGTGTTGGTTTGGTATCTTCACCTCCGTTTTCTCTATATTCACTTGAAATCCCGTCTTCGTTGCCCTGCCTCTTCTGTCAACTTGTTAGTTTTCTCCTGTAGATCTTCAAGTTTGTGTGACATTAGACACAAGTCATCGGCGAAATCCAAATCTTCCAGGTTCTTTTCCCCGGTACAGCCAGCGTATCCCTCTTTTCTCGCTCCTCACTGTTTGTTGCATGATCCGATCCACTACAATCAGGAATATCGTGGGTGATAGTCGACAGCCTTGTCTTACTCCTGTCTTCACTTCAAAAGCATCACTGAGCTTACCACTGTGAATTACTTGTCACGTGGCGTCTTCATATAGATGTTGAATGAAGTTGATAAAGGTTTGTGGGATTCCGTAGTGTCGAGCAGTTGCCAAATTACTTCTCGGTCGACGCTGTCGAAGGCCTTTTCCAAGTCGACAAAGCTGAGGTAGAGAGTTGACTGCCAACTACAATGCGATGCTACACTGTTAACTAAGATTCCAGTTGAATTACTATGATTGTGGATTGCTTTTGTGCATTTAAGTCTAATCTACTATAACCACGATGTCAAGACTGGTTTTTGTCTTGTTTCAATCGAACCCTGTCTAAAGAACAAGATATCCGTCGTTTGAGGTTTTTGCTTTAAAAGACAAAGTAAGCCTTGTGTGGTCTGTGGCATACACATATCACGTAGTGGTCTGTTCGGTGGACAATAACAACTTGACTAATGTGGCGATAAAATTTGTGTTATTCTCCAATCTTTTGACTGACTTTATTAACGTGTTGTCGAACGGGAATTCAAAATTACGTGTGAATATCTCTACACCACTGTGATCGATTTTCAGCTATGTCGGCAAGAGTCCTGAACTACTGATTACTTTCATCTCGGAGACGTCTTCATCTGGCTACTTTGAACCCCCCCTTCCAAACGAATTCAACTTCCCGATTCGAGGTAATCTTACATTCAACAGGTGACAGCGGAACGTATGCCTAACATGAACAGATTTTGCCTGAAGATATCAGGGAACCAAACTCCACAGGGTTAAAGACAGACATCGAATCAAGAGCCATTGGACAATATGACTATCATATACTTTGACTGTACGAATGAACTCATCAGTTTCAGACTGCGTATTTAATTAGACGGTGTCGTTTATAGCAGTCCTTAGTAAAACTTGGTAATCCTCATATGTATTTTGACAGTTTAGGGAAATAATTAACCACTGACAACTCAAAACAGTTTTATGTAATATGCTATGATATGACCGATTATTTCCTAGATTGAATTAAACGGAGTGCTATTCCAGTCTTGGGTTCACTCATTGGGAAAATCGAGAACCGAATAGAAGAAGCCACAGTTCTAATATCTATCCATCCAAATCAACATACGACCAGGCATTACTGCCTCACGGGCCAACTTGCCACATCTCATATATCAGCATATCAAGTAAAAAGGCAATGAGGTGAAAGATGAAGGTCAGGAAAATTCACTCGAAAGAGATATAAAGTAGTGAAGGAGAGAAAGGAAGAGTGATAAAATGGTGAGATATGGTATGGCGTTAAGACGACAATAATGTGTGTATACATCTGTACCACTGACTTCGGTTGTGGGGCATATCACCTAGAGTCAGTTTCCATCCACTGGTTTCTCTTGTCCCATCGACCACAAACACCTAGTCTCCATTGTTTTCATGGCTCAAAACAACGGTCAACGACTTCATACATTGGTGACATGTTTTAGTCTGGCAACCTCGGGCCTTTTTCCAGCCTTAACCTACTTCGGTCAACATTGTTTGACAAGGCAATCGGCGAATAGGCATACGTAGTACGTGTCCCAACCATCTCTGTCGATAAAGGTTCACAACCACATCAAACATTTTTCCTCTGCTACCCAAAACTCTACTCCTGACTTCTGCATTACTCACATGGTGACACCACGGAATACGTCCTATACTACAAAGGTAATGGTGGTCAAACACTTGAAGCCTTCCACTTTCAATGGCCATGTTTCACAGCCATACAGTAGAACAAACCGGGCTGCTGTGCAGTACACACCACAAACGGATATCACGACGCCGCCATAGGTGGCGTGAATTGGCAAAAACCAATCGAGCCTTTTATATTTGTGGAGAGACTTCATCGGCCGCTGAACCACCAGGGTTGGTTTAACTTCCCAGGTAAGTGAGGTGGTTAACATACCCAACCACAGCACTGTTTACTGTTTGCCGGGGCACCGTTGAAGTCCAATCCTAGATTAACAATATAAGTGGTTATCTACCTTTCTCGATCAGAACAAAACTAAATAGCCGAAAATAACAAATTGTAATCTTAGTTTGGTTTGGTTAGTCTGGTTAAATGGTTTGATGACTGTTGTTGTTCGAAAATCTTTCGTATACGTTGGAAAAAGCACTCTAAGACGCTGATGTAAGTCTTTATAGTCCAGTTAAGACAGTGTGGTATTGGTGTCTCACAGACTATTGGTCAAAATCCTCATAGAGTCTGAGTTTTCTTATCATTGCGATAATCTTTCTTCAATATTTTACAGATCAATCAACAAACTGAGCCTAAGGTCATGTAATTCATTACAAGTTTATTCACTAGGCTGCCAGTTGCAAATCTTGTATGAAAGCTTTGCATACCGCCGAAATGCGAATGCTACCGCAAAATCAATTGCTTTGAAGTCCAGTCTCTAAGTGAATAACCCAATTGAGATCATCAAAGGTAATTTTGTCAAAACTCATTCATTTACAATAGGATGATGCGAAAAGTAATTTCAAAAAACTTGTAGCAACCTATGTTTTTACTTGTATAATCCCATCGTATATCAGACCAATTTGACTACTGCGCAGATGCCTCAATATTCTCTACTGCCTCCATATGATGGATAGTGGGTAGCACTAGAACTGCGAATTCGCGTTTCGTCCTATTTGGGACTCATCAACCGGATGTACCTACCTCCTCCATCACTAATATGAAAATTGAAACAACAGGCAATCTTGAGACATTCAACCAGGAGCCCACATGCCAATAGAGATAGACATCAACAACATAAAAATTATACCCATCGTACAAGAAGTGGCTATCGGGAATAATATCGTTCAATGGGACACAGGTACATCCACCTGACGACTTCCAAGCAGGATTCCGATGCTAACTATCATCTATCATTACTATAAAATAGTACCTACTATGTTGAAGAAACTAATTATTATATACTTTAAAATATTTCATGAAATTATGTCCCACTAAAGTGATAGCCATCTTTTTGGGAAGATTTCGAGAAACAACAGAAACGCATAACTAAAAACTCTAGACGATATGACTGAGGAAAAATCACAACGACGTAGATGTTTCCATTACTTGCCTCCATTCTAACTCATCCTACTACATTTTATCATCTGCTTTAACCTCACCTCTTGGTGTCATGTAATTCCCCTTCATTAGTCTTGTTGCCATGTATCTAGATGTGATGATATAGGATTTGGCAACTTTGATCACTATAACGATATCTGCTAATATGAATTCCCCACTCAAATAAACAAAATGACCATTGAATATTGAATATCACACTTTAAAAGTTTTATAGGTCACATTAGAAGTGAACGCTCAAGTCTAGGCAAAAATGAGTCTTGAACACACACACACACACACATACATACACACACACACACGAAGAAAAAATACACAAGCAAACTAAATTTGTTAGAATAATTACACCAAAACGAGGATATAAAAGAATATCACATTGATGGGAATTTTCCATCTTTTCTTGAGATAGTATTCACTTCGGACTGAAACATTGAAAACCTGGGAGGACTGGAGAGTTATTTCATGGATAAGCGGGCTAGGAGATTTTGAACCAATCGCTGAGTGGTTAACACGTTCGCCACAAGCGAAACCTGAAGGTCCTGGTATTCTACCCCTGGTGGAGTCATGGGTACATACTTCTGAAGAGCTTCACACTGGGACGAAACAGCTGTCAAATATTTTTAGGTTTTTAATGGTTCTCCAACTAATGTCAGTCTATGATAATAACAATACGTTATTCACTAATCTCTGTTTCTAAAAGGTAACCAAATCAGATGACAATTTAGCCTGTACAGGATTGAAGGTTCAACGCTTTGAGAAATGGATAATATAGCCTTGGAGTAAATAACTGACGGATTACGTTTAGTGCTCAAATCAAGGGAGGTTTAGAAAAAAAATCACTCTGAATAACATTTGCATTGTATAGGAAGTGGAAAGAGCCGTCACAAAATAGGCATGCTCAACTAGTCCGAACAGCTGTCTGGCAACTCGACATCTGAAGAAGCCAACTGCACCACAGTCCAAGGCAAATAAACCAACACTTAACTTCCTGTTCTGTAAATCAGAGCTATAGCAGACGAGTGGCTGGATCTACTGCATCAGAATTCGCCAAAGACTTGGAACCGTTCCGCAAGACCAAGAAGCGAGCAAGAAGAAATCAACTGGTTTACACTAGCTCGTTAAAAAGATATTGGACATATTGAATATTGAACTAGAAGCGATAACTTCGTGAAAATAGATTTTCCTATATGCCCCGAATTTTCCATAACTTTAGCCTGATGTTTACCTGTTGTTGTTGTTGTTAGTCCCTTGGGTTCCTAGTGGAACATAGGGCTTCAGTAGCACGCCTCCAGTGACCTCTGTTCTCTGAGATCTTTTGAACCTGGTTCCACGACAGCCCACAAGCTCTCATTTCCTCCTCGCATGACCTCCTCCATGTCACCCTCGGACGTCCAACTCGTCGCTTCCCATGGGGATTCCACTCGAGGGCCTGACGCGTGATGTCCTCAGTCGGCCTTCTCAGTGCATGGCCAATCCATCTCCACTTCCTCCTGCATATTTGTTGCGTGATAGCTTCTTGGTTGGTTCGTTCCCAGAGTTCCTTGTTGCTTATTTTTTCTGGCCATCTGATCTTCAGCAGCGAGCGTAAGCAGTTGTTGATGAATGTCTGTAGTTTATTGGAAATCCCTTTCGTGACGCGCCAAGTCTCTGAGCCATACAAGAGCACTGACTTGACGTTGGTGTTGAAAATCCGTATCTTGTTCCGCATGCTGAGTGCAGAAGATCTCCACACTGGTTTCAGGCTAATGAACGCCTGTCTTGCTTTTCCGATTCTGACTTTGACGTCCTCGTCCGTCCCGCCTGTAGTTGAAACAATGCTTCCTAGATAAGTGAAGGAGGTTACTTCCTTCAAGTTTCTCCCGTTGACGGTGATTGGAGTTTGTTGTTGTTTTGTTGATGGTGGTGGTGCGGTATCTTCATCACTTCTGTCTTCTCTATATTCACCTGAAGTCCCGTCTTAGCTGCCTCTTCTGTCAACTTGTTAGTTTTTGCCTGCAGATCTTCAAGTTTATGTGACATTAGGCATAAGTCATCGGCGAAATCCAAGTCTTCTAGGTTCTTTTCCGTCGTCCAGTGTATCCCCCTCTTCTCGCTGCCTACTGTTTGCTGCATGATCCAGTCCACCACAATAAGGAATATCATGGGGGATAGTAGGCAACCTTGTTTCACTCCTGTCTTCACTTCAAAGGCATCACTGAGCTTCCCATTGTGGATTACTTGGCATGTGGCATCTTCATATAGTTGTTGAATGAGGCGGATAAAGGTTTGCGGTACTCCGTAGTATTGAAGCAGTTTCCAAATTACTTCTCGGTCGACGCTGTCAAAGGCCTTCTCAAAGTCGATGAAGTTGAGGTAGAGAGCTGATTGCCATTCTACGCTCTGTTCTATGATGATACGAAGCGTTGCAATTTGGTCAGCACATGATTTGTACTTCCTGAAGCCTGCCTGTTCCGGTCGCAGTTTTGAATCCAGTGCGTCTTTAAGCCTCTCCAGGATGATGCGGCTTAATATTTTACTTGGGGTGGACAGGAGAGTGATTCCGCGCCAGTTCTTGCAAGCACTGAGGTCTCCCTTCTTCGGCAGTTTGACAAGGTAACCCTTCTTCCAATCGTCCGGTACCTTCTCTTCCTTCCACACCTTCTGCAATAGTGGTGTGAGCATGTCCGCTGTTGTCTCTGCATCTGTTCTCAGTGCTTCTGGCGGTATCCCATCTGGTCCTGCTGCTTTCCCGCATTTCAGTAGCTTTATGGCGTTCAGGACTTCCATTTTCGTTGGGGGATTTATGTTCACTTGTAATTCAGCGGCTGCAGGTGGTATTTCTGGACGAAGTGCAGGTGGTGGTCGATTCAAGAGCTTCTTGAAGTGGTCGGCCCATCGTTTCCTCTGTTTCTCTTCTTTTGTAATTAAATTTCCTTCTTCATCTTTTATTGGTTTCATCTGTGTTGGTCTCTTCCCTGATAGCAACCTGGTTATTTGATACAATGTCGTCAGGTCTCTCTTACCTGCAGCCTGTTCTGCTTCACTTGCCAGTGTTTCGTAGAAGTGTCTTTTGTCTTTGCGTGCACTCTTCTTCACTTCTTTGTCCAGTGTTTTATACATTGTGCTCAGTTCCTCTTGTCGTTGAGCATCCTTGCACTGGTTTATCTTCTGCTTCACCATCCTCCTCTCCTCTATCAGCTTCCAGGTATCCGTCGAGATCCATTCCTTGTCTTCTTTCTTCTTCCTTCCTAATACTGTTGTGCAGGTTTCTTTCCACATAGCTTTCAAAGACTTCCAGTGTTCTTCCACACAGGTTTCTTCAGGGATGTCCCTCGATGTCTCCCATTTTGTCTTGATGGCTGCCTTGAAGATCTCCTTTGTAGTTTCATCCTTCAGTTTCCGAGTGTTGTACTTGAATTGAGGTCTATCACCAGCTTCCTTGAAGGCTTTTAACTTGATTTGGAAGGTTCCTTGCACTAGATAGTGGTCTGAACCTACATCTGCTCCTCTTCTTGACCTTGTGTTAAGTAGACTGCGTCTCCATTTTCTTGAGATTGAGATAAAGTCGATTTGATTTTTAGTGTGTCCATCTGGTGAAGTCCATGTCGCTTTGTGGATATCCTTGTGCCTGAACACACTGCCTCCAATCACCAAATCGTTGAATGCACAGAATTCTGCAAACAATTCTCCATTCTCATTCATTTCACCTAGCGCCTCTCGACCCATGGTTAGTTCTCTTCCTGTGTTGTCACCTCCCAGTTTGGCATTCATGTCGCCCATTAGAATTTTGATATCGCCAACTGACGTCTTGTCCAGTGTTGATTGAAGTTGTCTGTAGAATTCCTCCTTTTTCTCTTGCTCTGCATTATTTGTAGGTGCATAACATTGTATGATTGTGACCTTTCTTCCTTTTGAGTTGAATCTTGCTGTCATGATCCTGGAGGAGATTGGTTCCCACTGCATGAGAGCCTTCGATGCTCTTGAGGACATCATGATAGCCACTCCCTCAGTGTGCTCGTGGTTGGCGTCTGGGTGACCGGAGTAGATTATTGATTCTCCAGTTGACAGTTTGGAGAGTCCACTCCCATTCCATCTGCTTTCGCAAATTCCAAGCACTTCGATGTTATACCTTCTCATCTCCTTTGCAATCTGGGCTGCCTTACTGGGTTCAAACATCGTACGGACATTCCATGTCCCCACGTTTACTTTCGCTTTCATCGAGAGAAGACACATCGGCCAATTGGCTTCCCGAAGGCTTTCACCAACTGGCGTCATTTCGCCTCTCCGATTCCAGCGGGGAATAAGTTTGTTTTCATTTTTTATATTTTGTTTGTGCTTTGAAGTTTCTTTAGCGGTTAGATTTGTTTTACGGGGTAGGGTTGCTAGCCCTATGCCCAACCTTCCCTCTTTACCCGGGCTTAGGACCGGCTAGTAACTAGTAAACTAGTTAACCAGGCGAGGTTCTGATGTTTACCTATTACCCTAAAATAACTTATCATTCCTGTTTTCACTCCACATTACTAATTTTTCTTCCCTCTGCTTTCAAGGCTCAACACTCATTGGTTGTTAACTCTTTTAACCTTATATGTGGATTTAAAGTTGTTAAGGTCATTTAGATACGTATATATTCAGCATCTCTCACAACCGTTTTTGACTGTTGTTGAGACGGTAAAAAGCTCTCTGTCAACGGTCTGTCTCCTCTTCTTGTCTTTGCGTGTCGGTGGTATTATTGATGTTGTGGTGGTGGTGGTGGTTGACGTTCTGATTTGCGTCAGAGTCGATTCGTTTGTGCGTTAGATTCGTATTGCTCATAAACTGTTAAATCGCACCAAAGGTTATAGCAAATTCAACTAGATAAACTTTTACGAATGTCTAAAGAATACAGTGACTAATCAAATAACACTTCTAGATCCTAGTAAAACAATCTCAGTGTTACATGTTGATGGATAGTCAGAACGAATCCCGCTTTAACATTGGCTTGATATGGACACTCACCAGTACAACGCGTATGGAATCATGCAGAGGCTGGAATTCGTTTAGTGATTCGACCTTGCATCGATCAGTACTGAAATCAGAAACTTTATCACTAACCTAAATGAGTCACAAATGACCCTTTGTACGAGTACATTATTTCTAAGAATCGAAAATCAATAGGTAACCAATGTACCTGTATATTTTCCATGCATGACTACTACAATGTCGTATCAGTTACCGTATAGGGGCTGTATTGCGTAAAAACTGAACAATAGACTTCAACCAGTACTGAGCACTAAGGATTAGACAGGTCACATCGCTTACCTGCTGATGATAGTTTCTTGTAACTGTCCACCAAGCTTGTACAAGTAGCTGTGTGTACTAGCAGATGAGATGTACTCAACCTATGAAGGTTCATGATACCAACGTGAAGTGTATGGAGTAGGTTTTGAACTTCCGGGGTTAATCAGATAAGTCACTTACGTTTCCCATCTTCAAAGAAACGGAATTATATTTCGTTAGATTTAACATAACTATTAATTTATACTACCCAATCGATAGCTCCCTACCTTGACGTGGTGGTTGGACTGGCATATCACAGTGACTCAACGAGCTATGCTGGATAGAACGCTTGTTCCCTCAAGGTCCCACCATACCAGACAAGAATTGCTACACTACGAGCCAATTCTTATTGCTGATTGGACGGGAGTGTAATAGTAGTAAGGTGTTTCCCGCGGATGACCAGTAGCACAGTGCTGACACTGCTTTCCTGGTGGGAAAGAGGGTTAGAAAAGGTCAACCCTAAAAATAGCACCCTCTTTCTACCCTGCAGCTTGCGAATGTCTGCGGCCTGGATTCATAGTCGAATTCGAAAGGCTCATGTTAAACCAGCCTTAAATAGATGTCTCCTTCGCTCGACGATCATGCACTAACCCTTCTTTTTCAGGTACTTCAAGAAGAATTAACCTTTTACAGTGTCCAGCCCAGCTCGACTCATTTCACTCTAGACTTTTGAACGGCATCGAAAGCCGCAATATGGTAGGATTTCACAACATTATGATGAAATTACTTACATAATGCAACGTAATCAAGCTACAAGTGTCTATTTAGTAAACTATGAGTTTCGATTAAGATACTACCCAGTTGGTTAGGTCAAATTACAGGGGACGGGACTCGAACCAACAGTACGACTCCACGTTACAACATTCTAAGCGAAAAGGCAACATTTAACCACCTACAGCGATAACTAAAAATGGATAACACTGATTGCCTCTAACCAGTCGCTGTGATGTTGACCACATCACAAACTAATCGTGAGAATTCTTCGACCCTTCAGGACTAGACAACGTGGGATTACCGACCAATCAATGTGTGTAATTCAGTCGTAAAACAGGAGGTTAGTCGCAGACCGATTAGCTCACTGGTAACATATCTGACTACAACACTGGTTGATGTGTTCGGGACCCCTTTGTCGATCAGGGCTTCCTGACCATAGCCCCTAGTCAATTCCTCATTCTTTCTCAAACAAAATTCACAATAATAGTAATCCACCACGACCCAAAGATATGGCATTCAACTCCTTACCTCAACTTCATAGACTTTGAAAGGCCTTCAGCAGCGTCAGTTGCAAAGTAATTTGGCAGATGCTTCAACACTATGCCTTTAGTGCCACAAACCTTTATCAACCTCACTGAACAGCAGCTATATGTCAAGTGACTCGCAATGGAATGATCAGGAATGCCTTTGAAGAGAAGACAGGTTGACAAGGTTGCCTACTATCACCGATGATCTTCCTGATGGTGGTCGACTGGACTGGATCATACAACGAACTACTAGGAACGAGATGGGCATACGCTGAACCGATGAAAAGACCCTAGAAGATCCGGATTTCGCCGATGATGATTTATGTCTAATATCTTATGTCACAGGAACTTTAAGATCTACAGGCGAAAACTAACAAGTTGACAGAAGAGGCAGGGCAGCAAAGACGGGACTTTCTCCAGGTGAATGTGAAAAAGACAGACGTGATGAAGATACCCAACCACCATCAAAAACAACAACAACAAGCACCACTAACGGGAAAAATGTCAAAGAAACTGTCTCCTTCACCTACTTAGGCAGCATGGTCTCAATTACAGGCGGCGGCACAAATGAGGATGTCAAAGCCAGGATGGGAAAAGCAAAACAGGCCCTCATTATCCTGAAATCAGTATGAAGATCTACTGTACTGCACTGCAATCATCATAAAGAACAATATCCGGATTTTCAACACTAATTTCAGTCAAGTCAGTGCTTCCATGTGATGGTTGAGAGACTTGGCGCATTACGAAAACCATTTCCAACAAACTGGAGACATATATCAACAGCTTCTGCCTACGCTGAAGATAGCCAGAAAGAATAAGCAGCAACAAGGACCTGTGGCTTGGCAACGAACCAACTAACAACCTATCGACCAACAAATATGCAGAAAAGGAAAGTGGAGATGGATTGGGTTGGACATACACTGAGAAGACGATCTGAGGACATCACGCGTCAGGCCGTCGAGTGGAACCCAAATGGGAAACGACGAGATGTGAGTCCGAGGGTGACATAGAATAGATCGTGTGACAAAGAAATGAAAGCTTCTGGGCAGTTGTAGAGCCGGGTTAAAAAGACTGCAGAGAATAGAATGAAATAGCGACTTGGTACTTAAGCTCTTTATGTTCCACTAGGAACCCAAAGGACATATGATAAAAAAAAAGAAGTAAGACACAAAGATTATGCTGAAAAATCTAATCGCAGCTGAAAACACACAACAAACGATAAACTATGGGAAACTATACAAAATTTAACACTTTATCCGTAAAAAAAAACTTACAGATAGGAAACTATATAACATTTGAAAAAATAATCATAAGTCAAGTGAAATTATAGTCATCTAATAAACTGACAACACAACTATTACTATATTTCAAAGTAGACTTGATCCCCAACTTAATCTAGTATACGCTTAATTTGCATGATCACTGGAGACCAACTAATCTCATGATTGATATAGGCTTGAGTACTAATCGAACTCTGTATAATGTAGCTATCATCAAGATAGACAGCGGGGCATGAATGTAGAAGGATAGATATGGACCAGACACATGAATCAGATACTAAGTGCAGTCAACATAGACGACAAAAAGAAGCAAAACTTGACGCTAGAAGTTTTAATGGATACTTTTAATCTCCCGCAGCCAAAAGCATCAGATAGCACTCAATGCATCCCCACTCGAAGGTCAGTTCGACACAAAGAAAAAGATTAGGAAGATTTCAAACAGATCCTAGGAAGAAGTCATACAATTTTACGGAGGGAGGTGATACGTAGGGACAAGAGGCAGCCAATAGGGAGTTGTTTTCAAGTCATGTTCAGATCATGATTTATGCATGCGCTGACATGAGAACCTGATTGGAGAAATTCGACCTCATACAACAAATTGGATTGGTTCATTTATGGCTTCACTTCCTGAGAGTTTTGTAAATACATATACGTCATGTATTTGCCTCTTGCAGTTCACAGGCCGTCTTTGTCTCCCGATTTCTTCGCGGCTCAGTGAAGCAGAAGGTACTGAAGGAGGTCAGTCGTAAAACAATTCAGTTGAGGTGTCTATTGAGTCTCTGTATCACTACACCCACGTCTGCAACTCCACTCGTCCACAACAGTAATTATTACGATTGTTATCGTTATCATTTTTATTACTGTTATTCTTATAATCGTTACTATTATTATTACCGTCATTATCATTATTATTAACATTATCACCACCACGTCAAGCGTTTTCCCGAAAACACTTGACCTTTATTCAGCGCTTGCCAAGAATTATCTTTCTTTTCTTAAACTCTTTAATTTTGTCTACTTGAACTTCTTGCCTCCATCCTACCAAGTATGCGTTGACGAAGTAAACTTTATGGTGAATAAATGATCTTGAAAAAAAGCTACTCAAATATTGAATTAAAGAGTGATACCCATTGGACAATAGGTGACTGTCGTACCTATGTGACCCAGTGGATAACGCTTTTTTAGTGTTTGTAGCGATATGTACTAGTTTCAAGTTTCACTGAATACAATATAATTCACTGGAGAACAGGTATATGCAGCCGATAAGCCAAAACAAACAGTAGGAAACATACCTCCTGGATTCTACTACTATCCGGTGAACAAAACCTACAAAGATTATTTGACTAAAATTTACAGATAACACAGTGCTGTCATGATGATGATAATGTTAGTGAGCAGCTAAATTAAGACACCAACTAAAACCATCTATCTAGTTACATCACTCAAGCTTAAAAATTCAAAGACAGACTGAGATAATTATTTCACTATATGCCTGCAGTTTGATAACTGCCCAGTGGGGCTGCGACTCATTCGTCTAGGGAGTCAACTACCAATCAGTGAGTTATGGGTTCGAACAGCCCTCCCCCCCCCCACCTATCAACTATGAACAGTGATGAGCAGCGAAGGTTAAAGAGATTGAAAAAGCAGAGGCGATTGGTAATAGTAGACAGTTATTTAGACTTATTAAGGAAACTGAGGGGAAAACGTCAACAAGGGTTAGCGAGACCATAGCGGAGAAGGACAGGTCTGCGATTCACTCGCAAGGAAGACTACTGCAACGATGGGCAGAACACTTCGAGGAATAGTTTAACTGGCCTCCAGCCACCATTGTTCGGTATCCAGTCGGATCCTGAATGGAACATTGAGACAGGCTCCCCAACACTAGAAGAAGTTGAGAAAGCTGTAGATGGCTTGAAAAGAGAAAGGGCAGCAAGACCAGACGGATCAACTCCTGGGGTATAGAATAATGGTGGTACTCAGGTTAATGAAAGTGTTAACTAGCATATGGGAATCAAATATGATCCCCTCTGACTGGTCTGAATTACTGGTTATCCCATTCTTCAAGAAAGGCGAGAAGTCCTCTTGCGATAACCACAGAGGAATCAGCCTGACGAACATAGTATCCAGAATCCTAGATTCTATAATTCTCCGACGCCTGAGTGGAGCTCAGGAACAGCAAGCCAGAGAAAACCAGGCAGGATTTAGACCTGGCCGCCAGGGTGTCGACCAAATATTCACGCTGCGCCAAGTCCTGGAACATACACATGCTTACAGACGCCCGACAAAAACTGTATTTCTCGACCTGAAGGCGGCATTCGACTCCGTTGATCGAGAAGTCTTATGGCAATGTTTCTCACTGAAAGGCGTGCCTAGTAAGTACATCACCTTATTGAAGGCTCTCTACTTGAACTTTTGTGGGCCTGTTAGAGCCTATGGCGAGTTGTCTAGGGAGCTATACTCATCGAATGGTGTCCGTCAAGGCTGCCCATTATCTCCATTCTTATTTAATTTTACCATAGACATTCTTATAGAGGTCTCCCGCTCGTCATTTGACTACGCACACAGAGGTTGACCCAATCGTGGCACAATTTTCGTTAGACCTAGAATATATAGATGACATAGTCCTGTTAGGTGAAGACCCTGACAATATGCAGCCTTCTCGACGATGAGTGGCAATTCGAGAATGTTTAACATGTATTTGTCACCACCGAATTGAAACTGTTGCTCCAGGATTGGTCTTCAACGGTGCCCTGGCTAAAAATGTGTTAACCACTTCACTTACCTGGGAAGTAAAACCAACCCTGGTGGCTCAGTGGCCCGTGAAATCTCTCCAAAAATACAAAAGGCTCGATTGACTTCCACCAACTTACGCCACCTGTCTCACCGCCCTCATATCCAATTGTCTATTAAGGGTCAAGTGTTCTGTGCTACAGTTCACTCTGTTCTAATCTACCACTGTGAAACATAACCATTGAAGGTGGAAAATATGAGAAGAATTCAGGTGTTTCACCAACACTACCTTCGTAGCATAGGCCGTATTCCGTGATGTCACCACATGATTAACGCAGAAGTCAGACATACAGTTCTAGGCAGTAGAGGTAAAGTATTTATTTGATGCAGTTGTGAACCTTCATCGACTGAGATGGCTGGCCAGCTGGCTAGCTGGGACATGTGTTGAGTATATCTTGTTGGGGTCTGCTTCGTCGCACAATGTTCATCGAAGTAGGTTCCACTGGAAAATGGGTCAGGGTGGCCAAATTAAAACATAGCACCAATGTATGAAGTCGTTCACTGTTGGTTTGAGCCATGTGCAACGATGCACACTAGCCGATTGGGGTCCCCAACACAAGAGAAACCAGTGGTTGGAGACTGACTCTAGGTGATATGGCTCACAACCGATGTCAGTGGTGCAGATGTATGCACCTCACTGCTTTTTTACTTAGTATGCTGATATATGAGATGTGGCAAGTTGACCCATGAGGCAGTAAATCCCTGATCGTATGTTGATTTGGATAATGGATGAACCTACCGAACTGTACGAATGAATTTCGGTTCTACGCTAGATGTTTTTAAATGCTGAAGAATTATAAACAAGGCGAAATGTGTTAGGTATAAACTATTACTTGTATGAATTATTCCTAGAATCATATGTTAAATTATGATAATAAAATAACTCACAGTATTATAGTCAATTGATTTGCTATATATTTCATTTTCAGTCCATATTGAAGTATCTGGATTACTTAATGAAGGTTGATCAATTGTAAATAAGTTATACGAATTAAGTGGTTTTTGATGACTATATGTTTTAGAATGATGTTGTTTATGTTGTTGTTCATCTGTACACTCTTTTATAGATGACCATTGAATGTTAGATTTTTGATCTCTACATCTTGATGATAATGATAATAATTTAAATCGGTTTGATTTTGATAATGAATGATTATGGATAGAATTATACACATTAGAATTTATAACTGAAGTGAATTCTCCCATTTTTATACATTTTGGTTGATTATATAACATGTTGAACGGTAGTTGTTCATACGATGACAACTGTTTAAAGAAAAGACAGTAAAGAAGAAGAAGAAGAAAAAAAGTGATAATCCAAGAAAAGAAGAGTGTATATGATGAAAGCTGCTCTGAGACCAGTTAATTCACAGAGATTACCAACGAATTCAATTATTTCCAAGGCTCATTAATCGCTTATTTCATTTCAATTTCAATTTTGAATGTAAACATTTCTTTCCTTTCAATACTAACCAAGAACTAATCAACTATAACAAGCAGACTGAAGTATGATTCTCTTATAGTAGTGTTTTTTTTTTCTCATTGAATTCACCTTCTAGAAATATTTTCATAGTGATACACTCATTCTCCTACTAGTTAGTTAAATCAATATAAGTTGGTAGAGTTCTAGGTCAGTATTATACAAGCCAAAAAGTAGAGAGGAAAAGCTTTTGATTCACTCCTCATCCTCATCTTTTGTATAACTTATACTTCTTAAATAGTCACGCATTCACTGATGTCAATTATAGTACATATTATCTCATTTTCCATTCATGAATGTAATTGGTTGTTGGATTTTTATAAAATTATGGTGCGTTGTGGTCAAGAAATTTGACTATATATCGATGGATGAATCAGACAATAAACATCTGGCTTTGTGTTCTACTGTCGGTGGTTGCAAGGGCTGAATTGTATGACTCAACTCATAATGTAAGTAGACTGAATATACAAGATTGGGCAGATATCTTGAAGATCAATCACGTGCAAAGTCAGCATTAGGTTTGAATTGGGAGATTCATTTCGCCTTCAGTTATCCCTCAGTATCTAATTTACCAATAAATTTAGAATTTAAGTTTATCGAAACTCTATTCAGCATTGGAATATGCTTGTTTTTGCCATATACCTCTAATTTTGCATAACTTTTGCCTGATGTTTACCTATTACCCTAAAATAACTTATCATTCCTGTTTTCACTCCACATTACTAATTTTTCTTCCCTCTGCTTTCAAGGCTCAACACTCATTGGTTGTTAACTCTTTTAACCTTATATGTGGATTTAAAGTTATTAAGGTCATTTAGATATGTATATATTCAGCATCTCTCTCAACTGTTTTTGACTCTTGTTGAGACGGTAAAAAGCTCTCTGTCAACGGTCTGTCTCCTCTTCTTGTCTTCGCGTGTCGGTGGTATTGTTGTTGTTGTGGTGGTGGTTGACGTCCTGATTTGCGTCAGAGTCGATTCGTTTGTGCGTTAGATTCGTATCGTTCGTAGTTTGCTAAGCTCATATCCCTTGTAGAATGTTAGGTCGTACTACTGGTCATCATCGTGATGCACTGGCAATCGATAGAATAGATGTTCCGCGTGAGATTCGAATTTGTGTTACCCTGTAGTGCAGTCAAAGACGTTACCAATGAACTATTCAAACCGCAATTAACCTCCTGTATGGCTTTCTACCAATTACCTCAATCTAACCAACAGTTTTAACTTCAAAAATCCTCCATCGCAAACTTGATCTGGTTCAACATGTGATCATCAAGGAAACCGGATATCGTGGCGTTCGATGGTTAGTTTGTGTCTGAAGACATCAATATCGCTGGTTTACCTGACTGACCATTTTTCTTTGACAACTAAACCACTTATTTTACCTAGAATATGATGCTGCTTTTAAAGTAACACACATGAGACTAATTAGGTTGGCTAGTTAACTTTCGGCCTAGTGACGTATTAGTGTAGTTCATTGCCCAGTTCGGATAAAGCCGTACAGAATCGAGACTTTGATGTACACAAATTCCACTTCAGATCATAAAAAAAATTCTGACTGAACATAGAAATATGCTTTTTAATATAGTATTCAAGCCAGTTGAAGAATTACAGTAAAATCTAAGATCGCTGGACAGCTGTTTCAATAATATGTAGCCAGAACTCCACCTAGCCAGGAATCGAACTCCAGGACCTTCATGTCTCATAATGAACGTCTTCGGTATTCAAGCACTGGTTTACAGTTTCCCACTTCTTTCAGGTTACTTAAGAAAAGATTTTTCCTATACGGCCCAAACTACATAGAAATATGTAATAATGTAAGACTCAACTTACTGATACAGTATCAGCTGAACGTGGATCATAACTGCTTAATTTACCACCAATATCTGATAGAGAACCTTGATCCTGTCTTATCATAGCTGAAGATTCCGGTTGAACACGTGATTTATGGAATAATTTTGGCTTACGAAGAATATTATTATTATTATTATTTGATTCTATCGATTGGTTAATCGCAGTCAAATTGGATGTGATTTCTGACCGACGAGACAGATAGGGGTATGAATGATCACCGGATCCTGTGATACAACATGATGATTGAGGATTTGAAAATGCTGATATTTTAGGTGTTTGCAAATCTTTTATATGATAACGACATTGTAAGTCATCAAGTGTTGGCCATTCCCAAGCTGAGATTGATAACAGTCCACAAGGAGATCTAATATAAATGTAAATGAAACAAAGTTAACTTGTCAACTGTACACGAAAATGACGATCGACTATTTCAGGAAGTAGCAAGTTGTACTAAGAACAGCCAATAGATCGGTGAAAAACAGACAGCTAACATGAGTTAATGGTCTACTGGATGACTTACTGGTGTTTCAAGAAAGTTGCGTTGTTATAACTTACTTGGCGTTAGTTAAGAGTGGGACCTGAGATGCGTATTTCATCCTATTCAAAACTCACTCGTCACCTGAACTAACCTGTACCTCAGTGAATGGTGTTATTCCCACTGAGACTCATCCAATAGGACAAAACGTGTGTCCAGAATACCACTACTAGCTACCATCAAGCAAGTTGTCAACATAACGAATAAGCAGGCAGTATCGAGGTATCCACACAAGGGACCATCTGCTAACAAAGGTCAAATAACCGGATCCTGAATACCAAAGTGAAACTACAAACATGAATAAAATTAATATTATTAGTATTATTATTTGTCCCTTGGGTTCCTGATAGATCATAGGGCTTCAGTAGCACGTCTCCAGTACACTCTGTTCTCTGAAATCTTTTGAACCTGGCTCCATGACAGCCCAGAAGCTCTCATTTCCTCCTGGCACGATCTCCTCCATGTCACCCTTAGCTGGGACGCCCAACTCGTTGCTTCTCATTGGGGTTCCACTCGGGGGCCTGGCGCGTGGTGTCCCCAGTCGGCCTTCTCAGTGTATGCCCAATCCATGAATAAACTACTCGCATTATATATATATATATATATATATATATATATATATATTAATGCTTACCTTTTAGGATAAACAAACCATCCTAAGAGTATTACTGTAAGCCAACTAGGAAAGATTGAAACTGCAGCCAAACCATATGACCAAGATAATGAGTTTTGACCAAGATCTTCTAACCAAGGATTCTTCACAGACTTCTCAATCTTCTGCTCTGTATCCACACCTACACCCATTGTTATTAGACTAACTAAAGTCAAAATACCTAAAAGAGAAATTAGATAAACTTCATATTTTACTACTAAACAAGGATATGACAAGCATTCATGTGAGATAACTTTAACCTAGAAGAGAAAATGTACTGTTACGTTTATTCTCCATTCAATACAAAACTAACTAACAGACTGGATGAGAGGAGACTAAAGTTGTTTTCTCAACCGAAAAGGGGAAAACGTGAATCTCAGCTAGACTCCATCAATTTTATCTATTGCAAAAGTCACGTTACTTATGACTTAATTAGTAGTATCATTGTATAGCTCATTTCAGCAGCTTTCAATCGACTCCTTACTCATGTTTGTATGACTTAAAGTTAGTAAATAATCATGTATTCACTGATATCACGTATTGCGTTTATTACCTCATTTTCTATGCATGAATGTAATTGGTTGTTACATTTTTATAAATTATGGTGCGTAGTAGCCAAGTAGTTTAGTTGTTTACATGAAGATGGCTGAGATGCCTTTCTCACCACCCAATTTGAAACTGTTGCTCCAGGATTGGTCTTCAACGGTGCCTTGACTAAAAGTAAACAGTGAAGTGATGAAGTGCGTATACCGCTTCACTTACCTGGGAAGTAGAATCAGCCCTGGTGGCTCAGTGGCCGATGACATCTCTGTACGGATAAGAAATACTCGGCTGACTTTTGCCAACTTGCGCCACACATGGCGCCGCCCTAATATCCGACTGTCTATTAGGGGGCGTGTACTGCACAGCAGTCCGGTCGGCTCTACTGTACGACTGTGAAACATGACCATTGAAGGTGGAAAATATGAGAAGAATTCAGGTGTCTCACCAACACTACCTTCGTAGCATAGGACATGTTTCATGATGTCACCACGTGATTAACGCAGAAATCAGACGTAGAGTCCTAGGGAGAAGAGGTAAGTCAGTTGATACACCTGTCAACCCTCATTGACTGAGATGACTGGCTGGGACACGTGGTACGTTTACCTAGTCTCGATTGCCTCGTCACACAATGTTGCCTGAAGTAGATTCAGGCTGGAAAACGGCTCGAGGCGGCCAGACCGAAACATAACATCAATGTACCAAGTGTTCGACTGCTGATTTGAGCCATGTGCAGCGATGCACACTAGCCGATTGGGGTCCCCAACACAAGAGAAAACAGTGGTTGGAGACTGACTCTAGGTGATATGGCTCACAAACGATATCAGTGGTGCAGATGTATACATACATTATCTTCGTCTTAACGCTATACCGAATCTCACCATTTTATCACTCTTCCTTTCTCTCCTTTACTACTTTATATCTCTTTTGAGTGAATTTCCTTATCTTCATCTTGCACCTCACTGCTTTCTTACTTGATGTGCTGATATATGAGATGTGACAAGTTGGCCCGTGAGGCAGTAATCCCTGGTCCTATGTTGATATTGAGGATGATGATGATGATGGATGGCTCAGGCTGACAAAAATAGAGTAAGAAGAATAAGCACCAGAATTTGTGTTCTATTGTATATGGCTGGCAGAATCAGAATGCATGACTCATCAAATAGGCGAATGGCAGATATGAGACCAATCAAGTACAAGGTCAGACTCAAGACTGAATCCCCAGGATCATGTGGTCCAGACAATTACAAGTGGACAAGGTCATAAGAAAAGTTAGGTTTGCACTGACTGGTTACTGGAGGACAACCAATCTCATGTTGTCTGGTTTTGAGTGCTGACTGAATTCGGTCGGTCATTTTTACAATATGGCCACCAAACTAGGAGGCTCACTATCGTGGTGCATTTTGATGAGTGTTAGTTTATTAGATGATAGTCAAGTAAGGTTTGAGATGGTTCAACTCGAGTGATTCGAAAAGACAAATCAAGACTAGTAATCAGCTGAACTGACAGTATCTCGGACTGAAAACATTAATTAGTGAAAACAGATCCTATTTATAAAGTTTACAGTGACCCTGAAAGGCAAGGAGTAATTAGCACATTTAAGGAAGCAGGAGCCAAGCAGAACGCTAACGGGTTGGTTATGAAATATGACACATACACGAGAAAAAGAACGCGAAGAAAAACAGTTCAAATATAGACAAACTGTAAGCACAGAATATAAAGGATATATGCATCCCTAATACAACCAGACTTTTATTTTATACCGCTAACCTATCAGCTAAATGAATTACCTTATCGTGGATTAAAAATTCAATACCCTCGATGACAGCTCCTGAATAATATAAATAATGAAAAACGAAAAAAAATTTATTCCTGGTAACATTCAGCACAGTCTTCTATAACTTAATTTGATACTGAGTAAAGGTATATAAGGAGAGGGAAACTGAAACTGATAATAAACTTTGCAGTCTGGTGAGTTGTGTACGTCGAGTGGTGTCCGTCAACAATGCCCACTTTCTCCATTCTTATTCAACTTTATCATCGATGTTCTTATGGAGATCCCGCTCTTACATGTGACTACACATGGATTTACCTGGTCACACGAGAATTTTTGTTTGACCTATAATACATAGATGATGTAGTCCTGTTAGGTGACGACTCTGGCAAGATGTAGAACCCTCTGGACCCTTTGAGTGGTACGACTGGTCTTCAACAGTACACCGAATAACAATAGATAGTATAGTGGTTGAGTGTGCCTACCACTTCACTTACCTGGGAAGTAAAACCAACCCTGGTGGCTCAGTGGCCCGTGAAATCTCTCCAAAAATACAAAAGGCTCGATTGACTTCCACCAACTTACGCCACCTGTCTCACCGCCCTCATATCCAATTGTCTATTAAGGGTCAAGTGTTCTGTGCTACAGTTCACTCTGTTCTAATCTACCACTGTGAAACATAACCATTGAAGGTGGAAAATATGAGAAGAATTCAGGTGTTTCACCAACACTACCTTCGTAGCATAGGCCGTATTCCGTGATGTCACCACATGATTAACGCAGAAGTCAGACATACAGTTCTAGGCAGTAGAGGTAAAGTATTTATTTGATGCAGTTGTGAACCTTCATCGACTGAGATGGCTGGCCAGCTGGCTAGCTGGGACATGTGTTGAGTATATCTTGTTGGGGTCTGCTTCGTCGCACAATGTTCATCGAAGTAGGTTCCACTGGAAAATGGGTCAGGGTGGCCAAATTAAAACATAGCACCAATGTATGAAGTCGTTCACTGTTGGTTTGAGCCATGTGCAACGATGCACACTAGCCGATTGGGGTCCCCAACACAAGAGAAACCAGTGGTTGGAGACTGACTCTAGGTGATATGGCTCACAACCGATGTCAGTGGTGCAGATGTATACACACATTATCTTCATCTTAACGCTATATCAAATCTCACCGCTTTCTCATTCTTTCTTTCTCTCTTTTATTACTCTATATCTCTTTTGAGTGATTTTTCTTGTTCCTTCATTTTCCATTTTATTGCCTTGTTACTTGACGTGCTGATATGAGCTGTGGCTGGCAAGTTGAACTCTTACGCAATTACGTCTAGTCTTATGTTGATCTTGACGATAATGAGTTTGCAATTGTCTTTGTATTTCCAACTCATTGTAGTTTATAATAGCAGGATAATTATAATACAAACTTGGTACGATATTGGCACTAAGAAAGGCGTCAAAGGAAATAACAAACCGACATTATGAAGATAGGAAACGGATGGGAGAATGAAAACATAGAAGCAATCTCTACTTTTGTCGCTCTATTCAGCAGTAAAAGAAATGAGGAAGCTGGAAAATGGTGGCCAGTGGTTTATATTCCAAGCTGTGTTCACAATCATCTCAATTCCCTGATTTGAGCGATATTTCAGATCCAACCCGAAGAGCTGTTAGGAAAATGCAAGTTTCAACCCAACATAACCATCCACGGGGCCATATCATATATTAGACGCCTCTCCATTTTTTTCTACTAGTTCTAGGAGAAGCGAACAGAGAGCAGCGTAAGAGCTCCTGGAACAACATGCATAACAAATTTCTAAGAAACTAAGTTACGCGTTTCAAGATGACTACACCCATTCATATGCTCTGCATAACGACTGATCTTGCATAAAAGATAAGTTAGACATCTTCTCTTCATTGCGTAGTAAACAGGACAAATTTCAGTGTTTTCCAGAATGCTAAACAACAAATATAGACCCAAACTATCTCATGCTAATTTTCTTGGTTAGGAACGCTTCAGGGAACATTTCAGTGGAATGCAAAAGCTAAGGACGAACCTCGTCATTGTACAGTATCGAATTTCGTGCCGAGTAGTAAAACCCGTGGAAACAACTTACAAAAGAAGTATCTACATCCTGAGTTTTTTCACACAAAAGACGACTGAGCATGCACGAAAGTCCACTAAAAAGAAATACGGTCATCCGTCTTCTAACCAAAACCTGAATGTACATCGAGTTGCACTTCTTTATATCCAATCGCAAAAGCGTTACTTCCCTTTGCTTAGTTCTTCTCAATGATTCCATGTGACAGAATTTCATGCCTTAAACAGAAACATTATTCACGAATAACGCTTTCTTGGACGTCCCAATTTCAAATATTGATAGTGCAAGCGCAGAAAACTGATAGTTGCTGATCTCTTATGTCTAGTTCCTATGGCTTGGTTCGAAGTTGCAGATAAGCAATTCTAGATTTTGCTTGAAAAGTTCGGAAGACCGTAAAAGAGCGATTGTAACATACCACGATAAAATGTATTGCTCTTACTTCGTTTCCAACACAAACTATAAAGCATAAATCATTCAAAAATGGTTATATAAGAGCTTGAACTTACAGTTAAGTGACAAAGTCACCATTGTGCACAAGACAGCGCGCGAGCCGCGGAAAGAGACCAACCTTACAGCTTGAGTCAATATAGTGCACTGGGCTAGGATGTATGTCAAAAAGCTGCAGGTGTAGGATGTTTGACAAGCAATGAACCAAGCTTCAAAATAGGAAGGTTTGGTTAAAAACACGCCTCATACCTCTGAAGATGATTGACCATAAAGGGAGCATCTTCCCATCAAACAGGTAGAAACACCCAAAATACATGTGATTTCCTACTTCTTTTGACATGTAGCCTTCAAAACATATCTCCCATAGACCCAACCTCACAAAACGATTTTGAGACTGAGGATATCTAGTATACCAAAAAGGCAAAATCATTGCGAAGAAACTACATATGAATCCGGTGGTTGTGGTTATGAAACATATCCAAAACATTGGCACTTTTGGCCTCCTTTTCATGGTGTTATAAATGGTTTTGTACATGATCTACAAATTTTGGATACACCTGATGGGAAATCGTCTGCCCACATGTTGGGGATCACGTTGGAGGTAACTATAATGATATAGTAAAACAATATTCACCACCAATAGTGTGAATTCTAGAGACTGATAGTTACTGATCTCTCTACCCCAGAACACATGGCTTAACTTTTGTTTATTGGTTTTCTTATTTATTCCAATATCCAACATGCAACATTCGACATCAGTAGTATCCAATATCCAATATCTTTTAACCAGCTAGTGTAAACCAGTTGATTTCTTCGCGCTCGCTTCTAAGTCTTGCGGAACGGTTCCAGGTCTTTGGTGGATTCCAATGTAGTAGGTCTACCCACTCGACTGCTGTAGCTCTGGTTGGCCCGATGAGCGGTTGGGTGTTGTTTGTTTGTTTGCTTTTTCTTCCGAGGACTGTGGTGCAGATGGGTTCCTCAAATGTCGTGCCAGCAGACAATTGGTCGGGCTGGTTTTACATGAAACTTTTAGTTCTTGAGCCCTCCCTTCTAGGTCTTGAGGCTTGCTTCCTTTGGTCGGTCGTACTCCTTCGACGGTCGCAGAAGTCTTTGCGTTTTCCTACTTGTAGCTTTGGAGGTAGTGTTTGTCTGTTTGAAGGTGTTTTATTTGCGAATTGTAGCATGGTTTGTTTAGGGGGGGAACGGGGCTGCTGACAAGATCAATCAACCGTTTGCAATTCCTGTTGTTGTAAGCACCTGCAAGTAAATGTTAAGCGTTACTTAAATAGTGGTGAAAACGGGATGAGTGGGGAGTGAGAAAAGAAGAAGTGAAAAGTACTTTTGAAGAGATAAATGTGACTGGAAATAATATAGAGGATAGGTGCGTCTTACTGCAGATACTAGGGTTTGGGAATACAGGGATGGAAGGGCGTATCATCGGTTGCTACTAACAAATGTTCATGGTCAGCCATTTGCGCTCACATACTCACCCAGCAGTCGTTTGAAGGAGTTGACTGATGTAGCTGTGGCCAGTTCGTTCGGCAGCGCGTTCCATAAGGCACATACTCTATGGGAGAAGTTAGGTCTCACTCTAGTCTTTGCCCTATGGTGGGGTATGTGAGTGGGGTTCCCACGGGATTGTCGGTTTTGGACCTATAATGTTGTCCTATTTGGGTGGTCCGCTTTGTGAATGATCTTGTAGGCTGTTGTCAGGTCACCTCGTTTTCTTCGATGGCTTGGCGTGAACAAGTTGAGTTGTCTGAGGCGTTGCGCATATGTTTTGACTGTTAGTCCAGCAACCGACCTTATCGCTCTTATCTGTACTTTCAGGAGAGTATTTCCTTTCCTCTTTAGTAGTGGGGAGGGGCTGTCGTGTTGGACACTTCTGGGTGTGGTCTAAAGTAACTTTTGAATGCCACGAGGAATAACTCTGAGGTTAACAATCCAAGTCGCCTTCTTAGAAAGTGCTTAATGGCGTCCGCCTTTGCTGCCATTTCCTTATAAATACCAATGGCATCCAGTGTGCCAGAAAAGTTTAGTCCCAGGTCCTTCTCTGTGGGTACCCTGGTGATTACATACTTGTTAATGGTGTGGCTGATTTTCATCGCCTCTGGTACGCAAAGATACATCACCTTGCATTTCTTCAGGTCGAAGTTTTAACCACTGACCACATCGGATGTTCGTTAACTAATAGTGTCTTCAACTGATTTACTACTTGCTTTGTCTTTTTCAATCCCTCCAATCTCTCTCCTGACTTTACCCCAGTAACAGCACTCACCCTACCTGTTTCTGCCCTCCGTAAATGACCCTTATGCTCTTCGCCTCTTATTCTGCCATTTCCGCTCACATACCTCTATAGACAAGAATTACAGAAGACGTCACACAATCCCAGAAACCTGTGGTTCCTTAATCAACTATTTATGCGGGTTGCAAATATAAGTCCAAGGAGAACGCCTACCCCACCGAAACTAAAAGCAAGAAAGCAGGAGAGACTTTCATGACAACTACCAGTGGAAAGCCGAACAACAAAAACCAGGTCTCAAGAGTAAGGTGCGTATGATCAAAGGCTATCGGCCACCTATGCACGCACTAATGATGGTGGATGTTGGATTACACTTTCATCCTCTCCTTTTCCTGTCCCTTAACACCTGCTTTCAAATGCTATTAGGGCAAATCCTCTATTTCACTGTATTTTTCTTCTACATTTAGGGTTTATCATAATTACGCTGTCCTCCTGACTCTCATTTATTACTTCGCTCTTTATTCGCTTCGCTCGACCGTTTCTCGACCGACATTTTTACCTCGTTTTCATTCTTCATGAAAATAACCGTATGGACACCTATGAAATCGGATGTAACGCCTCTGAAACTAACAGTTCCACAAAAATGTTTTCTGCAGAACAAACAATCCTCAACTGGTCAAAACCAAAACTCTCCAGGCGGACAGCTGTGTGACAGGTCCTGCTGTCTTGGTCAACCGCCATGGTTCAGGTTGCTGCATCTGCAGCATCATATATTTTACCTGGTCATATGCCCTGGGCTCTCGGGAAGCTTTTAGGACCAGTCTAGTCGCACGACTGGACAATCAGAATTAAAGCTGACAACTTACTTTAGCTAACACAGTTTTTCTACCTCCTACTTGGGTTAAGCACCTTTAACTTGCTTTTTCCCGTTAACCAACAATCGAAATGAGTAGCAGAAGTGGTTTAGGTGAATCACTTCCCAAGAGCAGCCCAACTGAATCCTCATCTCAGTCATTGGCCTCTTCTACCTCAGTGGCAATTGGACCGGAGGCAAGCGGTGCAAAACCGAAGTGACGGTTAATAGGTTCGCCACAAGAGAACGGCCACGAATAACGTTTTCGGGAAACAGTTAAATCACTGTCTCAAGCAGCTCTACGAATCCACAAACCATCATTCGTCGAAATGCATGTCCAACCGACAAACTCGGCCCAGGCTCCGGCCTGTCTGTGGAAGTTAACGGGGTGGAACGACAGAGGATTTCAGGAAGGTTCCCAGACGAACCCTGCAGCCCTTGTGAGAATTGCCATGCATTTGGCCTATTCGTAGACAATGGGGGCGTGGCTTTCGAGTGTAACATTCGCAAGAAGTGGGTACACTGCCAATGTGACAAGCAAGTGCAGGACAAATACTACACCTTCACGGTGCGTAAAATGAGCACGTGGTTCTGGTAAATCTGCCCACAGTGTGGCATGGGGCCACTCCTGTCTACAAGCTTGCTTGGAGAGGCCGTAAAGTATACCGCAGTGGCTGGGAAAATGCTGGGATGCGCAATAACATCATCACAAGTGAGAATCCGAAATCTGAGGAGTAAGAGATGTTCCACGGACAGTTACGCTAGTAAGTGGTTCAAAAACGGACAAACGACGGATCTTTATGAGGTCGATCGCGTTTGCTTCAGGCTTTGAATTTGCTGTTATGACCTTTATTTCACTTTAGGCATTTCTTGTAGACCGACTCCCCGAGTACCTACACTCTATAATACTAAATCGAACGCGCAGTGTTCATAGGCTTCTGCAGGCAACACTGCGACTAACAAAAGGGAAAGAAGTTTCTTTAAAATAAATTTCATGGTGGTATATGTTACAAGAGTATCGGCGGCAGGTCGTGAGATAATTCAAACTACAAAAACGGCTTGACAACACAAGATGGTGGAGGCTCATAGAAACCACCAATATCTGTGAGAAGCTTAAGAATGGCTGAGGCCTTTGGATACGCGAAGATACAGCACATCAGAGACTGTGGATAACACCGGCTGTCCGACGATGGTGAAAATATCTCTGCCCTCCTACATCCCAGCCGTATTGGTACGGTAAACAAAGACAGTAGAGGCTAAGGGGGAGGAAGCAGTGACAGCATATGGTACGGGTAAAGTAGTGATGGACTAAGATGATGCAGAAACACTTAACTCAGAATAGCGGGTCTGATGGTGGGGGCCTATGGAGACCACCCTTACCTGACGTCGTTTGACTCAATACATACCCTTCAGCCTCCCCTCCCCCAGGATTATAGTGATTATCTTCCCCTAAACCTGTATGTGCAGTCAGAGCTCCTACTGGTTCTCAAATGCAAAAGAGTCACCAAACTCTAAGGCAACTAATCTCAATTCTCATGCCTCTGTTTCCGTTTATCACCCGATATGCAGATTATGATGGCGGATCATACCAACACAGTGAGCACCGAGATACACTTTGAACTTCTATCCAACACGCGAGAATTACAGTCTTTTAACACCTAGAGATGTAAAATCGCCAGGAGCCAGATAGTTCATCTCGGACCACAACCTCTCCTAAATACGTAGCTCCAACTGGGAGAACAACAAGAAATGTTGGTATAAAATGCTATTTGCATCCAAACATGCAAGTTCTTCCATTTTTGAAAACCACTCATTAGGAAACGAAGCTAGTCGAGAGTGGCTTCGTAAGACGCGCCTACCTTTAAGTCTTGTTGAGTGGTTTGATGGTGAAACTCATATGTTCTCCACCATAACACGACAACAGCGGCTGGGCAGAAATGAATCTCCAGCTTTGTTTATTCAAATGACCCTGTTTACAAAATTAGAGACCTAAATAATTGCTACGCCCTGCATGACGCCATACAGTGCCAGACACAAATTTGTGTTCGCCGTCCATCGCGGTTTCGCTTGTCACATGTAGACGGCACAAAATTATTGAATACAGATGTATCTCTTAATTCATTAGGTCTCAACAACCAATATACAATATACTCTTGTAGGTTTCATGACTCCCTAAAAATTCTCAAACTGAGAGAAAATACTATCATTACTTCACACTACCACTGTTTAAGGATATCGTTTCTATCCAATATCCGTGACAAGCAACGTCTGAAGGATTGTTTCCACCAGAAGAATACGCATGACACGAAAAAAAGTTCCTTCCTAAAATTTTGCGAATAAAGAGAACAGGAAACATTAACACATCCACGAAATGCAGGATCCGTTAGCAGGAAACGCAGTTGGAAAAAAATAATCAATAATAAGAACGAACACAATAGACACCTGAGAGTCTGACAGTGAGGCATCGTGCACCCGTTAGTCATCAGAGGTCCACTATTTCCTGACGATTGTGTGTCTTTCTTTTTGTGAGTTTGGGTCAACTATAGTGTGTGCTGGTATACTCGCTTGTCGTCGTATGCATTTTACCCATCTATTTTCTTATCAACGTGATGTTATTCGAAGCATAATACTACAGCTCTGACTTCACATGTTTACCAATTTGAGTAAATTCTGTGTCACGTGTGACTGTGATAATGTGATCCTGAATGCTGTGGGCATCACCGCGTTTATCTTCTCCGCACAGACTAGCTTCCCTTCACCTGCCGACCTCATTATGCGAGTTACAGCTTGCTATTTAGACTGCTGTACCATTATATTTTAGTTGTTCAAAGCATGTAACTGATATATAGGACATGGAGAGGAAAGTGGGGCTGTGACTATATCTTGTGGCAGGGGATTCCATGAGGTGCATATTCTTGGGGAGAAAAAGCTCAAACTGAGCCTGATGTTAGCTCTCTGATGCGAAAGATCTGGAGGCAAATAAGCAGGACGATGGGGACTGGTAGACTGAGGTAAATTCAAGGAAGACGGAAAAGAAGACAGTGACATGGAGGATTCCAGTAAATAGGGGAGGGGGAAGGGGATAGGTAAGGTAATAGTAGGTGTAGTGGGGGTGGAAATGATACTGATACTTCTAACGACTTTGTTACTGGAGATATTTAATCGGGAAATATAGGGTCCAGTCGAGTTCACGAATATGGTGGCAGCACAAGAGGGTCGGCATGGAGGTAACGGCGTTGAAATGATGTGAAGTTATTTGGTTGGTTCGGTATAGTTCGTGTCCCAACTGCCTGACCAGACCATAAGTAGTGAATACCCCTGCCACATCCCAATCACAGGGAAAAAAGCACCGGAGAAACTATCTAGGCCACGTCTAGGCAAGTCCCCTGGCTGCGATAACCTAAAACTGGTGGTTCCAAAATACCAAGCCGAAATGCTTGAGAGGTCTGCCTGCTACGTTTTCAATCATTCGATGAGACAAGGGCAAGGAGGCCGCGCTAGTCCTTCAAGGTTTCACACACAGTACGAGATTACATTGGCGCCCATTGCTGGTCGAACTTTATCATCCCGTCTAAATCCGTGGAAGAGGTCCAATTGCGAGCAGCATAGGGTATAGTAAGTTTGCTTCAGAAACTTAAGGGGATGGGTTGAAAGACCTGAGGCATTGCTCCCCTCGTCTACTTGGCAAACTGATGAGGACTTCCGGAATACCAAGTAATCCAGTTCGCTCAAACAGTCGAATTCTACCGAAAAGCCGCTATGAAAACCCCCATGGTAACCGAAGGAGGACCTTCCATCAAGGACCAGGGACCTGTATACCTACACGGGTTTTCTAGCTGAGAGCTTGCGACCACTGGAATGTATCGCTTACCGAGATCGCCAATGCTCCATCTGTTGACAGCCTCAGTAGGGAGATGAAAAAGCTACGCCACGGCTCACGGCTTGTGCTCATCCAGATATGATGCGGACCAGATTGATACAACTTACTAACTCCACACACCCAGTACAGCCGACCATATATCGAACCTCTCGTGCCGCTGCTGTCATCGCGAACTTGACTGCACCCCATGCTTCCCTGCTAGACCTCTTCTCCAGCTGCCATACCCCCAGCAACATCATTACTATTTCCACTCCCACAATCCGTCTTACAATCTTATTTCCTCCCCCACTTCCTTCTGGTTCTATGGCCCCGCCTTGCTTATTAAGGTTCTCCCTGTCGCTGTCATCTGACACAAATCTGTCCGGGGTTCTCCTTTCCTTTCATTCCGCTTCTTTTCACCTTGTTTTCCTGTACTTCCCCACTCGTGTTTTTGCTTGACAGTCTGAGGACACATCATACAATCCCTATAGAGTTAACGAACACCAAAGCAGCAGCAAACGTGTGGGTAGACCTACCCTATTAGAAACCACTCAAAGACTTGCAACTATTCCACGAGACCCAGGGGTGAGCGCAAAGAAATCAGTTGGTCTATATTAGCTCGTAGAAAGATATTAAGTACTGAACGTGGGAATCACTTGTTGGGGGTTACCAAAGGTGGATCAGGTGAGTGTCAATATGTACTGAGCTGGAACTAATCAGAGACCCAGAGGGACTGTACAGGGCCTGAATATGAGCAGACAAGACCAACCAGTTTATGCATGTGACAGACATCAATCGGTTCGCACTAGCCTACAAAAAGATATCGGATATTGGGTGTTGAGTATTTCAAGCATTGAGTCTGTAATTTGTTTTACTACTCTGTTGTGATTTACGCTAAGCAACGTACTTACCCGCCCTCGTAATCTTCATGCACAAATGGTTATTTTACTTTTTGATAACTTTTATCGTATGTTTTTCTTGTGTCTATATCAAAGTGTTCTTGGCCTACGTTCTTCTAACAGTAAGAACTTTTTTAGGTCTCTCCAAAAGATATGACTGCAAACTGATGACATGTCAATCAAATTTTAGCTGAGATCAGTCAACGTACTAAGTTCCTTTTAAAAAGTGGAATTTATCCAGTCTACCTGTTGGTAGCTCTGTCTGTTTTATTGCTTTTAGCATGCGACGTTCGGAAATCACAGGTTTGTGGTTCTCACCCAACATCATTCTTCCCTGTAGACCTCTCCTATGGTCACCATACCCAACTAACGGCATAGCTATTTCTATTCCTTTAATTCGCCCTATAATCTCCGCTTGGAAACTGGTAGTCTTCTATGACTACGGATGAAATCGTTGCGTGCTCGTGGAGCTTCACCTAATTCTTTGGGTTGTCTTTGGGAACTAGTATCTCGAAATGTGTCTTCCGTTTTAACAGGTCCTTCAGTTTGCCGACGTAATAACAGGTATGTCCAGTATTCCAAGCTTGTGTACCACATCCGATTACATAGGTGCCTCGCCACGAAGAAGTAGTATTACCTGGTATGCCCTTATGACAATCACAACGCACTCAGTTTGGAGGAGTATTAGACTCAAAAGCCTCTTGAGTGTCTGACAGTGAGGCATCGTGCACCCGTTAGTCATCAGAGGTCCACTATTTCCTGACGATTGTGTGTCTTTCTTTTTGTGAGTTTGGGTCAACTATAGTGTGTGCTGGTATACTCGCTTGTCGTCGTATGCATTTTACCCATCTATTTTCTTATCAACGTGATGTTATTCGAAGCATAATACTACAGCTCTGACTTCACATGTTTACCAATTTGAGTAAATTCTGTGTCACGTGTGACTGTGATAATGTGATCCTGAATGCTGTGGGCATCACCGCGTTTATCTTCTCCGCACAGACTAGCTTCCCTTCACCTGCCGACCTCATTATGCGAGTTACAGCTTGCTATTTAGACTGCTGTACCATTATATTTTAGTTGTTCAAAGCATGTAACTGATATATAGGACATGGAGAGGAAAGTGGGGCTGTGACTATATCTTGTGGCAGGGGATTCCATGAGGTGCATATTCTTGGGGAGAAAAAGCTCAAACTGAGCCTGATGTTAGCTCTCTGATGCGAAAGATCTGGAGGCAAATAAGCAGGACGATGGGGACTGGTAGACTGAGGTAAATTCAAGGAAGACGGAAAAGAAGACAGTGACATGGAGGATTCCAGTAAATAGGGGAGGGGGAAGGGGATAGGTAAGGTAATAGTAGGTGTAGTGGGGGTGGAAATGATACTGATACTTCTAACGACTTTGTTACTGGAGATATTTAATCGGGAAATATAGGGTCCAGTCGAGTTCACGAATATGGTGGCAGCACAAGAGGGTCGGCATGGAGGTAACGGCGTTGAAATGATGTGAAGTTATTTGGTTGGTTCGGTATAGTTCGTGTCCCAACTGCCTGACCAGACCATAAGTAGTGAATACCCCTGCCACATCCCAATCACAGGGAAAAAAGCACCGGAGAAACTATCTAGGCCACGTCTAGGCAAGTCCCCTGGCTGCGATAACCTAAAACTGGTGGTTCCAAAATACCAAGCCGAAATGCTTGAGAGGTCTGCCTGCTACGTTTTCAATCATTCGATGAGACAAGGGCAAGGAGGCCGCGCTAATCCTTCAAGGTTTCACACACAGTACGAGATTACATTGGCGCCCATTGCTGGTCGAACTTTATCATCCCGTCTAAATCCGTGGAAGAGGTCCAATTGCGAGCAGCATAGGGTATAGTAAGTTTGCTTCAGAAACTTAAGGGGATGGGTTGAAAGACCTGAGGCATTGCTCCCCTCGTCTACTTGGCAAACTGATGAGGACTTCCGGAATACCAAGTAATCCAGTTCGCTCAAACAGTCGAATTCTACCGAAAAGCCGCTATGAAAACCCCCATGGTAACCGAAGGAGGACCTTCCATCAAGGACCAGGGACCTGTATACCTACACGGGTTTTCTAGCTGAGAGCTTGCGACCACTGGAATGTATCGCTTACCGAGATCGCCAATGCTCCATCTGTTGACAGCCTCAGTAGGGAGATGAAAAAGCTACGCCACGGCTCACGGCTTGTGCTCATCCAGATATGATGCGGACCAGATTGATACAACTTACTAACTCCACACACCCAGTACAGCCGACCATATATCGAACCTCTCGTGCCGCTGCTGTCATCGCGAACTTGACTGCACCCCATGCTTCCCTGCTAGACCTCTTCTCCAGCTGCCATACCCCCAGCAACATCATTACTATTTCCACTCCCACAATCCGTCTTACAATCTTATTTCCTCCCCCACTTCCTTCTGGTTCTATGGCCCCGCCTTGCTTATTAAGGTTCTCCCTGTCGCTGTCATCTGACACAAATCTGTCCGGGGTTCTCCTTTCCTTTCATTCCGCTTCTTTTCACCTTGTTTTCCTGTACTTCCCCACTCGTGTTTTTGCTTGACAGTCTGAGGACACATCATACAATCCCTATAGAGTTAACGAACACCAAAGCAGCAGCAAACGTGTGGGTAGACCTACCCTATTAGAAACCACTCAAAGACTTGCAACTATTCCACGAGACCCAGGGGTGAGCGCAAAGAAATCAGTTGGTCTATATTAGCTCGTAGAAAGATATTAAGTACTGAACGTGGGAATCACTTGTTGGGGGTTACCAAAGGTGGATCAGGTGAGTGTCAATATGTACTGAGCTGGAACTAATCAGAGACCCAGAGGGACTGTACAGGGCCTGAATATGAGCAGACAAGACCAACCAGTTTATGCATGTGACAGACATCAATCGGTTCGCACTAGCCTACAAAAAGATATCGGATATTGGGTGTTGAGTATTTCAAGCATTGAGTCTGTAATTTGTTTTACTACTCTGTTGTGATTTACGCTAAGCAACGTACTTACCCGCCCTCGTAATCTTCATGCACAAATGGTTATTTTACTTTTTGATAACTTTTATCGTATGTTTTTCTTGTGTCTATATCAAAGTGTTCTTGGCCTACGTTCTTCTAACAGTAAGAACTTTTTTAGGTCTCTCCAAAAGATATGACTGCAAACTGATGACATGTCAATCAAATTTTAGCTGAGATCAGTCAACGTACTAAGTTCCTTTTAAAAAGTGGAATTTATCCAGTCTACCTGTTGGTAGCTCTGTCTGTTTTATTGCTTTTAGCATGCGACGTTCGGAAATCACAGGTTTGTGGTTCTCACCCAACATCATTCTTCCCTGTAGACCTCTCCTATGGTCACCATACCCCAACTAACGGCATAGCTATTTCTATTGCTTTAATTCGCCCTATAATCTCCGCTTGGAAACTGGTAGTCTTCTATGACTACGGATGAAATCGTTGCGTGCTCGTGGAGCTTCACCTAATTCTTTGGGTTGTCTTTGGGAACTAGTATCTCGAAATGTGTCTTCCGTTTTAACAGGTCCTTCAGTTTGCCGACGTAATAACAGGTAGTGTCCAGTATTCCAAGCTTGTGTACCACATCCGATTACATAGGTGCCTCGCCACGAAGAAGTAGTATTACCTGGTATGCCCTTATGACAATCACAACGCACTCAGTTTGGAGGAGTATTAGACTCAAAAGCCTCTTGAGTGTCTGACAGTGAGGCATCGTGCACCCGTTAGTCATCAGAGGTCCACTATTTCCTGACGATTGTGTGTCTTTCTTTTTGTGAGTTTGGGTCAACTATAGTGTGTGCTGGTATACTCGCTTGTCGTCGTATGCATTTTACCCATCTATTTTCTTATCAACGTGATGTTATTCGAAGCATAATACTACAGCTCTGACTTCACATGTTTACCAATTTGAGTAAATTCTGTGTCACGTGTGACTGTGATAATGTGATCCTGAATGCTGTGGGCATCACCGCGTTTATCTTCTCCGCACAGACTAGCTTCCCTTCACCTGCCGACCTCATTATGCGAGTTACAGCTTGCTATTTAGACTGCTGTACCATTATATTTTAGTTGTTCAAAGCATGTAACTGATATATAGGACATGGAGAGGAAAGTGGGGCTGTGACTATATCTTGTGGCAGGGGATTCCATGAGGTGCATATTCTTGGGGAGAAAAAGCTCAAACTGAGCCTGATGTTAGCTCTCTGATGCGAAAGATCTGGAGGCAAATAAGCAGGACGATGGGGACTGGTAGACTGAGGTAAATTCAAGGAAGACGGAAAAGAAGACAGTGACATGGAGGATTCCAGTAAATAGGGGAGGGGGAAGGGGATAGGTAAGGTAATAGTAGGTGTAGTGGGGGTGGAAATGATACTGATACTTCTAACGACTTTGTTACTGGAGATATTTAATCGGGAAATATAGGGTCCAGTCGAGTTCACGAATATGGTGGCAGCACAAGAGGGTCGGCATGGAGGTAACGGCGTTGAAATGATGTGAAGTTATTTGGTTGGTTCGGTATAGTTCGTGTCCCAACTGCCTGACCAGACCATAAGTAGTGAATACCCCTGCCACATCCCAATCACAGGGAAAAAAGCACCGGAGAAACTATCTAGGCCACGTCTAGGCAAGTCCCCTGGCTGCGATAACCTAAAACTGGTGGTTCCAAAATACCAAGCCGAAATGCTTGAGAGGTCTGCCTGCTACGTTTTCAATCATTCGATGAGACAAGGGCAAGGAGGCCGCGCTAATCCTTCAAGGTTTCACACACAGTACGAGATTACATTGGCGCCCATTGCTGGTCGAACTTTATCATCCCGTCTAAATCCGTGGAAGAGGTCCAATTGCGAGCAGCATAGGGTATAGTAAGTTTGCTTCAGAAACTTAAGGGGATGGGTTGAAAGACCTGAGGCATTGCTCCCCTCGTCTACTTGGCAAACTGATGAGGACTTCCGGAATACCAAGTAATCCAGTTCGCTCAAACAGTCGAATTCTACCGAAAAGCCGCTATGAAAACCCCCATGGTAACCGAAGGAGGACCTTCCATCAAGGACCAGGGACCTGTATACCTACACGGGTTTTCTAGCTGAGAGCTTGCGACCACTGGAATGTATCGCTTACCGAGATCGCCAATGCTCCATCTGTTGACAGCCTCAGTAGGGAGATGAAAAAGCTACGCCACGGCTCACGGCTTGTGCTCATCCAGATATGATGCGGACCAGATTGATACAACTTACTAACTCCACACACCCAGTACAGCCGACCATATATCGAACCTCTCGTGCCGCTGCTGTCATCGCGAACTTGACTGCACCCCATGCTTCCCTGCTAGACCTCTTCTCCAGCTGCCATACCCCCAGCAACATCATTACTATTTCCACTCCCACAATCCGTCTTACAATCTTATTTCCTCCCCCACTTCCTTCTGGTTCTATGGCCCCGCCTTGCTTATTAAGGTTCTCCCTGTCGCTGTCATCTGACACAAATCTGTCCGGGGTTCTCCTTTCCTTTCATTCCGCTTCTTTTCACCTTGTTTTCCTGTACTTCCCCACTCGTGTTTTTGCTTGACAGTCTGAGGACACATCATACAATCCCTATAGAGTTAACGAACACCAAAGCAGCAGCAAACGTGTGGGTAGACCTACCCTATTAGAAACCACTCAAAGACTTGCAACTATTCCACGAGACCCAGGGGTGAGCGCAAAGAAATCAGTTGGTCTATATTAGCTCGTAGAAAGATATTAAGTACTGAACGTGGGAATCACTTGTTGGGGGTTACCAAAGGTGGATCAGGTGAGTGTCAATATGTACTGAGCTGGAACTAATCAGAGACCCAGAGGGACTGTACAGGGCCTGAATATGAGCAGACAAGACCAACCAGTTTATGCATGTGACAGACATCAATCGGTTCGCACTAGCCTACAAAAAGATATCGGATATTGGGTGTTGAGTATTTCAAGCATTGAGTCTGTAATTTGTTTTACTACTCTGTTGTGATTTACGCTAAGCAACGTACTTACCCGCCCTCGTAATCTTCATGCACAAATGGTTATTTTACTTTTTGATAACTTTTATCGTATGTTTTTCTTGTGTCTATATCAAAGTGTTCTTGGCCTACGTTCTTCTAACAGTAAGAACTTTTTTAGGTCTCTCCAAAAGATATGACTGCAAACTGATGACATGTCAATCAAATTTTAGCTGAGATCAGTCAACGTACTAAGTTCCTTTTAAAAAGTGGAATTTATCCAGTCTACCTGTTGGTAGCTCTGTCTGTTTTATTGCTTTTAGCATGCGACGTTCGGAAATCACAGGTTTGTGGTTCTCACCCAACATCATTCTTCCCTGTAGACCTCTCCTATGGTCACCATACCCCAACTAACGGCATAGCTATTTCTATTCCTTTAATTCGCCCTATAATCTCCGCTTGGAAACTGGTAGTCTTCTATGACTACGGATGAAATCGTTGCGTGCTCGTGGAGCTTCACCTAATTCTTTGGGTTGTCTTTGGGAACTAGTATCTCGAAATGTGTCTTCCGTTTTAACAGGTCCTTCAGTTTGCCGACGTAATAACAGGTATGTCCAGTATTCCAAGCTTGTGTACCACATCCGATTACATAGGTGCCTCGCCACGAAGAAGTAGTATTACCTGGTATGCCCTTATGACAATCACAACGCACTCAGTTTGGAGGAGTATTAGACTCAAAAGCCTCTTGAGTGTCTGACAGTGAGGCATCGTGCACCCGTTAGTCATCAGAGGTCCACTATTTGCTGACGATTGTGTGTCTTTCTTTTTGTGAGTTTGGGTCAACTATAGTGTGTGCTGGTATACTCGCTTGTCGTCGTATGCATTTTACCCATCTATTTTCTTATCAACGTGATGTTATTCGAAGCATAATACTACAGCTCTGACTTCACATGTTTACCAATTTGAGTAAATTCTGTGTCACGTGTGACTGTGATAATGTGATCCTGAATGCTGTGGGCATCACCGCGTTTATCTTCTCCGCACAGACTAGCTTCCCTTCACCTGCCGACCTCATTATGCGAGTTACAGCTTGCTATTTAGACTGCTGTACCATTATATTTTAGTTGTTCAAAGCATGTAACTGATATATAGGACATGGAGAGGAAAGTGGGGCTGTGACTATATCTTGTGGCAGGGGATTCCATGAGGTGCATATTCTTGGGGAGAAAAAGCTCAAACTGAGCCTGATGTTAGCTCTCTGATGCGAAAGATCTGGAGGCAAATAAGCAGGACGATGGGGACTGGTAGACTGAGGTAAATTCAAGGAAGACGGAAAAGAAGACAGTGACATGGAGGATTCCAGTAAATAGGGGAGGGGGAAGGGGATAGGTAAGGTAATAGTAGGTGTAGTGGGGGTGGAAATGATACTGATACTTCTAACGACTTTGTTACTGGAGATATTTAATCGGGAAATATAGGGTCCAGTCGAGTTCACGAATATGGTGGCAGCACAAGAGGGTCGGCATGGAGGTAACGGCGTTGAAATGATGTGAAGTTATTTGGTTGGTTCGGTATAGTTCGTGTCCCAACTGCCTGACCAGACCATAAGTAGTGAATACCCCTGCCACATCCCAATCACAGGGAAAAAAGCACCGGAGAAACTATCTAGGCCACGTCTAGGCAAGTCCCCTGGCTGCGATAACCTAAAACTGGTGGTTCCAAAATACCAAGCCGAAATGCTTGCGATATCTCTCTGCAAGCATTTAATCGTTTAGTTGGTTTCTCGCAACTCGCTCTGGATATAATTTGAGCCATCTTTTGGAACGTCCGTGGTGGAGGAGGCATAAAATCCTTTGTCAGCGGCATGTTGATTTATTTGCTCCTTGTTCTTTTGAAGGTGTTTGTAGTCGTGGTAACTGCTGATATCTGGGTGTTTCTAGATATGGAATACACCGTCCGTGCTGCTTAGCATGACTTTCGGAATGTTCGTTTATGTGTTAACAAATTTCTACCTGCTGGGACCGCTGTATACTGAAGTGGGACAACAAAGAACCGGTGCATTTTGTTTTTCTCCATCTCGCTGAAGCATTTGACACTGTTCCACTCAAATTCTTGCTTTGCAAGATCATGTTAGTTGTATAGGTGAACTCGTACTCTCTTGGTTCAAAGAGTGCCTAGAGGGGAGCCATTTCTGCACTATGGTAAACAGAATGTGGTCGGAGTGGAGACCATCGACGTCGGGATTATCCCATTGAGTAATCGTAGGACCTCTTCTTTTCCTTCCGTTTTTCGATGATCTGCCACAAAAATATCCTCCTCATCGCCTACGTCATTAAAATCTGGAGGGTAGTAAATGAGAGGTTGACTTCTCAGCATTTAAAAATTACCTGCTGCGAATTGAACTCTGGCCGTCGGAGAATGGCTTGAGCTTTAACCTGGAATCGTACAAGGCAATGCACACTAGTAAATATGAAGCAAGTACGGCCGACTTCCAGTGTATGTTAAGCAACCGTGCTATCACTTGATACTATTACTTAATACGTATCAAGTTCCTTTTGTAAGGTGGAATTTATTCAATACACCTGTTGGTAGCTCTATCTATTTTATTGCTTTTAGTATGCAACGTTTGGGAATCATGTACTTGTCATAGAGTATTCACATTATTGGCAAAATATTTTGCGAGAGTCAGTCCACGTGGTTTCTGTAACTAATTAACACATGGAATATATTATGACCGAGTATTTCTCGAATTTCTAACAAGAGTGAGAAGGCAATTTATAATTAGAATTTAGGGGCTAATACTGTTTACTTAAAGAGACATGTTCACTTTGTATCCCATATGTTTGACATGTTTTCCTCTAAATAAGCCGTTCATAAGCCTGTTTCCAAGGCATGTTATTTTGCTATTCTAGCATTGCACAAAAATATCGATTGTTTTATTTTTATCACTCAATCATTTTTTGGGATAAATATGACATTAACTTGTAGTTTTTTGTGCAGTTTTTCTGACTGGTAGTTTTTTTGAGCATCTATAGAGTTATCTGTGACACAGTTTCAGAATCCTTCGGATGAAGTGCACTTTTATTGAAGGAATAGCCTGATTTAGGGAATACCGATCTTGCTTGTTGAACATTCTTGTTGCAAAAAGAGACTCGGATGCACTACCGACTGAAATGTACTTATGGACTTAGTACCCATCAGTTTCAATAGGGCATTTTATAGACGTTCTCATTGAAGATTACTTTTGGAGCTTGATATGGGTGGTGGAATGAACTAGAGACTTCCTTATTGATGGTAGATAGATTTATGTTTGGCAGGGTATTATCCTCTTGAAGACCGTTGAAGTCTTTACGGAGCATGGCAAAATGTTAGATCCTCTTCTTACTCTGTGTCAGCAGATCTCATTTCTAAAGCAATCAGCATCTCAGGGATTATTATAAGTCACTTGGTCTCCTATTCTCACGACTGAGAACTTAAAACAGAAGTGGCAGAAATAGGAGTGTTCTAGTTTACAGTTATGCAAAGGAAAAGTCATTTGGTTGACAGTTACCATCTTTTAGTGGAAATTCATGAATTTGTCTGCAAAGTTATCTCACTATTGAAGATTTGTGTGGGTATTCTCCCATTCATAATGATCGCTAACAAATTTCAGCTACCACCATTTTTTTATTGAGATAGAAGGAGAACCACATGACAATGTGGGAATAAATGGTAAGGATGAGGTCAGGCAGGAGATTCGTAGCTAAAAAGTAATGCCACAGAATATGAATGATTACAAACAAAGGAAGTAAACTGACCTATTACATCCTATTTAGATTCTATCCAAAGTAAACTTTTAGGATTTTTTCGATTAAGTACTGTAATCAAAATTGATATCTGCAAAACGCAAGGTTTTATAGTTTTCTGTAGCACAGATACAATAATTCATTACAGTCATCTAATGGCAATTTGTATAATGAAGGTGAAAAATTATATTGATTGTCCGTTAAATTAACAGTAGCCTCTGTTAAAATCTCTGGTACTCCATGTCTTTTAGGAAGGTCATGATTTACTGCCTAATGAAGTACTAGTGGATACTTCGTTCTCAGCAGTTTTGATATGAATTTTTATTTGTGTCACTATTAACCTCAGATTAATTTGATCAAGTATAAACAGATAAACTGGTAGATCGTTACATTACCTTGCACCAAAGTACACCAGTTCAAGCCATCATACTCCTCCTAATGAAATTTCAACAGAAGATATCATGTTTGCTATTCAAAGACTCAACAGTGGTAATTTAAGTATTATTTATTGAATGTTTGTATTAGCTTACATACTGTCAGTCTTAAAATCTCAGATGGTTATTATTTTGCTTGACTAGATCTAAATGTAAAACACACTGAAAAATATGACTATAAAATTAGAGAATCTTTGACCCCTTTTGATAAAATATGCAGATTACTTCACTTATTGGCTTAGATTTTGATGTCAAACAAATTTGGAAGTCCTTTTTCCCTATATTCCTTACTTGGTGATATATTCTAAGAGATATCTTTAGAGTTGTTGAGAGCTATTGAAAAGTTATCTTTGATTTGGAGTATATTTTGCACATTTGAAAAACTAATAGTAACTAATTCGATTTGAAATGCAGGCTACTTGACGTTTACTGAACATTTCTAGAACTTTTCAGTATTATGAGCACTTATGCTCGATTATTATCACTTTCAGAGTTCTTAGAAGGCAAAATACACTGATCTGTACTACATAGAAGGACTGAAAATGGTCAGTTCATTAGTCTTAAGGACAGTTATACAGGCGATGACCAACACTGTTTATCAACAGGATTAATAGTTTTCTTCCTCTGTTATCCAGTTCACTTACTAGAGTAGTTACATCAGCCTGAATGCGATGGTTGGTGACAAAATCTCAGCTGAGATACAGAAGTCCCGTTTGGCATTCGTCAACTCGTGCCATATCTGACGGCTTCTGGCGAGATATCCGAATACCTATCAAGGGATGGGTATACCGTACTTCACTCTATTCTCTCCTCTTATACGACTGTAAGATATGACCGCTGAAGACAGAAGATATGAAGTGGTTGCAGGGTTCCGATTAAAGGTGTCTTTGTAGCATTGCTCGGGTATGGTGTGATTACCGTGAGAACAGTGCCGAAATCCAGTGGAGGGTACTAGGCAGGTTTGATTGGTGAGGTTGTGAACCTTCGCTGGTTGAGATAGCTTGGACATGTACTGTGTATGCTGAGCCACCGTCTACCTCAGCATGCCATAGAAGGGAGAGTTGGATTGGGTTGAAAGAAGGCTCAATGTAGCCAGACCAAGACGTTGCACGAATGCATGAAGTCTCTCTCTGTTGGTCTGAGTCATGTAGGGAGATACAGACTGCCTAGTTGAGGTCTCCGAAATGAAACGAACCAGTGATTAAGGACTCCTAGTGATAAGGCTGAAAATCAGTCGCAGTGGCGCAGATGTATTCTCTCCTTAACATTTCATAGAGCTTGAATATTTGCGCTAACGGCTATCTTCAAGTTGATTATTGCCTCATAAAACCTTGTTTACTTTGATATGAATCTTTGTCTACCCCCCCTTCTTCGAATACTACTGTGGCAACTTGAGGTAGGCGAGGTTCAACATTGGTTTTGTTTGTCTTTTTCTTTCATTACATAAACTACATCCGTTGTCAGTTTGATGTTCAAGTATACAAACAAACCGGTGTAATGACAATGAATCCAATCTCCAGGACAACATTTTTACAGGTAGTCTCGAATGGCTACGATTAGGTGGCCGCTTATCACCGTAAAACTATTTATGGCATCTTTATCATATAAGAGGTTATGAAAAGTACTTCATAGAGTTATGAAAATGAAATTCAGTTCTACTTTCTTAATTTCACTCCAGAAGATGCTAGTATATTTTAGCTAAACTTGTCTACAGATCATTCCTGAAGTCAGGCATTACAAAAAAGATGTGTGACACATGCCAAAAGTTCCAAAAGTTTGGATTAGTTTATTGATTTTTTTCAACCTCATAGCATTTCATATCTATTTGACTTAAAGTCATCTCACCAGGTAAACAGGCGTTTTAGTAGAACAGAGAATTGGAGCTAAAAGTCAGATACAATCAGGATATTCTAGGCCTAAATAGCTACCACCTACATTTTTCGATAAATTCATAAGAACTTGCTAAACAAATATCCACGGTAGTGGTAACGTAGATGCTAATAATAATGATAACAATGACGGCGATAGGTACACGAAAGGCATCTGCGAAATCTTACAGCGAATTTTAAATAAGGTTGAGATTGAATTTGCGTTTAAGCCTAAAAGCTCACTCAAAGATAAGCTTTTTCATCTTAAAAAGCTTATTGATTCGATAAAGCAAAGTAACTTAGCATATCAACTACATAGATCAAGGTAGTCAATCTGTTTTAGTGAGACTGTCCGAGCACAACCTGAGCCAAATCAAGATTATTAGATTCTAATAAGATAAGGTTTCTGATTGTGGTGTACTGGATCATGCAAGAAACTGTGAGGAGCAAGAAGATCGGCATACGCTGTTTGACTGATGAAAAGACCCTAGAAGATTTGGATTTCAACCATTATTTGTGTCTGATGTCTCATAAACTCGAAGATCTACATGCGAAAACTAACAAAGTGGCAGAAGAGGCAGCGAAGATGCGACTTCAGGTGAATGTAGGGAAGACAGATGTGATGAAAATACCCAACCAACAACAACAAGTACTAACCACCACCAACGGCGGAACTGAAAAGGCAGCATTGGTTCAGCTATAGGTTGCACAGGTGCAGATGAGGATGTCAAAACCAGGATCGGAAAGGCAGCAAGACAGGCCTTCCTTTATCAATCTGAAATCAGTGTGGAGATCTGCTGCACTGCACTACACTGCACTCAGCACGTGGAACAACATCCGGATTTTCAACACTAAGTCAGTCAAGTGAGTCAGTGCTCCTATGTGATGGTTGAGAGACTTGGCGCATTACAAAAACCATTTCCAACAAACTACAGACATGTATCAACAGTTGCCACCTACGCCCAAGCTGACTCGATAGTGAGGATCAGATGAGAAGGCCAGAAGCAATAAGCAAGGGGGGGGAACTGTGAATGGCAACGAACCAACGAAGCAAGAACCGATCACCGAACAAGTATGCAGAAGAAGGGAGTGGAGATGGATTGGGCATATACTGAGAAGACCGTTTGGGGACGTCACGCATCAGGCCAGGCCGTCGAGTGGAACCCAAGTGTGAAACGTCTAGTTGGGCGTCCGAGGGTGAGGTGGAGGAGATGGTGTGAGGAAGAAATGAGAGGTTCCGGGCAATGATGGAGCCAGGTTCAAATAACTGAAGAGAACAGAGTGAAATGGAGATGTGCAACTTGAATCCCTATATTCCACTAGGAACCCAAGGGACAAATAAATAATAAGAAATCTACAAAAAAGCTTGGCTGTAGCTATGCATGCAGTTAGATACACTGACCTAATAGGATGGGACAGAACAATAACCTTTGAAAGCAACTTATTTGGATGCAGTGTTTACGGATCTTCAGAATGTTTACGATCCTTGTCATAAAGGGGGCGAGAGAATTAGAATCACGGAAACCATATCTCGAGGTTGTAGAAACGTGAATAGAGATAATAAATCTTTTCGGTTCTCAGACTCTATGTAGTTTCTAATGGACTGAATTAACTGGTTTGATTTAATGTTATTAACTGGAGATAAATTATAATTTACTTGGAGGTGGAAAGCAGTGGCGTCCAATTGGCGCATTTCGTCCTATTCGGGACTCATCAGTTGAATTTATCTGTTTCTCAGTGAGTAACGGTGTATCAATAAATAATGAAGAATAACTTATTTTTGAGATGAAAGGGGTTTTTAATTTAGGCATAGTATTCATCACTAGGAAGTGAAGTGGATGCTAACTGAAGATCTTAGGTGACAGTCGCATTATGTCGTGAATTGACAAAAGTTGGAAATTGTGAACCACTTGGGACCAAACGACTAGCTGAATGGTTAACGCGTTCACCGTGAAGTCTGAACGTCCTGGGTTCTACCCCTGGCCGAGCAGAGGGTGTCTACTACTAGGATGAAGTAGGTGTCCAGTGTTCCCAAATTTCCAATAGTTCCCCTAACTGGTGTCAGTTCATGATGAATACTACATCTAAATAACTTATTGATTTACTTGTCCATTATCTCAAGTTTTTAAACGATTATTCCCTTATTTATTTTGAACATTATTTAGAAACGGAATACTAAACAAGTGTAGAAATCAACTAATAAGTTACATTTTTTTTTTGCGACACAACAATCAACAGGAACTCATTTCTCTCTAATTTGGAGTTGATTTTCTACATCATGGTAAGATTAATTTACGTTTTATTATTTATATTTTAGATATAACGTTTAAATTTAATTGTACTGAATATGAACGCTATTCGACCAGGCACTGCATCCCGTTTAAAAACAGCTCAAATCAAAGGTCAACTAGGGATAACATCTCGTTTAACAACTGGTTTGAGACCGGGTACACTAAATGAAGCTAGTGGTACAGGAACTTTAAACACTATGCTGTGTGTTGAAGATAGACCAATTACTCAACAAGGTAGGTATTGTTTGCTTGCTTTTATTTAAAATATTGAAATGATTAAAGGTCTGGGAGGGTTAAAAAATGCAATACGTGGACCAAAACGTCAAATTGAAGATAAATCCTATTTTCTTGGATTATTAAGAGGAAAAATCAATGAATTAAACTCAGAGATTGGTACAATCATTCATCAGTTAATGGAAACTGAAGAAGAGAATGCTAGTTTTGTACAATATGAGCAAATGGCTGAGAAACTAGCCTACGAAATTAAACAATTACAGGTAATTTAGTACGCATATATACACAATTTTTTTTCTCAAATGTACATATATACGTGGATTCGTTGATTTCATAGTAGTAATCATCATAAATTGATATAAGTTGAAAAGCTATTAAAAATTCGAGGAAATTGAGGAGTTATTTCGTCCTGTTTCATATCTCCTCACCAGCATACACTTATGTCTGCTGACTGGCTATGAAATTGTAAAGTTCTGGCGAGACGGTGACTGACTTAAGATAGGCACTGTGAATTATGGATTAATGAAAAACCTGAACTCCCCACAAAATCATGTTTGTATGATCTGTGGAATCTTAAGTACTGATGAGTTATTCAGTTTATTCTTGCTTTGAACTGCTATTAAAGATATACACTTTCAGTTGGATATGGCTTCGGAAACAAGCTAGCATTGAGCCATTGGGTCAATGTGAGCGTGCTGGTCAAGGAACCTGAAACTCGCGGGCTCGATCCCTGACGGGATCGTGGACGCGCACTGCTGAGGAGTCCCATACTAGGACGAAACAGCTGTCTAGTGTTCCCAGGTTTCCTTTGTTCCTCCAACTGGTGTCAGTCTACGGTGAATAACAACATTGTTATTTGTCTGTAACGAGACAAGCTTAGGGTCTGTGGTCTATTTAGTATCTGGTTATGAAATTCAAGATGCGTTTTGTCTTATTCTAGATTCAGCCGTCAGCTACATCATAAGTGTCTTCGCAGCATCACTCACGTGTGGTGGAATCACTGTGTGAGCAATTTTGAGATCAGGTGTAAAGTACTAGACAATGACAGGCCAGTCGATTAATGAGGTTGTGAAAGTTAGTCGATTGAGATGGTTTGAACATGTACTGCTTATCCCAAGGCACCGCCTACCTCGATGTACCATACTAGAGGAAGTTGAATTAGATTGGAAGAGAGTTTGGTGTGGCTAGACCAAGACCTGGAACCAGTAGATGAAGTCCCTGACTGTTGACCTGAGTCATATGGCAAGATGTAGAGTGCCTGTTCTTTGTATACTTCTGTGAATTATTTCAATTTGAGCCAATGAACCCCTGTAAAAGGTTCTACGTTGATTTTTCTAGTATCAATCAGTCATCTGTCCATACCCCAGTGAGTGTTGTTCACACAGAGGCTGTAGGTCAGTACCCATATCCTCAAATGCAGTCCGACTTCTGATTTCTAGTTTTGTATCACTCAGTCGTGGCTTAATTAAGTTAGTGATAAAGTCTCTAACTGTTACAGTTAGAGTTCAACTGAATGAGAGAGAGAATGAGCTTTCTTTGTATTGCAGTTATGCATTACTCTGAATTATTAGTAAACAATAAACAATAATCTAAATTGACTGTAGTGTTATATCTTCCTGATTATTAACTATATGTAGTTCCTTTATCGATAGAGAAACCAATGAGCAACGAGCTATGAGGGAACATAGCCAATCTGGTGTTATCTGGTGTTCATTTTTGCCTATACGTCTCTTTAGTAGCTCATGTAATAGAAGATGTTAACTGAATCGGTTGCATACCGTTTAAGAAAATGAATTCGCATAAGTAACTGCTTTCACAGCCATGTCAACATCAAAACTGAACATTTTTTGCATCGTTATCTAAATGTATATCATCTAATCTATGCTTTATAATAGTGTCTATTGGTTTCTTAATTTCTTCGTATGGTCCTATTTCTTTATGTTCCTTGACTTTCTGAACATAATTAGATTTATACTGGGTGATGATTGAAGATGAAATAAAAACTTGGATCGCGGTCGGACTCGAACCAGAGACCACTGGGTTTTCGGCCCGATGCTCTACCAATTAGTTTTTCAAAGCTTCTTTTTCTACTTTTGGCGAATTCTGTTTCAGTATAATTCATTGTGTTGTTTTTACTATCCATCTTTACTATGATTAGAACATAGGTAATGTCGAGGCCTCCTCACACGAGCCTATATACCAATAGAGACCGATCAATCCGGTCCAATCAACGACAGTATAATACAAGCAGTTATACTAAAAACTATACCCGTCGCACAAGAAGTGGCTATCGCGGCTCAGTGGTGTAGTGGATAACGCTCTGGTGTTTGAAGTGACCTCTCCCGAGTTCGACTTCTGGTGGGAACAACATTATTCACTAGGAGGCAGGTGCATTCAGCTGACGAGTCTCGAACAGGACGAAATGCGCATTTTGAATTCCACTGCTAGCCATTGTCCATCTTTATTAAAATTCTATTTCGGTTTCTCTTGTCGCTCAAGTACTGGAGGATATTATGCTCACATGTCATCTGCTACTGCCGTAACTACTAAGCTTATTGCTACTCCAATCTTAAAAATGAAACTTCAGGTTTCAATTCACTAACTGTTACACTGAAATTAGGTCTCTTCCTCGGTACCTTTGTTTCTGCTGAGCTTAAAACACTAGCTGAGGGATTGACAACCAACTTTGTTTTATCGTTGACTGGCAATGTGTTACTTGGAATTTCATTCTTCTCTACTGCATACTTTTCTTTCATTAACCTGTTGAACTTCTTGGATTTTCTGACGGTAGCTGAAGTTATCGACCATTAACTGTTCCCTTCAGTTCAAAATATTCCTATTCTTATTATTATTTGTCCCTTGGGTTCCTAGTGAAACATAGGACTTCAGTAGGAGGTCTCCATTTCATTCTGTTCTCTGCAATCTTTGAAACTGGCTCCACGACAGCATAGAAGCTCTTATTTCTTCCTCACATGATCTCCTTCATGTCACCCTCACCTAGGACGCCCAACTCGTCGTTTCCCCTCTGGGTTCCACTCAACGGCCCAGTCTCTCACGTGAAGTCCTCAGTCGGCCTTCTCAGTATATGTCCAATCCATCTCCACTCCCTTCTGCATATTTCTTGGGCGATGGGTTCTTGCTTCGTGGTTCGTTGCCATCCAGAGTTCCTCCTTTGCTTATTGTTTCTGGCCTTCTCATCTGATCTCATCTGATCCTCACTATCGAGTAAGCGTAGGCGTAGGTGGCAGCTGTTGATGTATGTTTGAAGGTTTCTCAGTGCATGCCAAATCCATCTCCACTTTCTTCTTCTGCATAATTGTTGAGCGATAGTTTCTTGCTTCGTTGGTTCGTTCTCAGAGTGAGTTCCTTAATGCTTATTCTTACTATTCTGGCCATCTGAGCTTCAGTAACGAGCCAACGTAGGTAGTTGTTGATGAATGTGTGTAGTTTATTGGAAATGCTTTTTGTAACGTGCCAAGTCTCTGAACCATATAGAAGCACTGACTTGACTGAATTGGTGTTGAAAATCCGGATCTTGTTCACGCTTCATGCTGAGTGCAGTGCAAAAAATCTCCACACTGGTTTCAGGTTAATGAACGCCTGTCCTGCTGTCTTTCCGATCCTGGCTGCTTTGAAGTCCTCATCTGTGCCTGTGCCGCATGTAGTTGAAACGATGCTGCCTAGATAAGTGAAAGAGTCTACTTCCTTTAAGTTTCTCCGGTTGATGGTGATTAGAGCTTTTTGTTGTTGGTGGTGGTGTTGGGTGGGTATCTTCATCACGTCTGTTTTCTCTATATTCACTTGAAGTCCCATATTTGCTGCCCTCCCTCTTCTGTCAACTTGTTAGTTTTTGCCTGTAGATCTTCGAGTTTGTGCGACATAAGACACAAGTCATCGGCGAAATCCAAATCTTTTAGGCTCTTTCATAAGTCCAGCGTATGCCCCTCTTCTCACTCCTCACGGTTTGCTGCATGATCCAGTCCACCACAATCAGGAAGATGATCGGTGATAGTAGGCGGCAGCCTTGTCTTACTCCAGTCTTCACTTCAAAGTCGTCACTGAGCTTCCCATTGTGAATTACTTGTCATGTGGCGTCTTCATATAGTTGTTGAATGAAATTGATAAAGGTTTGCGGTATTCGGTAGTGTGGAAGCAGTTTCCAAATTACTTCTCGGTCGACGCTGTCAAAGGCCTTCTCAAAGTCAATGAAGTTTAGGTAGAGGGCTGACTGCCATTCTATACTCTGTTCCATGATGATGCGTAGTGCAGCGTTGCAACTTGGTCCGCACATGATTTGTACTTCCTGAAGCCAGCCAGCCTGTTCCGGTGGTAATTTTGAATCCAGTGCATCTTTTATTCTCTCCAGGATCGTACGGCCTAATATTTCGCTTGCTTTGGGTGGACAGGAGCATGATTCCGCTCCAGATAATATACCCACGGATACTGCGAAACCTGTTGACTATCCTATACAAACTTCTTCTATCACACAGAATTTACTGATGTGTTTCATCTTGTCTCTTGGAAATTCCACAGTCTTATGAATGCCAAAGTTTATGGAACCTTAATTGAAGAGCTCCTGTTAGACATTTCTGACATTTGTCTGGTTACAGGTGGTGACTAGTTTTCAAGAATAAATCTAAACAAGTCTGAATAACTTTGTTATGCTTTTCTATCTCCCCAATATAGCTCAATTTGGATTGAAACAAGTAGATCTGGTTGGATGTTATGATGATGACTGATAGAAAGTTACATTTCCTGCATATGTACAACAGACACATGAAACTATTGACAACTGAATTGGAAATGAGGAATGATTGGTAGGTAATCAACTCAGTTGATGTCAAATTAGACTATTAACTCAAGAGTTATTGGCTCGAATCCGACGTAAAACCTTTATTTACACTCCTAACTTCAACAAATCATGGATAACTTTGGGTTTATACCTGTTGTAAGCTTATATAAATCATTTACTAAGGTAAGAATGATTTAAGTTCTCTCTGTTGATTGGACCAAAACGACTGACCACTGATGAGTCTCAACTAGGACGAAACACATACCCTGGTTTGCATTGATTGCCACTATCTGTAATTAATATGAAAAACGAAAATACTAGGAACCTATATGTCAATAGTCATCGGTCGATTCAGTTGAATCAACAATGGAGAGTAACAAAACGATGTTGTGACCGTCACACAAGAAGTGGTTATTGTGACTTACTGACCTGATAGATAACACTTTTTGGTTTCAAAAGACTAGTCCCAGGTTGTAATCTCGGTGAGAATAACATCACTCAATGAAAGGTAGATACATCCAACTGACGAGTCAAAAGTTGAGTGAATTGCATGTTCCAACTTCTAGTACTAGCCAAAGAGAATAGTAGTTTCTCAAGAAAATAATATTTATATGACGACGCCGCATGCCAATTGATCCACAATGGGAAGCTCAGTGACGACTTTGAAGTGAAGACTGGAGTAAGACAAGGCTGCCGCCTACTATCACCGATCATCTTCCTGATTGTGGTGGACTGGATCATGCAGCAAACCGTGAGGGTGAGAAGAGGGGCATACGCTGGACTTATGAAAGAGCCTAAAAGATTTGGATTTCGCCGATGACTTGTGTCTTATGTTACACAAACTCGAAGATCTACAGGCAAAACTAACAAGTTGACAGAAGAGGAAGGGCAGCGAAGACGGGACCTCAAGTGAACTCAAAGAAGACGGTGGTGATAAAGATATCCATCCAACAACCAGAACAACAATAATTAGCACCAATCACCATCGACAGGAAAAATCTAAAAGGAATTATCTCCTTCACCTACTTAGGCAGCATGATTTCAATTACAGGTGGCGGCACAAATGAGGATGTCTAAGGCAGGATCGGAGAAGCAAAACAGGCCTTCCTTTATCAATCTGAAATCAGTGTGGAGATCTACTGCATTACATTCAGCATGCGGAACAAGATCCGGATTTTTAACACCAGTGTCAAGTCAGTACTTCTATATGGTTCAGAAACTTGGCGCGTCATGAAAAGCACTTCCAACAACCTTCAGACATACATCAACAGCTGCCACCTACGCCCAAGCTGACTCGATAGTGAGGATCAGATGAGAAGGTCAGAAACAACAAGCAAAGGAGGAACTCTGGATGGCAACGAACCATCGAAGCAAGAACCCATCGCCCAAGAAATATACAGAAGAAGGGAGTGGAGATGGATTGGACATATACTGAGAAGGCCGACTGAGGACTTCACGTGAGAGACTGGGCCGTTGAGTGGAACCCAGAGGGGAAACGACGAGTTGGGCGTCCTAGGTGAGGGTGACATGGAGGAGATGATGTGAGGAAGAAATGAAAGCTTGTGGGCATTCGTGGCGCCAGGTTCAAAAGACTGCAAAAGATAGAATGCAATGGAGGCGTGCTACTGAATCCCTATGTTCCACTAGGAACCCAACGGAAAAAATAACAATAATGATAATATCCATTTTAAAGTTTTGAAGCTTATTCTCGTAAATTGATTCTCTCTAGTTATTGTATTTCTCTTTCTAATGGGTTTCTAACAAACCATCATATGTTTAGGGTGAATTGAGTGACTATAATACTCTTGTGGATAAAGCAACATTAGGCGATAATATAACAAGTATTGAAATGGATTGGGAAGAGGTGCACACAGCAAATGAACGCGCTGAACGCAATCTAGAAATATTATTTGAAGATCGTCAAAGAAGAGAATTATCATTGAAATCAATTGAATTAGAAATGAAACAAGTAAGTTAATTCCTTCCAGTTTGTTTGTTTAGTTTGCCAAATAAAATTGTTGGTAGAGCATCGGATCGGAAACCGGATGGTAGTTGGTTCGAATCCGGTTATGGTCTTAATTCTCATTTCACCTTCAATCATCATCTAGTATCAATCAAGCATATATTGTCAATATGGAGTTGGTCTAGAGAATCGACTTTCAATCCCTAGCTTGATAGTTCGACTCCTACTACACATACTGAGGTTTGGGTAGTTAGGTAGGTGAAATCATTAGTTGTCATACACGATAAGTGTGCAGCTCATTGCCTATTCAGCAGGTCTATACTACAATGGCCACAGTAAATTTCAAAAGAATTCAACTTGTTTGTTTTGTTTATTTATTATCTTGAAGGGATTGATAATGTCTTCCTGATATCCAATGTCGTTCAGATACTAAATGATTGTACTATTCAAAGTGTTACTTCCTCTTCATCATAGGCTTTTAGGAATAGGTTACGCCCTTCTTTGTGTTCTTCCAATCTATTTAATTTGATAATTCTACATAAATTGACATATACACAGTTGGAGGTAACATAGGAAGGCTACTTGCCAACTTCTGACTGGACTAAATATCATATTGGTTAGTACACAGGAATTTATCTGTCTGTATGGAAGACTGTAGTCAATGATATCTTCAATTCTCTGGTGATAGTGCCTTGAAATTGAGACGAATGAATATAAGCTTTCCCTTGACTTGTTAACGTCTGTTCTTTCATATCTGTTGATAAATGCTTCAGGATATCCATTATCTTGTAAGCATCTTTTAGCTGTTTACAACTCTTCCTACACTTTATCACTGGGACATACTATTATAACTCTGTGAAATAGGATTTCGATGAATGAACCTTTCAAGCGTACGATTCATCCTACATGGTACTGAAATATTCAGAAAATTGAACTTTACATCCTTTTTTTATTTTACTTTCAGCGTTATTGAAACACTCCAACAAATGAGATACAATGAAATAAATCATTACAAACAATAAAAGTGTTGTCAACGTTTGTGGTGTAAAACATTGTTTCACCAATTATATTTTTAAATTGTATTTTTTCTAGATTAACTATGAAGATTTCTGCCATTATGTTATATAATGGGTTGGGCATAGCTATCTCATCGACTCGTTGGCAGAGTGAACTTTTAAGTCTGAACTCTGTTGTTGACATGAAGAGAAGATCGGCATGCCGGTATATGATATCTATGGTTTACTAAGAAGGTAATTCGATGTAAATAAGGAACTTATATCAAACGACACCATGAACTTCTTGGAAACATCGGTATGATTCAAGTTTTTGGCGAATTAAAAGAAGTTTACAAGGGTGGCGATCCACTCTCGGGCTCATTATTACGTGGAGTGACCTTAGAATGTGAAATGATATGGTCTCATATAAATGAGTGCTAATACTGAAATTAGTATAGATGGTAAACCGAAAGGAAATCTGGAAATGTTCGCTTCACGCAAAGTAAAACAGATTGATAACTTGTGAACAAAATACCACGTTCTACAGATGCTCGATCCTGATTGGTCGATTCAAATTTAGATGTGATTGGCTAACACTACAGTTTGGTTGAAGCTCATGCTGTTAGCAAATAGCTTTTATCTCAAGTAAAGGATATTAACAATAACCGAAATCTATGCATTTCCGTTCAATGTTCAATCGAATAAAGTTCATCATGTACATGAAAACTATGAAGTACTAGGTGAAGGTTTACGAAATGATGTACTATTTTTGGTACCAACCAGTCTTTTTACAACTATATCTCACAATGAATACCCACAAGTTCTCAAGGAGTACCAATGTAATGTCAAACATCAGGATCAACAATTAAAAAGATATTTAAGGGGGTTCCAAAGCCACTGCACACATGTTAAACGAGATAGTTGCTTTGCATGATATCGGATAACTATCAAAGAAAATTTAGGTCCATACAAGAAAATGGGAACCAGGACTTTCCTCAAGCCAGCTCCACTTCAGACGTTACACTCAATAACCAGCGGGCAACTAGGAAAATTCGAATTTACCCAAATTCACAGGCCACTTACAGTGCATCAGGCGGTCAGAAGCAAGTCATCGGGGTAGAATACTGTGGTGTTGACTTCGGTGATTTATCGCACAGCAGTGTACCTTATCATTCAGACTAATTGCAGTTAGATTAATCTAGCTGAAACTAGACACAAGGTCTCAGGCTGTCATCTAAAAAACTGAAGCTTGCTGGCGAACACAATCTAAAGATTACATCAGCTTAAAAGAGCCCGAATGGATTTCCTTGACTGAAGTTGGCAAATTTCTGTCCCTTGGGTTCCTAGTGGAATATAGAGATTCAGTTGCACATCTCCATTTCACTCTGTTCCCTCCACCCTTTTAAACATGGCTCCATCATTGCCCAGAACCTCTCATTTCTTCCCCACACCATCTCCTCCACCTCACCCTCGGACGCCTAACTCGACATTTCACACTTGGGTTCCACTCGACGGCCTGGCCTGATGCGTGACGTCCCCAAACGGTCTTCTCAGTATATGCCCAATCCATCTCCACTCCCTTCTTCTGCATACTTGTTCGGTGATCGGTTCTTGCTTCGTTGGTTCGTTGCCATTCACAGTTCCCCCCCCTTGCTTATTGCTTCTGGCCTTCTCATCTGATCCTCACTATCGAGTCAGCTTGGGCGTAGGTGGCAGCTGTTGATACATGTCTGTAGTTTGTTGGAAATGGTTTTTGTAATGCACCAAGTCTCTCAACCATCACATAGGAGCACTGACTCACTTGACTGACTTAGTGTTGAAAATCCGGATGTTGTTCCACATGCTGAGTGCAGTGTAGTGCAGTGCAGCAGATCTCCACACTGATTTCAGATTGATAAAGGAAGGCCTGTCTTGCTGTCTTTCCGATCCTGGCTTTGACATCCTCATTTTGCCGCCACCTGTACTTGAAATGATGCTGCTAAGGTGAGTGAAAGAGATAAGTTCCTTTAGATTTCTCCCGTTGATGGTGATTGGTGCATGTTGTTGTTGGTGTTGGTTGAGTATCTTAATCACATCTGTCTTCTCTACATTCACCTGGAGGAATTCCCGTCTTCGCCACCTCTTCTGCCAAATTGTTGTTTTTCGCCTGTAGACCTTCGAGTTTGTCTAACATTGGACATATGTCATTATCGGCAAAATTTTTAATCTTCTAGGGACTGTACAACTTTGGAATTCCATATCTAAAACTATCGGAGACATTATCATTGAAAGAGGTTTTTAAGCATACGTGCGGTTGTATCATTACTCACCTTCAGTATAATCACCATTAGACTATTGCCAAGATTAGAAGAAGGGTAGCGGGTAATTCGATTGATGAGGTTGGGAATCCTCTTCGACTAAGTTAGCTTGAACATGTGTTAAACATATTGAGCCACCTTCTATCATGAGGTTACAAGAAGGCTTAGGATGGCTATACCAAGACATGGTACTAGCTCACAAAGTCTTTGACTGTTGATCTTAGCCATATGCAAAGATGCAGATGGCTTGGATAGGAATCAATACACAGCATTCAAACTAACTTCTCAGAGAGTAAAACCAATTTATGTCAGTTTGAAGTAATCTTAAAGGTTTGTTTGTCATTTATCTTCTCTCTTTCTATTAAAATGTATTCATATAAACCTATATCTTTTCATTCAAAAACAAAATATTTTTAGGAACAACAAATGTCTGAAACAGTTATACATGAAATGAATGATAATGAACGTGAACGATATTCAAAGTTGAAAGACTTAAACACTCATTTATTGAATCAATTAAGTCAAGGTCAAACAGATTTGGAACAATTGAACACAAGAAAAATTGAACTTGAAGAAGCATTAACAATTTCACCGGTAAATTCTTCTCTGTTTTTTTTTCTTTTTCTTCAGCTAATCAGAGCAAACATTCAGTCAAAATATTTTGATGAAGTTTATTCAAGTGTATGATTTCTACAATTAGGGTGGATTGTACAAGTTCATTGTCTTGAATACCTCTGTAATAGCTCCAGTATGGTAATATTCTGATCATATGGTTTTCTAATTCTTTAGGCAGCGAAAAATTCACACTTAGTCATTTCGACAACTTATTTTCATAACCGTACATTCATTTAGGACGAGCGTTTCTTCCTATTTGGGACTCATCAGCTGGACGTACCTGCCTTCTAGTGAGCAATGTTGTTCCCATCAAGGACTGGAACTTGGAAAAGATCACTTCAAACTATAGAACGTTATCCACCAAACCACCTAGCGATATTCATTTCTTGTATATATAATATTTAATATAATATAAAATCGGAACAATAGGCAATATCGAGGTATCCACGCAGTAGCCCATATGCTAATAGAGACCGATATCAATTCGGTCCATTCAACGATGGGATAACACAAGCAACAACATTAAAATGATAGAATGTTTCAGATAAGTTTGCAGTCAAAGGTCAAACCTAATCGATAGATATACATATGGGAAGAAATGGTATATTTCGGAACACAAGACATGATCTCAGTATGTTTACCTAGAGTCTGCCAGGCATTCAGCGATGGAGCTGGAAATGAACTGGATAATGTTTGCTAGTACATTTTTTAAGTGAGCGCATAGTATGACCGACATACTCCATAGCTCCATAGGATCCAAGCAACTTTTAGATATGCATAAATGAGACCCAATGTGTTAAATTGTCTTTCGCGCACTGAAAAATCAGCTATCGACATTAGAACATAATACTCAGGTTTGTAGCATAGAATATTCTACGCAGGGACTTTAAAGAACGTTGATAAAGGATATTCATAGCAATATCAACTTTGAATTTGAAGTTGAATAAAAGTAATTTCTTCGAAGCTGACTGAACCTGTTCAGTAAGGCGTTATGGGAGTATCTATGACTCTCGACAGCAAAGATCCAATCTACGGTTAGGTACCAAAGCATTAAAGTGAGAGAAGCTCTATGTGGCGTGACTAACTGATATGGGCTTACAGTGCAAGTTCGTGACAACCAGTGGTTGGGAGTCGAGCCTAGTTGTGTTCGACGGTGAGTGTACTCATGGCGCCAATGGATATCAACCGATCCACCATCAAAGTTTACTTAATGGCAATTGTAGTCGACAAAATCCATATGTACAAGATCAGTTGCGCAGGTCTTCGAAACACGGAGGATATAACTAACCATCGGGACTCTGCCCAGTGAACTGGAAGCAGTGTAACCAATAGGTAGGGTGAGTCATTGCTGTTGATACAATTTCTCGAGAGGTGTGTACATTTACCCTACCAAGACCAACGATATTCAGTGTGGAATGCCGGTTTTGTCGGCCCTATTCCTTACTACATATCGGTAGCCTGAATGAAGCTATTGCTGTGAAGCTTTAGGAATTATGGATTTACGAGTCAGGAGTGCTTTTTCTATATGTTGCACGGCAGTCAAGTCTATAAGAGTACGGAGACTTTAGTGAGACTTGTTTCACACACACATCTGCCCATGGGGAGGTGAATATGGCAAGCGAACCGATTACCTAATGACTATGAATGCATTGAAGCCTGATAGTTGGAAACGTTCTGAGATAACACTGATCAGTTCGAGGAGGCGTCAAAATAACACTCCGGCAGGAGTTGTTTAGATGTGTCCTACGCCAGATTTGTGGTTGAATAAGTGGAGATCTGAAGATCGGTCTGAAACTTGAAACTACACAGAAAACTAGAGTGAAATGTCAGTTAGGCAAGTTATTCATATAATTGCCGAACATCATTTGTCATGGTTAACTGTAGACAAGATCAATATGAATCTCAATACTTTCTTATCTGGATGACACTGGTCACTGAGTTGATATTCGTAGTTTCTTTAAACTTAACTGCTTAGGAACGTATATATGCAAGTTGAATGGATGATGGGACGTATACAAGATTGAAATATCACCATGATAAGTTGTAGACACGTTGAACTGTCTAAATTATTCATCACTAAGTAGTTAGTCATTCACTTAGTCACCCGAATTTGCCATAACTTGCATCCACGCTGCAAGATAACGGGTAGAAAAAAGGAAGATGAAAATGTAGCCGGAATTGGATGAAATTTGAAAGAAGCACAGAAGACGTGGTAAAACAATAATCATATATCGTGTTATGTTATGATTTATCTTTAATGTCGCACAAACTCGAAGATCGAAAGGCAAAACCAACAAGTTGGCAAAAGAGGCGGCGAAGACGGGACTTCAAGTGAACTTAGATAAGACAGAGGTGAAGAAAATACCCAACTAACAACAACAAGCTCCAGTCAACATCAACGGGAGAAATCTAAAGGAACTTATCTCTTTCACTCACCTTAGCAGCATCATTTCAAGTACAGGTGGCGGCACAAATGAGGATGTCAAAGCCAGGATCGGAAAGACAGCAAGACAGGCCTTCCTTTATCAATCTGAAATCAGTGTGGAGATCTGCTGCACTGCACTACACTGCACTCAGCACGTGGAACAACATCCGGATTTTCAACACTAAGTCAGTCAAGTGAGTCAGTGCTCCTATGTGATGGTTGAGAGACTTGGCGCATTACAAAAACCATTTCCAACAAACTACAGACATGTATCAACAGCTGCCACCTACGCCCAAGCTGACTCGATAGTGAGGATCAGATGAGAAGGCCAGAAGCAATAAGCAAGGGGGGGGGAACTGTGAATGGCAACGAACCAACGAAGCAAGAACCGATCACCGAACAAGTATGCAGAAGAAGGGAGTGGAGATGGATTGGGCATATACTGAGAAGACCGTTTGGGGACGTCACGCATCAGGCCAGGCCGTCGAGTGGAACCCAAGTGTGAAACGTCTAGTTGGGCGTCCGAGGGTGAGGTGGAGGAGATGGTGTGAGGAAGAAATGAAAGCTTCCGGGCAATGATGGAGCCATGTTTAAAAGGGTGGAGGGAACAGAGTGAAATGGAGATGTGCAACTGAATCTCTATATTCCACTAGGAACCCAAGTGGAAAATAATATAAATGATAATAATGCGGGGGTTAAGATGGGATGTAGTACGTAGAGGCATCAGTTCATAGCCTTATCATTCAGTCTCAAACCATTGCTTTTAAAGTTTACATTCTTGTCGATGGCTCAGACGAAAAGTTGAAAGCTTCATGGATAGTTTCACGGAGTTTAACATCTTTTCAACGTTTATCTACTTTGTCTAAGATCTAATTCAATCGGTGAACAGGTCTTTTGACAGTATGTGTCACTGCAATAAACGCTGAATCATATTGATCTTGGTGACCAACAGAGGAGTTCAGGAACGCGTGTTTCGTCCTTTTTAGGACTCATTAGCTGGATATATGGGGGCTGAATAAGTTTTCCTTACCTCATCTGGCTTCAGGGGAGAAAGGAAGTATGCCGTTACTAGATACACTATCGTTATCCCGTATTATTCTTTTTATCGAAGTGAACAACTAACCAAAGTCCCCATGGAAAATTCAAGGAGTCACTGTTCAAACGTAGAACGAATGTTAAGTTTTACATTCAATAGTGAGTTGTGAATTCCACTGACAGATGGATCCGATTACGATACACTTCCTCTTCTGGCTCTATACTAATATACTATATATGTCATTTAGCCACCTTTTTTTGTTAGATTTCAATGAACACTGAAAATTGAACGCACTTTTGTTTCATCTTCTAATTCGGCATCCGTTTGATTCGTTTACAAGCAATAATAATAATGATAACGAACGATGATAACGCACTCAGACTCGGTGGTATTAGCGATTGTTCGCCCTCGAGACATTCTTTTTCACTGAGCAACCAAAATGAGAAGACAAAGAGCAGTCATTGACCATAAGGATGAGATTTTACTCGACCAAAAATATCATTTATCTTCAGTTTCCATAATCATAACAAATCACTAGGTCAAAAGTTGTATCTTTATTTTCATTGGTCAGCTGAAGGACAAAATTATCCAATAGGGTTTTTTCAGATCACACAGTGTCATGAAACAAAAGTTCTATTTCAGCGGTTGATGACTTAAAATATTGGTTTCCATTTCGATCGTTTCGTACCAGCAAAAGATGAAGGATGAATTTTCGTATAAAACCAGCATAGAGGAGTGCTTTTAAGAGGCAAAGACTTAAATTCTGCGAAGCAAATAGCAGTATGAATACTATGTTAGCATGTAGAACATGTTTATAGTCTGTATACTGAAGATGATGCTGGGTTAATGTATAATTTCGCAACTATCTCTACTTTCCAAATGACCAGACCAATGCTAGGAAACTTCGTCATTGTGGGGGCGTAACTGAAATAAAATTGGTCGAAGGTCAGCCGATTTATACTGAAATTCATTGTCTACTGACCTTGACCGCATACATGCACTAGGACGTCAGACCTCCTGAAGGTCATTTGTAAACTAATCAGTTATCACTGAGAAAAAGGACAGAAATTTGAAATGAATGTGCCACTTAAGTTGTTCTATTATAAAATGGCTAAATATTAAATAGTTTTTTTGCCGTTTTAATTGATGGTTAGTTAGAGGCAGGAATTAAACTTTCACCTTTGCTTAACTACCGTATTGACCTATATGTATAATTTTTACTCAACTTTTATCATTGTAACAAGATAAAACAAGAAGCAATGCGTCTACTTTCTCAACTACATGAAGTTGAAGGTAGACGAGATCAATTGTTAGCTGATGAAGCGTCGAAAGAAGATCCACACAAAGAGCGTCAACGTTTATTACAGCAAGTTCGAAGCGATAATCAAGAGATTGCAGCAATTGAAAAACAGTAAGATGGTGAACAGAAGTTTTCTACATATATCTACATTACTAAATAGTCATAATTAGTGAAATGAGTTTATCAGTGTTGAATCCTCAAGTGATTTCCCCTCTACTTAAGTTGTAGACAGTACTGTCCTTTCATTCAGTAAAAGATGTCATCTCTAAACTTCTACAAGGGGATTATTGACTGACTAAGGAGTAGTTTGTTGATTCGATGCTGTCTCTGATTGGTTAATAGATGGTATCGTGTAAGACTACCACCTCACTACATTACTCGGACTAGGGATTTCAATATGGTATTTAATTGGCTAGCTCACCCTCATTTGGGGTGATGTTGTTCCCACCTTGAAGTACAACTCAGAACCCACCGTTTCAAATATCAGAGAGAGTTCGTTTTTGACTAGGCTAATAGGTTACGACAGCCATCAACTTAAGTAATGAGTGGAGTCTCATATGGGAGCTCGTAATTTCCGTATTACTGATTGAACGATATTTATCAGCTGCTATAAATGTATCATGTCCTGTGTAGATGCCATGATATTATGGCATCTAGCAATCTTAAAGTTCAGCCAGTTACATTACATCTGGAAGGTTGGATTTCAATCGATTTCATAGTAGTTATCATCATGCCGTAGCTATTTAATCCTTCATGTATAGCTACTCAGTAAGGAGAAACTTCAGTCCTCTTTAGCTTTAAAGTTGTCAAATAGAACAGTATAACATAAGATTGTTTATTCGGCGTTGATTTATTTTCATTAAAGATCTTTTGTTTTTTTTTCCCTGTTCAATGAACTGTAGAACTCATGAAATTCAAGAGAAGATTACAAAAAAGGAAGAGGAATTGTGTTTATTACGACAAGAATTAGATGAAAGTTGTAATGAAAGGAATCAAAAATACCGTGAACTACGTAGACGTGAACATCAAATTGATGAATTCTTGAAAACATTCGATAGTGTCAAAGTAAGTAATGCTTCATTTGTATTTTTTTACAGTGGTTTGTTGTTGTTGTTGTTGTTGTTACCATTTCAGCCGCTAGTGAAATCCTGAACATCATAAAGTTATTGAAAATCAGAAAAGCAGTAGGACCAGATAGAATACCTCCAGAAGCACTGGAAACAGACACAGAGACAACAGCGAATATGCTTACCCCATTTCTATTGCAGAAGGTTTGGAAGGAAGGAAAGGTACCTGCAGATTGTAAGGCGAATCTAGATAGTCTGTTTTCGATTCGTGAAGTCATCATGAATACACAGGATAAGTTTGCTGCATTAAATGAGCTCCTTATGGTATGGAGTGCCACTAGTCTTTATCAACATCATTCAACTGCGTTATGAAGATGCCATATGCCAGGTGATTCACAATGGAAAGCTCAGTGACGTTTTTGAAGTGAAGATAGGGGTAAGACAAGGCTGCTTACTATCACCAATGATCTTCCTGATTGTGGTCGACTGGATCACGCAGCAAACCGTGAGGAGTGAGAAGAGGGGCATACCCTGGACTGATGAAAGAGCTTAGACGATTTGGATTTCACCAATGATTTATGTCTCATGTCGCACAAATCTGAAAATGTACAGGCGAAAACTAACAAGTTGACAGAAGAGGTAGGACAGTGAAGATGAGACTTCAGGTGAATGTAGAGAAGATGGAGATGACGAAGATATTAAACCAACAATAGTATCAACGACAAGAGGCACCAATCACCATTAACGGAAGAAACCTGAAGGAAATAGTATCTTTCACCCAACTACCTAGGCAGCATCGTTTCAACTACAGGTGGCACAGGCACAGACGAGGATATCGAAACCAGGATCGGAAAAGCAAGACAGGCTTTCATGAATCTAAAATGACTGTGGAGATCTTCTGCACTCATAACAAAGAACAAGATCCGCATTTTCAACACTAATGTCAAGTCAGTGCTTCTGTATGGCTCGGAAAACTTGGCACATCATGAAAAGCATTTTCAACAAACTACAGACATTCATCTACAGCTTTTGACTACGCTCGCTCGATACTTAAAATCGAATGGCCAGAAAAAATCAGCAACAAGAAATTCTGGGAACGAACAGACCAAGAACTTATCACCCAACAAATATGCAGAAGAGAGTAGGGATGGATTGGGCATACACTGAGAAGGCGGACTGGGGAAATCAAGCATCAGGCCAGGCCCTCGAGTGGAATCCAGAGGGTAAACGACGTGTTGGGTGTTCGAGGCAAGGATGACATGGAGGAGATCATGTGAGGAAGAAATGAAAGCTTGTGGACATTCGTGGCGCCAGGTTCAAAAGACTGGAGAGAAGAGAGTGCAATGAAGGCATGCTACTGAATCCCTATGTTCCACTAGGAACCCAGGGGAAAAATAATAAATAATAATGGTATACCTTAGTCTCTGTCTTAGGTATAGTGAATTCTTGGAAATTCATTTTTTTTAACTAGAAACTTTTCTGGATGTTCATCACTTCTGAGTAGTAGCCCACAGATAAATTTAAGGTCTTCATGGGTAGTATCATCTGAACAGATATAAGCTTTGCCCGATGGGTCGAACATTTTGACTTAATTTTCTTTCATAGTACAAGGGTACATTACATATAGCATAGACAAGTTCAACAAGGTTCTAGTAATCTTACTATGACGGAGGAGACAGAACACGAAGTTTGTAAATTGTCTCAGAGTTTTAGAGTTATCATGATACGACTATGAAAAATAAATTGCTTTGCAAACATACTGCAGTAATTCGACTGGTGGTTGGTGTTAGCCTGAAGAGCTGACAGCCCAGAACTCAATACCGTTGAAGGGTCGTGGTTGCGGGTTGCTGATGAGTCTCATAGTGGGACGAAGCGGCTATCTAACGCCTGTAAGTTTCCAGTAGTTATTCAACTGAAATCAGTCCGTCAAGTAAACTTTTTTTTGGTAAATGGAGTTGTTTGCTCCACTTTTATTTTGTGAGCACTTTTGAATCACTGCTTCTGAATATGATCATGCTGGGTAAAATTTCTAAATGGTTATGTAATCTTTTCAGATGACCACTAGTCATATTCAGGTAAGAAACATGACTACAAATGAGGAAGGAATTTAATCATTGGGATACTAGTAAACCTCACAGTGGTACAAACTGTGTTCTGAAAACATTACCACATGAAACTCGCCAGCGCCTACTCCACATCACTGACACTGTGGCAGTATAGTTGACCAAATGTGAATTTTTTAATATAAGAGTAAAAGCGGAATACACCCATTTGATCATAGGGAAAGACAAGACGTGGTTTCACCAAAGAAAAATTTTCTTTTCGATGAAGTCATTTACTAAGCTGTACATTCGTGAATATATGTTACAGTGGGTAGAATTTTCCAGAACTGTTTTCGGTCAGGGGGAGAAATATACTGAATGACGAAAGGAAGTTAATTAATATACATTTGTTTTTAGAGTGGGAAAATAGACAGGGGATTATGAAATTAAATGTAATAACTTAATACAGGATGAATGTATGGCAAAGTAGGAAACTTAACGAAGGATCATGGAGATAAAATTGCGATTATGTAATACCGGGTAAACCTATGACAAAGTACGAGAATCAACAGGGTATTATGAAAATACGATCATAATTACGTAATACGGGTTAAAGCCGTGACATGATAGAAAAATGAATAAGGTATACATGTATAGTTACTTTAAACAGGATGAACCTATAACACTGAAGGCTTTATGATGGCCATGGCAAAGATAAAGGTTGAACGTACCTTTTTTTGCACGCATAATGCTGGTTTGGACTTATGGATGGCTAGTGCCTCAGCCATAGACAGATGCCTTGATTTTACTCCCTTCGAGTGGTTTGATGGAACCCTGTAGCGAATTTTGAATGAGCTGTCGAAAGAAGCTAAGTGGCCTGAGTTCACGAGGTGTTCTGTTATCGAACTGAAGATGCATTTCCACTCTCCTTTTGCAAGCCAGGCTGGGTAGTGTTCGCGGGCACGTTTAACAAGCGGACGCATGGTACGGCTGATGTACTCAGATCCACAAGTGGTGAATCAACACCCAACACATGCGGCAACAGGAATGACTCAGCACCTGTTCCAGATATATGGAAAATCTTACTACCCATGTCAAAAGAGACAAGGAAATTAAGACTATATAGCAAATATCTCAAAGTTGTGTAGTTATCTTAATAGGACGACTATGGACAATAAATTATGTTCGAAACGTAGTCCAGTAAACAACACTCTTCCTTCACAGTGTGATAAATGTAATAAATCAATAAAAATGAAATGTGAATTCTATCTGCACTTATAAAGAATACATTTTGTCTTCTATAAACAATAGGTCCTCCTCTTCATTATTCTTGATGGTCTCGTTTTTTTCTTTTTTCTTTCACCATCACAACCTTCATGAGTTACCCTAACGGATGCAGCAGTCTACTTAAACCTTGGGTTACCAAATCTTTCTATCCTATGTATTAAATCAAGTTTACGCTGTTTTAGTTTGTTTTAATCGGTCCACCTATGACCTTGAATCACCCCATATATTCACATAAACTTTTAAAAAGTTATCAACTTAACACTATGAATTTAACAAATATAAATAGGAAAAGACATTATAATGGATAGCAGCACACTTGAAAGCGAACCAAACCACGTCAAATGACACTATATGAAATAGACAGCTGGAACTGCAGATCCTTACTGGATAAGATAGACTATTTACAATGCCTTCTAATGTTTATCATAATACTTGTGTAATAACATTGCAAACAACTTGATTGTATATCGTATATCATGACAATTTAAATGGTTTCGGTATAGTTCAACGAAAGGTGTTGTGGAGATGTAGCTACCTTGATCAATATTCAATGGTGTTCATCAAATTATATATGTTTCACCTATTCTGATCACAATATAGACTATATCACTGTTAAGTGTCATCCAAAACACTTAGGTAGATATGAATTCATTTACATCACTGATGTTTATATCACTTCTGGTTGCAGCTTTTCTGAATTATCTGAATTCCCTGAAAAATTCAAGGAATTTACTGCTCCACTAATGTCTAATTCATTGGTGATTGTCTGTCACCTTAGACTTGGTCTGGGTAAATTAACCTGGAACATATGAGATTCAGAAGTGTGCACCACTATTGAGTTCACTGTATTATACGTGTTCTGCCAAAATGTATCTCAAAGTGCAGAGAAATACTCTTAGATATCATTCTAAGAGGAGTTTTACATATTATGAGATAAATAAATTCGAATGCATATTACGGAACATAGAATATGAGACATTTAGAAATGATGCTTTGGACGACACAGTCCATGCTGTTACATGTCTAGATAGCAAATCTCTATGTAGACAATACTTTAGTCACCATTAAAAAAAATGATATAAATAACACTCACAGTTTGATCAACAACGTTTTCAATGACATCAAATTCACAGTGGAGAAGGAGTCAACCAAATATCATTCCAGGATGTTTTAGTCAGTCAGATAAATATTAGAAAGCTGGAAGCCCAAATGTACAGGAAGCCAACACACGGTGACTGATCAAATCCTCAACTAAAATAGCAACAAAGCACAAAATTAGTTGCTTGCAGTACAACAACCTCACAGAGAAACGAAGAAAATTACTTGGTGTCCACCTTAAAGAAGAAAGGCTACCCCAAAACTTCATCAGAAGATGACTATCCCGTACATCATCAACTACAAAGTCATCCACAGAAACAACAAACGCATCATCCTACCATACATAAAGAAGATGTATCAGAAATCATGACAAGATTGCTGAGACCACTTGGAATCGGTGTGGCTCATAAAGCAACAAATTCCCTACAAACACTATTATGCAGACCAAAGTATGCGACAAGCAAAGAAGACAAACCGAATATCATTTACAAAATCAGATGGAATAACTAGTCAATACTACATTGGACAAAGTGGTCGGCCTCTTCACCTTCGTCTACATGAACACGTCAAGACATTTCATCACTAATTTCAATGCACGCGGATAATTATGGATATGCGTTCAATTCTTGGCAATGTAGAAATGTTGGACAGAGACAGGAAACATAAAGAATATCAGAGAATTCCTAGAAGCTTGGGATTCACGTGAGTCAGTCAGTATATCTAGATGTATAGATACAGACCCAATCTATCAACCAATGAGAAAAATGATAAACGTAAGAAAGCTTAGAGGTCAAGCAGAGAAATAGCACATAGGAAATTCTGTTCAGTCAGTCAATGACACAACAATCAAAGGAAACAACCAATCAGAAACTAGTTCATCAGGGCAAGCTACTGAATCATTCATGGAGAGGTACTGACAGTTCATATCATATTGAGGTTAGTGCTGATGATGTTGTCTAGAAAGACGATGAAAGCTTCTCCATGATTAAACAACCAAGCTATTTGGAAATGATGCTCCGGATGACACAATCGATATTATTACATGGTATCTTAAATTTTGCTTTGATATTTCCTGCTCAGCTGAAATAATTTTCTCAAGATTCGATGAATTTTCTTCTCCACAATTATAAAAGCTGGAAAGAGACAAAGAAAAACTGTACAAATCGAAGGATAATACTTGTGTTAAACAACTTGACTATCTGATTAAGTTTGATATAAAACGCCTAAACTTAATGTATAACCAGCAGATTATGTTAAAAACTTTGTAGTATATGAAGACTTTTTAATGATTTTACTGGCAAGAGAAAACTTAGAAATGAAACCTGTGAAAACGTGTTTACATTAAACGAGTCATTCATACGTAAACCTGTGAATATCATCTTATCTAGTTGTTCTTCATGTATAATTCAATGAAATCTTCGAAATGCCCCGAACTAGGATGCCATACAAAGTATTCTTTTCACAAAATGTACTGATATTCTATATCATCCACTCACAAACACTTTTAGTGAGTGTTTTGCTAAAAATGATATACCAACCGCCTTGAAAGAAATTAAAATACTTCCGGTAACTTAATATATATCTTCTGGAGAAAAAGTGAAATTTTGACCGATTGAAATAACCTCACTATTCCTTTAAAAAAAAAAATGGGAAAACTGTTGCTTCATTCATTTGAACCACCTTTGAAGGCTATCAGAAATCCAAATCAACTTGCCTACAAACCTAGAAGGAGTATCATAGACACTGTAGTTATTTTACATCATAATATCATCGCCAGTATGAAAAAAAAGTGATAAATATGTTAGATCTGCGTTCTTAGATTACATCTCTGTCTTTCATTCTTTCCATAGACACATTTTATTAAATAAGCTTGCCAGACGTCTCATTGAAACCTGGATTGCTTGATTCATATTTTTTTTGAAAGAAGACAGTACAGTCTTTACAGAGGCAATTTGCTCTACTTCGATGCTTAGTGAAGCCAATGTGCGTTAAGGTACTGTTCTTTCTCCTGACAGTATCCATGCTAATCATCTCCCCTTCTGATTGTTCTCAGTTTAATAACTTGTTGAACGAAATTGGTTACTGGTTTTCCTTAAATTACCTTACACTAAATCCCTCCAAATGTCATTTAGTTAATTTTAGCTTAAGACATGAAAAAAGACCTTTGCACATTGTTTCAGTGTCATGATGGCTCTGCTATAGAGAATGTAATAATGGTGGTTCATGTTGGATTATACTTTTCTTCTGATCTTTCTTGATCCCCTCATATCTTACTGATTTCTAAGAAAAACTCCCTAGCTTGACATTTTATATTAGGAAACTTAGACTTTCTGGAATAAATCCCTATGTTTTACCTATACTTACTTTATTATTCCCTTCTTATTCTTTCCTGGACTCTGGAAAAAAGACTACGTTGTATTGTGTACGATTTTGCAGGCTGTTAGTACAGTAAGTAGCGCAACCGTAATCCACCTGATAAATCTAGTCATGAATAGGCATCTGAACTCTTGTAGACAACTCTGACTAAGAATATTTTATTTAATGACAAGCATCTTCTGCATCCACACGTCTTTACATGTCCATTGTCTGGGAATACCAGAAGCAAAGCAGAAACATTCAACCCTACCACCTTATTGTATGAAAAAAATCCTGTTAAACCAGAATCTTATCAATCAGTTCTGTAATAGTGAACAGTAATCATATCGCTGAAGTCAACAATCTTGTTATTCTTTGTTATATATTGTTAAACAATACCATTATAAATGTTTTTAAAATGTTGTACAATAGGTGGATTGATATAATACCACACTCCAAGAATTCTATTATTACAAAAATTCCCATTTAGACATTTAGTAAAACAAATAATGTGAGCGAAGAAATATTTCTTTTCAATTAGTTCCTCATTAATGGCTCCACACTAATATATGTAGCATTTTCAAATGTAGAATTACATACCAATCTAGTGGTAAGAGTTGTTCAATGAAAGGTTATCAATATCAAAGTATCAAGAAGGTGATAATTGATCAGGTAATTAAGACAGTGTTAACTAAAGCAGAGATTAATTATGGTAGAAAGATTTTGTGAACAGGTTCTTACATAATTGATATTTTGTATAATGATAACTAAAGAGCGAAAATGAACTGTTACGTAAAATGGTAAATTGTTGACGGAAATTAGAGACAGTAGGGGAAGAGAAAGATGGTTAGGTCTGTAATAATAATAATAATAATAATAATAATAATAATAATAATAATAATAATAATAATAATAATGATAATGGAGCTATTAAAATATTAGTTATAGTGAATTGTGTGGTGGATGAAATGAAGAGTCTTGTTGTAATAAATGAGTTATACAGATGGCCAAGGCAAAGAAAGAGACTGTACGAATCTCTTCTGAACACACAGACTTGGCTTGTGTAGGTGGATTCCTATGGCTTCTGCTGTATGTAAAAGACGGACTCGTAGAGGATGGGTGAGGTGAGAAGGAATGTGATAAATAACTTTAAAGGCATTATGAATGTTAACTCGGTGGCCGGTGTCAATCAGATGAGAGAGTATTGAGCTTCGTGTCAGTCTGGTTTCCCCGTACGGCCTCTTTCTTTGCCTTGGCCATCTGTATAACTCATTTATTACAACAAGACTCTTCATTTCATCCATCACACAATTCACTATAATATTTCAATAGCTCCATTATTATTATTATTATTATTATTATTATTATTATTACAGACCTAACCATCTTTCTCTTCCCCTACTGTCTCTAATTTCCGTCAACAATTTACCATTTTACGTAACAGTTCATTTTTGCTCTTTAGTTATCATTATACAAAATATCAATTATGTAAGAACCTGTTCACAAAATCTTTCTACCATAATTAATCTCTGCTTTAGTTAACACTGTCTTAATTACCACCTGATCAATTATCACCTTCTTGATACTTTGAGATTGATAACCTTTCATTGAACAACTCTTACCACTAGATTGGTATGTAATTCTACATTTGAAAATGCTACATATATTAGTGTAGAGCCATTCATTGATGAGGAACTAATTGAAAAGAAATATTTCTTCGCTCACATTATTTGTTTTACTAAATTCTATTATTATCACCATTTCCATGGTATAGATTGTAATTCCTCATCACTGATTGGATGATTATTAGGACATGAAATCTTGTACAAATGCCTCAAAATTGTCAATATTTTCAATTTTCATATTATTGATGGATAGTATAAGCTGAAAGTGAAATTCAGGACCTGAGCTTTTTATCTTATTTTAAAGTGATTCATCAGTAGAAGGAACAATATTACTCCTTGGGATAAAGATATATTCAGCTGAGGAGTCTTGTGTAGAAGGAAATGTGCATTCTGTATTCCATTATATAAAACTAAAGTCGTATCAGTATTCAGGAGTGTTAAGGTTACTGTATAAAAGCGAATCTTTTAAAAAAGATCAAGTAATTCAGTTGTGTAATAGCAACAGAAAATCTTATCATTTCTTTATCTCTTTTCATTCTTCTCAATTGTATAGTCTTTAGAAATCGTTAGGATCAGTGGATTACAATCAAATATTATTGAAATCTTAGAAAAAACATCAAATTATATTACCAACTTAAATCAAATTACGCGAACTTTCGATTTATCAACATTATCATTGAATGGAATTATAAATCAAGACGAAAGTAACATTCAACAACAACAACATAATAATAATAATAATAATAATAATAATAATAATAGAACTCCCGCTAACATGAACAATTTACATGAACAAATAAATGAAAGCGATAAATCTGAAGAGACTATGAACAGTTTAACAAAACAACGTCTTTGTTTAAGTCAAGAATTATTGAAGATTGATCATTTAGAAAATAAAATCTTACAGGTAAGTATTAGATGAGGTCAGTAGTAGCAATGCACGCCATTGAAAGTTAGATGTAAAGTTTTAGGGAGTAGAGGTAAATCTGTTGACGATTAGGTTATGAATCTTCATCGACTGAGATGGTTGCGACACGTATTACGTATGCCTAGTTGCCGATTGCCTCGTCATACAATGTTGGCCGAAGTAGGTTCAGGCTAGTAAAAGACACGAGGTGGCCAGACTAAAACATGGCACCAATGCATGAAATCTCTGATTGTTGGTTTGAGCGATGTGGGGCGACGCAGACTAGGTGGTTGGGGTCCGCAGGACAAGAGGAACCAGTGGTTGAAGACTCTAGGTGATATGGCTGGGAACCGATGTCAGTGGCGCAGATGTATACACATATTATCCTCACCTTAACAACGCTGTACCGAATCTTACCATTTTGTCATTCTTTATTCCTTTCTTCCTGTACTTTATGTTTCTTTTGGCTGCATTCTCTTATCTTCATCCTTCACCTCACTGCCTTTCTATTGGATGTAGTGATATGAGGTGTGGCAACTCGGAGCGTTACGCACTAATGTCTGGTCCTATGTTGGTATTGATTGATTGATTAATTAATTAACATACTACGGAAGGGTTTCCCTGCACATAAACAGAGATTGACATCAGAAGCCTTACATATTCTAACATCAACGGATGCTTTAAACAGAAAGGAAAGTATTGACTTGTCACCTATATAGCAACACTTTAGGCTTGTTTATAGACGTTTCTTCAACATTCTAGGTGACTTCATCAACATTTAATTCGTAGAAAGTGAGGCATTTTTAATCTGCATGAATGCTTATAAAGGCAATTTTCTCTACCTTTAACGTTATTGGCTTGTTGATGCAGAGTGACCTGTCCCGCAAACTTTTCTGATTGTGCTGCTGACCTGATGTCTGATTGATTGATTGGTTGAATGGACTGATTACCAGTTGAATGATGCCTTCATAGTGATCTGTGTATTGGACCAATGTCCACGTATCTGTTGAATGGCGGTGAACTAGAACTGTCTTACCGTTTTTTAGCTTGCTTGATGTACTATTTCTCCGTTGTCGCAATTCACTGCAACACCCAACAACTGTAGAAGTCAGTAGAAAAGCATCCTGACAAAGTGTTCTGAGCCAATGACAATCCAGACAACTTCATCATGAAATGCTTATCAACGGAGCACACATTGGGACAATTAACCCAACCCACAAAATGAATCATTCTACTACATATATCAAAGATGTCTCCAAAACTGTCGACTGATTATTAGATTTATTTAGGATCACCGTAGCACACAAACCAACAAAATCCTTGTAGAACATCCTATACTAGCTTAAAGCGCCACTACCAGAAGAAGATAAAATAAATATGATCTGAAAAAAAGAAGGTCCAACGACTGTCAACATCGTGATGTTGGAGAATCCAGTCGTCGGATCGCTCTTAAAGAATTTATAAATATCAACTTGTAGTCAAACAGTAGAATGCATCACCATTGGTATCGATGCATGTAGACGCATGCGATCAAAACTTCGATTGTAAAAACTCTGAAATATTAAAACAAGTAGCAGGTGCAAAAACTTCCAGAAAGTTTGTAGAAGCATGTTACGCAAACTAAATGGTAATCAATAAATTACAAATCGGTAATCTAACGTTAGGTCGACAGCATCTGTCAAATGGTAACACTTCACTTATAAAGATACATTCACTCCTAATGACAAGCGAGCAACACTCAAGGTCAATAAATCTTCTTCCTAAACACTCATACAGCTTAAGGATGCTTCAGTTCTGTACGAAGTAAATGGTGATGAAACCTCCAAGAATAAGCCTCAAAGCTCAGAGTACAGCACACAGTCATAGACTCATTCAATATAAAGTTTCTTTCTTATGATGCATACAAGAAAATAAATAAATAATTATGCTGTTGAAGCAGTAACACGTATTACAGAAAGACAACTATTATCTCGATGCTTTACCAACTAAGCATCTAGCCGGGAACTCGGTGGTCGCTGGTGCGAACCCGGCTGTGGTTCAAATATTCAATTCATCTTCAGTCATCACCCGGTATAAATAATAGTCTGTCAAACCACGAATGCTATCTCAGATAGTCAAATGATATTCATAATGTGCTTAGAGAACAAAATAGATGACTTTTTTAATTTTTCCAATGTCATTGTACCATAATTGAATATTAATTCGCAAACCATGTTACAAGGGATATGAGTATAGTTTTCATCCTCGTTTGTACTTGTTGAATGAGTACATACTACCATATGTTTATACAGTTTTCACTGGAGAAAAACTTTTCTCCAAAGCTACTTTGATCCTTACTTCAATTCTTTGCGACTTGATATCTCCTTTGAATGCACATTTGGCAAATTAGTGTTTGACAATGATCTAAGTTAACAGAAAAAGCATCATTAGTGTTCTGAATCAATGTAAAAAATTACAAATCGGAACTTTGAATGTTTTTACTCTCCATCTAATCGGTCAGCAAGCATCACTAGTCAAAATTTTATCATCAGAGGTATGGATATGTGCTTTGCTGATATGATAAGGCGTGACAACCTGGACGGTTATGCAGTAATCCCTGATCCTATGTTGATTTCAATGATGATAAACGAGATTTACTAAAATTTGGAAACTGTAGTAGAGCATAAATTTCACATTAGATTTGTTTATTCATTTTATAACACACACTGATACAGTATTATTTACTTGATGAACCGTCGAGGAAAAATTATCACTGCCCATAATCATATCAATGTATAATCACACTACTTCCGAATTCTGCGTTTTATAGTCTTGTCACCCATCTCTTATTCTTTGTTTCTATTAGTAACAAAATTTGTTATATCTTTGGTATGCATGGGTGTTGCGTCATTCCTATTACATGTGTTGGACGGGTGTTGATTCGATGAAGATTCAGTAGTCAATCTCTCTCTCTCTCTCTCTCTCTGTCTCTCTACTCACAATTATATTAGATTTGAGTACATTGGTTTTATCCTACCCACCCAATTGTGTGCATTATAATAGCCGAGTTTCCTTTCAGATTACTAATCTTATTGCGATCCATCATTCTATATTTAGCTAAATTTCCACGTTCCGATAATCTAACTGACCTCAATCGTATAGTTTCACCTATCCAATTGACCTGATAGTCACTATATGGAATTCCATAGCTCAGATTACTCTGCTTAATTGGTTTTTATCAGATCCGTAAGCCAAAGCTTATTTCTGAGTGAGTTTATAGGTTTCAATGCCACCATAACTAATTTCAGCATTGTTGAGGATCCTACATAAAGTTTCTGATGTTCCTTCCTTATAGGGTAAGACAATGTAGACTGTGAACTCCTTTCTATTCGTGTTGTCGTTATTATTCGTACGAATTTCTCAATAAACTGTAAAGAAGTATTAAATATTAGGGCTACCTTTATGTGCTTCAGTTCCTTGTTTAGGTCCTTCCATTGACTAGTCAGTTTTTTAGCTCTATCATTTAAATATTTGACCAAACCCACCTTGACTCACTGTCATTGGATGAGATAATTTGAAGTCTAGATACCTGTTAGAATATGTCAGTTTCCTGTAGGCTATAGTATCCAAATCACAGTCCTTCTTTTTATCCTGCAATTCAATATAGGCAATTCTCCTTGTTCATTTTCTACCCGGCAGATGTAGGTTCAGACCACTATCTAGTGCAAGGAACCTTCCAAATCAAGTTAAAAGCCTTCAAGGAAGCTGGTGATAGACCTCAATTCAAGTACAACACTCGGAAACTGAAGGATGAAACTACAAAGGAGATCTTCAAGGCAGCCATCAAGACAAAATGGGAGACATCGAGCAACATCCCTGAAGAAACCTGTGTGGAAGAACACTGGAAGTCTTTGAAAGCTATGTGGAAAGCAACCTGCACAACAGTATTAGGAAGGAAGAAGAAAGAAGACAAGGAATGGATCTCGACGGATACCTGGAAGCTGATAGAGGAGAGGAGGATGGTGAAGCAGAAGATAAACCAGTGCAATTATGCTCAACGACAAGAGGAACTGAGCACAATGTATAAAACACTGGACAAAGAAGTGAAGAAGAGTGCACGCAAAGACAAAAGACACTTCAACGAAACACTGGCAAGTGAAGCAGAACAGGCTGCAGGTAAGAGAGACCTGACGACATTGTATCAAATAACCAGGTTGCTATCAGGGAAGAGACCAACACAGATGAAACCAATAAAAGATGAAGAAGGAAATTTAATTACAAAAGAAGAGAAACAGAGGAAACGATGGGCCGACTACTTCAAGAAGCTCTTGAATCGACCACCACCTGCACTTCGTCCAGAAATACCACCTGCAGCCGCTGAATTACAAGTGAACATAAATCCCCCAACGAAAATGGAAGTCCTGAACGCCATAAAGCTACTGAAATGTGGGAAAGCAGCAGGACCAGACGGGATACCGCCAGAAGCATTGAGAACAGACGCAGAGACAACAGCAGACATGCTCACACCACTATTGCAGAAGGTGTGGAAGGAAGAGAAGGTACCGGACGATTGGAAGAAGGGTTACCTTGTCAAACTGCCGAAGAAGGGAGACCTCAGTGCTTGCAAGAACTGGTGCGGAATCACTCTCCTGTCCACCCCAAGTAAAATATTAAGCCGCATCATCCTGGAGAGGCTAAGGGATGCACTGGATTCAAAACTACGACCGGAACAGGCAGGCTTCAGGAAGTACAAATCATGTGCAGACCAAATTGCAACGCTTCGCATCATCATAGAACAAAGCATAGAATGGCAATCAGCTCTCTGCCTCAACTTCATCGACTTTGAGAAGGCCTTTGACAGCGTCGACCGAGAAGTAATCTGGCAACTGCTTCAACACTACAGAATACCACAAACCTTTATCAACCTCGTTCAACAGAAGATATATGACGACGCCACATGCCAAGTAATTCACAATGGGAAGCTCAGTGATGCTTTCGAAGTGAAGACAGGAGTGAAACAAGGCTGTCTACTATCCCCCCCCATGATATTCCTTATTGTGGTGGACTGGATCATGCAGCAAACAGTAGGCAGCGAGACGAGGGGGATACACTGGCTGGACTGCAGAAAAGAACCTAGAAGACTTGGATTTCGCCGATGACTTGTGCCTAATGTCACACAAACTTGAAGATCTACAGGCAAAAACTAACAAGTTGATAGAAGAGGCAGCTAAGACGGGACTTCAGGTGAATATAGAGAAGACAGAAGTGATGAAGATACCGCACCACCACCATCAACAACAACAACAACAAACTCCAATCACCGTCAACAGGAGAAACTTGAAGGAAGTAACCTCCTTCACCTATCTAGGAAGCACTGTTTCAACTACAGGCGAGACGGACGAGGACGTCAAAGTCAGAATCGGAAAAGCAAGACAGGCGTTCATTAGCCTGAAACCAGTGTGGAGATCTTCTGCACTCAGCATGCGGAACAAGATACGGATTTTCAACACCAACGTCAAGTCAGTGCTCTTGTATGGTTCAGAGACTTGGCGCGTCACGAAAGGCATTTCCAATAAACTACAGACATTCATCAACAACTGCTTACGCTGGCTCGCTACTGAAGATCAGATGGCCAGAATAATAAGAATAAGCAACAAGGAACTCTGGGAACGAACCAACCAAGAACCTATCACCCAACAAATATGCAGGAAGAAGTGGAGATGGATTGGCCATGCACTGAGAAGGCCGACTGAGGACATCACGCGTCAGGCCCTCGAGTTGAATCCCCATGGGAAGCGACGATTTGGGCGTCCTAGATGAGGTTGACATGGAGGAGGTCATGCGAGGAGGAAATGGGAGCTTCTGGGCTGTCGTGGGACCAGGTTCGAAAGATCTCAGAGAACAGAGATCACTGGAGGCGTGCTACTGAAGCCGTATGTTCCACTAGGAACCCAAGGGACTAATAATAATAATAAATAATATAATTTTCTACCCGTAAGTGTGTTTATTTATGAGGAAATTGTCGATATGTTCAGATTTCAATACAGTAGTGAATACATCATCCATGTATCGCCATCACATCTTAGCTGGTGAGGTGAGAGAACTATAGAAATTAGACATTGAAAGAAGTGTGATTACACACTGATATGATTATTAGCAGTAATGATTTATGCTCGAAATGTCATCCAGTAAATGGTATACTGTATCACTGTGTGTTATAAACCAAATGAACACAACTGTTATGGTACACATAAAGTTTATCTGATCAATCAGAATAAATTCGTTTAGGTTTCGTTCTTCTTTTCTTTTTTGTTCATTCTCTAAGGAAATGGAAAGTTTACGAAAGCATATCAGTAAAATGGAAGAGGAGATTGTTATCTTCAGTGATTTAGAGAAAGTTCGTGAAGATGCTAATTTAAAAAAACAAACTGTAAGTTTATCAATGAAACATTTCACTAGTCTCCAAATATCAGAGTTCTATCCCACTAGATCACTGAGTTATGATAACCATTTCACCAATAATATCAGCCATGTCAAAATGTCCACACAGGAATCGGTCAATGATTAAAAAAAAGTAAGAAACAAGTCAACAACTGAGTGAGTAGAGAACTTAACCAGTAACCTAGAAATTTTTTTTGAGATCAAGAAAATGATCCCAAAAGGAATGATTACTGAAATTCTTTAGTTTCTGTGTCTTTTTAAATACCTTGTAGAATACACTTCAAGAATGAAAATAAAGTGATCTACTAATATAAGAGTAAACTTGGGCACTATGGTTGATTGTAATTCCATTTTAGTCTGTTTATTAGAAATATCACACAGTGGAACAGTAGCATTTGCTGGATAACGTTTCGGACATAATTTATTGTCCATATTCATATCAGGTAACTCCACAACTTCGAGACAGTCTTTATATATTCCTAGTTTTCTCTCCTCTGTGATGATAAGGGTAGTAGAATTTTCCATATATCTGGGACAGGTGCAGAATCATTTCGATTGCATGTGCTTGGTGTTGACTCGATAAACAAAGATTCTGTTGTCAATCTCTCCCTCCACCCAACTAAGTTAGTTTTTAACACTGTCACCCTATCCCACCCTACTGTGTGATTGTGTGTCATCGCATGCAGAGCTAAAGCCCAGGTTTTCTCTAAATTTCTTATCTTATTAGCATCTACTGATCTTGATTTAGCTAAGTTTTTGTGCTCTGTTATTCTAATCGACCCTAACTAGTCGACTGCTTTGACCTCGCAATCATTGCAAGGAATCTGGTAAACCAGATTATTTTGCTTAATTGCATCGATAGGATCTTTTGACCTACAAAGCTTGTTTATAAGTGAGTTTGTTGGTTTGAATGCCACTTTAATCCCATTCAGCCTTATTGAGAATTCTTCGTAGTGTTTCTGAGGTGCCTTCTTTTTATGGTAGCACAGTAGAGGCTTTGAATTCTCTCTTAACCCTGTCGCCATTATCACTATTAGTAGTGGGATTATTATTAATAACACCTGTATTACTACTACTACCACAGCTAATAGTTTTCTTTCGATTTCTAATTACCCACGAAAACTTATGAATAAATTCATAAGAAATTGAAAAAAAACTATTAGTTGTGGTAGTAGCAGTAGTAGTAATACAGGTGTTATTAATAATAATCCCACTACTAATGGTGATAATAGCGACAGTGTTAAAAGAGAATTCAATTGGACCGAATTGATCAGTCTCTATTGGCATATGGGTTCCTGTGCGGATGCGTCCATATACTGTCCATCATTACTACAACTAAAACACGGGTAATATTGAAGCATCTACACAGGAGGCCGTATACCAATAGCGACCAATCAGTCCAGTCCACTCAACCACGGTATAATACAAGCAATTATACTAATAACCTATACCCGTTGTACAAGAGGTGGCTATCGTCTCCCCGATAGTGTAATGGGTAATGCTTTGACGTTTGAAGCGATCGATATGAAGTCAAAATCCCAGTGGAAGCAACATTCAATGAGAGGTAGATACATCCAGCTGATGAGCCTCAAATAGTACGAAATGTATATCTTGGATTTCATTGCTAGCCAATATACATCATTACTAATAAATTGTTAACAAATCTTTGAATTGAATTTATTATTTATTCTTTTTGTAAACTTTTAGTTGAATACAGAGAAATCACGTTTTGAAATGTATCGAGATAATTTGAATAAAATGAATCAACAATTAACCATTGAATATACAAATTTACAAACAAATTTATCAGAACAAGATATATATGCCCACTTAACAAATTTAGAGCGTCGTTGGATTCAACATGAACAGATGAATTATAATTTAAATGAATTTATAGCCAATAAACGCCTAGAAATTGATCATAGTCATTTAGTTGAATGTACAATGGAATTAGTTAAAAAGTATAATGAGAATTTGAAGACTTCACTTTCTACAAAATCTGTTATTGTATAATTATATTCTAACCAGAAAAAAAAAAACAAACCACAACCAAGAATAAAACATATTTAATATTTTTGAAGTGAATGGAGATTTTTATTTTAGAAGTAGTATTTATCATAGACTAACAAGGTTGCCTACTATCCCCCCCCCCCATGATATTCCTGATTGTGGTCGACTGGATCATGCAGCAAACAGTAGGCAGCGAGAATAGGGGGATACACTGGCTGGACTGCAGAAAAGAACCTAGAAGACTTGGATTTCGCCGATGACTTGTGCCTAATGTCACACAAACTTGAAGATCTACAGGCAAAAACTAACAAGTTGATAGAAGAGGCAGCTAAGACGGGACTTCAGGTGAATATAGAGAAGACAAAAGTGATGAAGATACCGCACCACCACCATCAACAACAACAACAAACTCCAATCACCGTCAACGGGAGAAACTTGAAGGAAGTAACCTCCTTCACCTATCTAGGAAGCACTGTTTCAACTACAGGCGAGACGGACGAGGACGTCAAAGTCAGAATCGGAAAAGCAAGACAGGCGTTCATTAGCCTGAAACCAGTGTGGAGATCTTCTGCACTCAGCATGCGGAACAAGATACGGATTTTCAACACCAACGTCAAGCCAGTGCTTCTGTATGGTTCAGAGACTTGGCGCGTCACGAAAGGCATTTCCAATAAACTACAGACATTCATCAACAACTGCTTACGCTGGCTCGCTACTGAAGATCAGATGGCCAGAATAATAAGAATAAGCAACAAGGAGCTCTGGCTGGCTGGCAACGAACCAACGAAGCAAGAACCTATGGCTGAACAAATATGCCCTGGAAGGAAGTGGAGGTGGATTGGAAATACACTGAGAAGACTGACTGGGGACATCACGCGCCAGGTTAGGCCGTCGAGTGGAACCCAGATGGGAAGCGACGATTTGGGCGTCCTAGATGAGGGTGACATGGAGGAGGTCGTGCGAGGAAGAAATGAGAGCTTCTGGGCTGTCGTGGAACCAGGTTCAAAAGATCTCAGAGAACAGAGGTCACTGGAGACGTGCTACTGAAGCCGTATGTTCCACTAGGAACCCAAGGGACTAATAATAATAATAATAATAATTTATCATAGACTGATATTAGTTGGAAAACCATTGAAAATCTGGGAGCACTGGATAGTCGTCTCATCTTAGTATAGGACTCCTAAGCAGTACGCATCCACGACAGTCTCGCTATGTTGTGAATTGACAGAAGTTGGAAATTGTGAACCATTGGAAACCGATCCAATGGCTGAATGGTTAATGGGTTAGCCGTGAAACCTGAAGATCCTGAGTTTGATCGTTAACCTGGGTCGTAGGTGCGTACTGCTGAGGAGTCCCATACTAGTTGGACGAAACAGCTGTCCAGTGCTCCCAGAGTTTCAATGGTTCCCCAACTGGATGTCACCCCATGATGAATACCACTTCTATATTTAATATTGTTTGTAAATAATCTCTAGAGTTTTATTCAAATCCAGTATGAGTGTTGTTTAGATCCTAGGTGGTTAACTCGAGTACATAATGTCAGTTATTCTGATTAATATAATAACTGTGAAACTTTGGCATTGTAGTAGAGCATTTAGAAATGTATATATTCAGCATTGCTGACTGTTGGTGAGACAGTAACAGCTCTCTATCAACAGTCTGTCTTATTTTCTTATCTTCATGTGTCACTGGTATTGCTCTTACGGCGGTTGATGCTCACATTAACGTTAAAGTCGATTTATTTGTGCATTATGTTTTCGTATCATTTGTAATCTACCAGGTTTGCATCTCTCGTAGTCTGTTAGGTCATACTACCGGTCATAACAATATAACCAAGTTAGAAGTAAACATATCACAAAGGAATTATACACTTTACGAGATATCACCAAATTTGAGACTATAATCTTCTGAATACATAAATCATACTCTATAAAGTAAGTTTGTTGGGAAACCCATATTATGGTTAACGAATGAAATTTCTATCTATCTCTTATATCTCAGTTTTACACCATAGACATAAGAGAATTAATTAAGTGGATATAAATGTATTATTTGAGCATTGTATTCATATACAAAAACTTGATTTGATTACATCATCATCTAGTCTAAACTTGATTTTATGGTGTACAAATAAATTCAGTTGATAATTATACAATCTGATAAGAAATAATTGAAAAGATTAGAGCTGTTGTTTTGCAGATTGTTGTTTCTTGTTACAGTTACACGAGCGAAGTCGAAGAGATAGAGAAAGATAAGTTTTCAGCGAACTTACAAAACTCATCTGTTTGCATATATACTTGTATCCACTTATATTGTAACCAAATCTCTCGAATAACTTCATATTAGATTTGTTTATTTGATTGATAATATACAGTGATATAGTATACCATTTACTGAATGACATTTCGAGCATAATCATATCAGTGTGTAATCTTACACCACCTTCGACTTCTACCTTTTATAATTATGTCACCTCATACTCTTTGTTTGTATTGGAAGTGAAGCTTTTTATATCTCTGGTATGCATAAGTGTTGTGTCATTCCTATTCCATATGTGTTGGATAGGTGATGATTCAATGAACAAACATTTAGTGATCAATCCCCCCCCCCTATACTGGACTTCAGTACAGTGGTTTTATCCCACCCACCCAATTGTGTGGTTGTGTGGTAATACATCTACTGCATTGCATAAATTAACTAAGTTCTGTTCTAGACTATTGTTCCTATTGGCGTCTCTCATTCTATATTTAGCTAAATTCTCAGCTTTCGCTATTCTAACTGAACTCGACCGGCTAGTGTCACTGATGTACTTGACCTCACAATCATCACATGGAATTTGATAGATTAGATTACTCTGCTTAATTAGTTCTGTCGAATCCTTAAGCCAGCCGACAAAACATATCTCTCAGTGAGTTAGTAGGTTTCAATGCCACCATAACTAATTTCAGCATTGTTGAGGATCCTACATAAAGTTTCTGATGTTCCTTCCTTATAGGGTAAGACAATGTAGACTGTGAACTCCTTTCTATTCGTGTTGTCGTTATTATTCGTACGAATTTCTCAATAAACTGTAAAGGAGAAGTACCTAGCAGACTGCAAATGATACGAAAACATAACGTGCAAATAAACCGACTCTAACGCTAATGTGAGCATCAACCGCCGTAAGAACAATAACAGCGACACATGAAGACAAGAAAATAAGACAGACCGTTGACAGTAATCTTTTACTGTGTCACCAACAGTCAGCGATGCTGAATATATAAATTTGTAAATGACCTTAAAATAGTCAACAAACAATAGAAGTCCAGTTTTGGGAGGAAAGGGAAGAAAAGCAAGCAACAGCGTAGGTTATTTTAAGGTTAAATCTTGAGGGAGTTGTGGAGATTTGGAATTAGTTCATGTTGTTATCATAGACTGACACCAGTTGGAGGAACAAACGAAACTTGGGAGCACTGGGCAGCTGTTCTGTCAAAGTATGGGACTCCCCAGCACTGCGCACCCACGACCCCACCAGCAGGGGTTGATCCCGCGACCAGCGCGTTACCATTGAGCCACTGGGTCAGAATCCAATGCTCCATATTTCCAACTTCTCTTAGCTCACGATATATAGCGCTAACCGCCACCCAATGTCAACGCTGAGTATATGTGCTCATGGCCATCAGGCTTTGACTCCACCGGTCACGACTTCTCATTGGAACTTCGGGAATACTTCTTGAAGCTAGTCATCAATGAGCACCAGTTCAATTAAATTTAACAGAAGTTGGAAATGTGGAGCATTGGATTCTGACCCAGTGGTTCATCGGTAACGCGCTGGCCGCGGGATCTGAAGGTCGTCGGTTCGATCCCCGCTGATGGGGCCGTGGGTGCGCAGTGCTGAGGAGTCTCATACTAGGGCGGAACAGCTGTCCAGTGCTCCTCGGTTTCCTTTATACCTTCAACTGATGTCAGTCTACGACAACAACATGAAATACTTTAAGGTTGTAGGCAGGGCAGGAGATAAAATCTATGCAAGTTTAGGGTTATATAACAATATTTGGTCGTATATGGATGGAGTTAAGTTTTTCTTCGCTCAGTAGAGTTTTGCAACACCCGCTTATAGTGTTCAATATAGTCGGATATATACAAATATGTGAATTTGTGAATACACTTACATGTTACTAAAAGAAGTGGCGTATCATTCACTCACTGTCAAATCAGATGACGGTTAGAGAATATCAACTCAAGTCTAACAGAACACAAGGTACTGTTGATCTACTTCGATAAACGTCTCTTTAACACCGACTGTGGTATCCACTTTGAATTCCAGATTCATCACCAAAACTTTCTTTGTAACCGTAATAAGCTGGGGGGGGGGGGGTGTTTATTTCTTTAAAGTTTTACCAGTAAATCTTCTAAGATATCTGTCCGTTATACTAATAGTGTTCTTGGAAAGAGCTTAGTGATAGAGAGTGAAGTGATGGGATGTGTCGACCACTTCACTTACGAAATCTTAGCTCGGATAGAGAAAGCCCGTTTGGCATTTGCCAAATTGAGTCATCTATGATGCTAACTGGGAAGTAGGATCAGCCCTGCCTCGTGGCTCAGTGGCCGATGAAATCTCTGTACAGATACAAAAGGCTTGGCTGGCTCGCCGCCTATGGCGCCGTCGTCATATCTGATTGTCTATTAAGGGTCACGTGTTCTGCACAGCAGTCAGGTCTGTTCTACTATATGGCTGTGAAACATGGCCATTGAAGGTGGAAGACATGAGAATACTGGCTTCAGGTGTTTCACCACCGTCGCCTTCGTAGTATAAGCCGTATTCCGTGGTGTCACCACGTGAGTAACGCAGACGTCAGGTATAGAGTTTTAGGGAGTAGAGGTAAATCTGTTGACGACAAGGTTATGAACCTTCATCGGCCAAGATAGTTGCGACACGTATTACGTATGCCTAGTCACCGATTGCCTCGTCACACAATGTTGGCCGAAGTAGGTTCAGGCTGGTAAAAGGCACGAGGTGGCCAGACTAAAACATGGCACCAATGCATGAAATCTCTGATTGTTGTTTTGAGCGATGTGGGGCGACTCAGACTAGGTGGTTGGGGTCAGCGGGACAAGGGGGACCAGTGGTTGGAGACTCTAGGTGATATGGCTCAGAACCGATGTCAGTGGCGCAGATGTATACACATATTATCCTCACCTTAACAACGCTGTACCGAATCTCACCATTTTGTCATTCTTCCTCCTTTCTTTCTTCTCGTACTTTATATTTCTTGTGACTGCATTCTCTTATCTTCATCTTATCTTCACCTCACTGCCTTTCTATTGGATGTAGTGATATGAGGTGTGGCAACTCGGAGCGTTACGCAGTGATGCCTGGTCCCAGGTTGATATTGATGATGATTAATATGTTTGTATGAATTTCTTCTCAAGATATTCGGAATCAATTTATACAAGCGACTTCCCAACAATAAGTCATACGCTTGAGTTATGGATAAAATCCAAAACGCAGCATTTGTGTATAATATTGTTGATTATGACTAAAAATAATAATATGCAAACTTCGAATCATTTGATATCTGCGAGTTTATTACTATCAAAGCACTTTACGAGGAGAGCGTCAGCAGTAAAAATAGTAAAGTTGTGTCCAAGTAACGAGAAGGGAATATGAAAGACCCGCTTAAGTTCCCAAGATGCAGTTAAGACATAAGATAAAAAAAATGTTCAAGATTAAATAGAACATAGTGGAATAACGAAAGAAATTACAACACCATCACGAACTGTGAAGGATACTGACATCTTGATATGTGAACAAGGATCTAAATGAAGCAACATTATGGGAAATAACTATACTACTCAATAAGTTTAAGTAGTATAAAATGGAAGACAAAAAGGGGTTATAATGGCAACATCCCATGGGGTAAACGAGAACATGTTACGAAACAATTGACAGTTTGATTTCCTCAGGAGATCAAAACTAGGGGGAGGGGGGAGAAACAGGTTCCGTGGCCAACACCACTGAGCAACTGGGTTGGGATCCAATGACCCGTATTTCTAACTTCTGTCAGTTCACGACACAGCGGGGCCATCACCCAATATCTGTCCTCAAGTTCACCGGGATTGCCTCACCGGTCACGACTTCTCGGAACTTCAGGAAACACCTTCCAAAGCTGGTCATCAATGAGAAGTCGTGACCAGTGGGGCAAACCTAGTGACCGTGAGGACAAATACTCAATGATGACATTGACTGATCCAGTGGCTAGCCATGGAACCTGAAGGTCGTGGTTTCGATCCCTGGCGGGGCAGGGTCACAGGTGATCACTGCTCAGAAGTCCCATGCTAAGACGAAAAAGCTGTCCAGTGCTCTCAGGCTTCCAATACTCCTCCAACTGATGTCAATCAGTCCGTGATCAATACCGACTTGAAACCAACCAACAAATCCCCACAAAGCCCTAAATTGAAGCAAAGTAATCGTTTTCTGGAAATCCACCTAATCCAATTACGAAAATATTTGTCAATCCACAGTTTATTTAGACTAAACTCGATCCCAGACATGAGTGAGAAGACTATCTGGTATCACTGATTTTTTTCACATTACAATGTACTTCAAGATAAGTAATAAATAAGGATGCTGAATAGATGATTGCACTCGAAAAGTACACGAACAACCACTGTTCTCTTCCGTCTAACCCCAGATAAGGAAGGCCCATTTGGTAATTACTAACTTGCGTCATCTGTGGCTGCGACTGCCGGGATATCTATCTATCAAACGACGAGTGTACTGCGCTGACCTGTAGTCTATTCTCTTCTGCTGCACGGCTGTGAAACATGGTGTTTAAATGCAGAAGGCATGAAGCGGTACAAGAGAAGTGAGTCAGTGAACGAGGTTATATACCCTCATTTGCTGAGGTGTCTTGGACATGTAGTGCACAAGCCGAGACACGACCTACCTTTAGATGCCATACTGGGGAAGGTTGGGTTAGGTTGGAAGACGGTTCAGGATGACCAGACTAAGACGTGACACTAGTCCATGAAGTCTATGTTAGTCTGAGTTGTTTAGGGAGGAGTAGACTACCTGGTTGGGGTGGTTGGTGAAATGGCTGAAAATCACTCTAAGTGGCACAGTTGTATTCACTTCTTAACATCTCCTAAGGCTTGAGCACTTGCGCCAACCTTTATCTTCGAATTCTTCTTTCTCTCATACACTTTTGCCTACTTTGATATCGCTCTTATTCTGTCCATGTTTTCCTTGGGTGTTACTGTGAGGTGTGGTAACTTGTGAACCGATACAATTCAGCGCAAGGTTCTACGTTAATTTTTGTCTGCCCACCACAAGCAAAATATTATGCCGCATCATCCTGGAGAGACTAAAGGATGCGCTGGATTCAAAACTACGACCGGAATAGGCAGGATTCAGGAAGTACAAATCATGTGCAGACCAAATTCCAACGCTTCGCATCATCATAGAACAGAGCATAGAATAGCAGTCAACCCTCTACCTCAACTTCATCGAATTTGAAAAGGCTATTGACAGCGTCGACCAAGAAGTAATTTGGCAGCTGCTTCAACAGCGGGAAGAGAGGGATACGTTGGACCGGGGAAAAGAACCTGGAAGATTTAGATTTCGCCGATTACCTGTGCCTAATGTCACACAAACTTGAAGATCTACAAGCGAAAACTAACAAGTTGACAGAAGAGGAAGCGAAGACAGGACTTCAAGTGAATGTAGACAAGATAGAGGTGATGAAGATAATTAACCAACAACAGTATCAACAACAAGAGGCACCAATCACCACTAACGGGAGAAACCTGAAGGAAGTAGCCTCTTTCACCTACCTAGGAAGCATTGTTTCAACTACAGGCGAGACGGACGAGGACGTCAAAGTCAGAATCGGAAAAGCAAGACAGGCGTTCATTAGCCTGAAACCAGTGTGGAGATCTTCTGCACTCAGCATGCGGAACAAGATACGGATTTTCAACACCAACGTCAAGCCAGTGCTTCTGTATGGCTCAGAGACTTGGCGCGTCACGAAAGGCATTTCCAATAAACTACAGACATTCATCAACAACTGCTTACGCTGGCTCGCTACTGAAGATCAGATGGCCAGAATAATAAGAATAAGCAACAAGGAGCTCTGGCTGGCTGGCAACGAACCAACGAAGCAAGAACCTATGGCTGAACAAATATGCCCTGGAAGGAAGTGGAGGTGGATTGGAAATACACTGAGAAGACTGACTGGGGACATCACGCGCCAGGTTAGGCCGTCGAGTGGAACCCAGGTGGGAAGCGACGAGTTGGGCGTCCTAGATGAGGATGACATGGAGGAGATCGTGCGAGGAAGAAATGAGAGCTTCTGGGCTGTCGTGGAGCCAGGTTCAAAAAATTTCATGGGACAGAGTGGAATGGAGACATGCTACTGAAGCCGTATGTTCCATTAGGAACTCCAAGGGACAAATAATATAATAATATAAATGTTTGGTGAAACGCTTGAAGCTTCATCAAGTCCCCCAATTTTGATGGTGATGTTGCATAGCGTGACTCACGAAAATTGATCTGACTTTCAAAATATGTGAAGTGGTTAACCCACTAAATCACTTCAACGCCCCCTCCCCCCCACTGGCATACAAGATATAATCGTGTACTCGGAATCGAGTTGAGAGTTTTCTGTGAGAATATCACTCTCTGCGAAATCACACGAATCGAAGGAGATATTCTTGAGCGAAATTGGAGAGCTTGAACATCCTAAACGGATCCAAGTTGACATCAACAACTCACTTGATGCCTCATCGTGGGTTCCAATACAACCTGAAAGCTTAAAGTATTTAGCAAGACTACATACTTACTTCTTAAACCCTCCATTTTTTTGTCAGACCGCCTACACATCGATAAGTCCATTTTTATTCGGCTAGCTGATGGACAAACTAATCAACGACCAAAAAAAAAAACTTCACAGAAAAGTTTATGCATTTTGAAAACAAAAACAGAATTAAAATTAACAGTATGTAGTCGAAAACACTGGATATACATTTGCAGTTTGCAAAAATTATTACTATAAAAAAGATAATTAAAAACAATAATACTGAGAAAGTGAAATTTTGTTAAAAGTCAGTTTGCGAGTATACGAAAATTGAAGCAAAGAAGAAAACGAAATATCAATATTCATTCATTGATAAATATGCATATTCAATAAAGGCTGAATGGCTGTTACATGCCTGTTAAAAAAAGACAAATTATTTCATCCTACTCACAAAATATTAAGTAGTTAAAAATGATAAAGTTAAAGAACAAGGCATAAACAATTAAGTGATAGGTAGGTAATATACATACATTCATTGACATACAGTAGCATGCTCACATGAAACAAATAAGAAGAGATGTGTTATTATTATTATTATTATTTTTTAAAAGTACAAACAATAATTGGATTACAAAACAACTGATAATATCCATCGACAATTGAATAGTTGAGAATGCAATCCTGTTGATGAAGACAGGTGAAAAGCATGCGAAACAAGCTAGTTGCTTTTAATAATAAAGTAGTAGTAGTAGTAGTAATAGTAGCAGTAGTAGTAGTAGTGATAGTAAATATTTGTGAGAAATATAATTGGGCGGGTAATGATGCAGTTTCAAGCTCCATCTAGATAACTGCCGTAAATTGAATTTAAGGCATAATGTTATTCACATGCTTAGATATAAAAAGAGAAAGATTTGAAGACTGTGAGAGCGACAAATAAATTAGGCATTCTATACCGGGATTGAACAATAAAAGGCAGACCAAATAAAAGGAAGTAGCGGAGGTAGAGGAGAAGAGACCATACAAAAAAAGCTCCATACACACACACACACACAGAGGAGAATTCAGTCGAATTGGAGAGGAAAGATTCAGAAGGCTGAGATGAACTATACCAAAGGCAAACAAGGTAAGGCATAAGGGAAGAACAGAAGATGTTAAACAACAGAAGGAAGACTAGTGTCTATAATTGTCGAGTTAAACTGTTCAGCTGGATAAAGAGAAAAGGCAAACAGAGATCATGTTACTATATGATCAAGAGTTTGACAGATAGATGTAAATTGTAAGTCTGGATCACTAGCCCATTTACGATTGTCTATTGATAATTTCGATAGAAATTCTTGTTGGTGTGTACGAATTGAATTAGACATTCTTATCTTTGATAAGATGTTGATACATTGATTTGATGAATAGTCCCCGTTGATATCAGCATTATTGACATCATTGTGATCATGATGTTGACATCGGTGATGATGGCGAACTCGACGATATGATGCTCTACGTGATAATGATAAGAATAGCATACCCGAGAGAGTGGTATAATGACTTGATGCAGTCACCAGAGATGATGAACGACTTAATGAGCTCATACATCCAGGTAGAATGAATCGATGTAAATCTGGTGGTAATAAATTACGCACATGAGCAGTACGCTTTTGTAGACGTTGTAGACGCGGACTCCAGTATGCATTGACAGTGTTCACCGGTGACTTACCACTATTACACGAAGCATAACGTTGACGATTTGATGAATGTAAATTTTCTTGTGTAGAATTTTCAACTCTACATAAAGGAAAAGAGAACATTTCAACACATAGTTACGTCATATATCCACGGAGTGTATCATCTCCTTTCAAGTAAACTAACATTTCAAGTGACATTCCATCACATTGTCAAACACGTAAACTAGAAAATACAGCATACAACTCAGTTCGTTTATACCTACCTGTTGGCAGTTGTTAGCCGATCTAATCTAATCGATGGTGTTGTGTTCTTTCAACTTGATGGTTTATTCATGAAACTTTCATCTTTGTCATTTTAGACACAACATCAGTACAAACTTCAGAAAGAAGTGAACTATAAAGTTTTCTCCGGCATTTATTCACTCACTAGCTTACCCTGATGACCTTGTGTGTGATTGGCTACTCCTCCCAAAGTCTTTTCACTGCCTCCTTGGTTATTTTGATTGGTTGAATTTATGACCGTCTCGGTGTTTCTTATTGGTCGACAGATTTGGTCAAGGTTAGTGTGTCTGTTGATTCCTGACTGATCTGAATACATTAGGCTTCTAAATATTTATGTCCACAGTTGTCTGTATGTATTGATATGAGCGAAGGTCTATCATGACGCTTCACTCTGTCCTATGTAGTGTTGTTCACCGTTTCTGCAGTTTATTTTGTAGATAGTGTTTGGTTTGTCTCCCTTTTCAATTGGCCTGCATAACACAGAGTGAAGACATTTTGTGGGTTGTGAGAGATACAGTGATTCCAAAATGCTTCAATAATCTAGTCATGATCTCGGTGACGTTCTCATGTAGGGTATGACAAACTGTTTGTTATTTTTCGAGGTTGACTTCTCAGTTGATGACGAATTGTGTAAGCACCTTTTGCGTAGATACCTATTCTTCTCAGAAAACAGTTACCAAATAGTTTACTTCTTTTCTCCGAAAGAGTTGATGTACTACAGTGTGTATTCACTCTTTTGAACAATGTTAGGTTGTTGTTATTTTAGTTGAGGATTTGATCTGTATCAGTTGGTTTTCTGTATACTTCAGTTTATAATCTGCTCGAATTTCTTCTAGTGATGAGAACATGTAAAAATGCAAGTTGGTTATTTAATTCCCCTTCAGTTATATATTTGATATCATCAATTTCCAACTTATTTCTCTTAATGATGATAAACGCGGCCTCTACATATCGAATCCAAAGTTTTGGTCTGATCAACAGAAATACCACAGTTTCTAGTCTCTGCATTACTCCTTCTGCAATTCGTCCTGATACAGATGATATAACTGCTATTCCCTCGATCTGTTTGTAGAGTTTATCGTCCAATTGAAAATATATTGTCAGGCATGAATCAAGGAACTCCATCAAACTTGGACATTGTAGTTGTGTATGTTTATGTGTGGGTATTCCGAGAGGTATGTATCATTGTGGAAGAGAAGATTCATTGTACCCTTGACCAGTTTCAGTTCAATTGGAAGTCCATAAAGCTGTAATGTTACAGGACACCATCAATTCGTCATTGTCAGTATATGGTTGATCTTTTCGAAATATCGTGTCGAAGAGTTGACAGAGTGGAATCCTGGAAGTGAATCAATTAGTCGTAGTGGAATGTTTGGTTTGTTCATTTTGTTCGATCATAGAAATGTAGGAGAACAGGTCCCTTGGATTTCCATGATTAAGAAATCCACCTCAGAGAACCCATCATCGACATTATCCTCCTGAGCTACAAATGATCTCCATTATCTCAAGAGACTAATCTTAGCTTTTCATCTTCCACATACCAGTTAAATCGTTCCAATGGAACAAGTGAAATAAGGCGTACGATTAGGCAAGTGCATCTCCAAATACACGAACAATTACCGATCTATCTCACTCCATATATTAGACACAGGGATGGTACGCTGATAATAACCTCCCATGACAGGCGGCTAGAACGTTGAACACAACAACTTTCCAGTTGCCCAACATCCAGTCTAGATCTGAATGGGATGTAGATGTCGACCCTCCAACTTTCTTTGAAGCTGAGTGGGCTGTATCGGAACTAAAACGATGTAATGTAGCCGAACCTGACAATTTGCCACAGGAAGTTTTCAAAGATGCAGACAGGAAATTGCTGATTAAAGTGATGGAGATACTAGATGGTATATGGAAACCAGAAGTAGTACCGTCAGACTGGTCTACTTCACTGATCATTCCAATCCTAACTGGAGGTCGAGAATGGCGAATCCGAGGAAACTAGACAGGTTTCAGATAGAGCTGGACAGGGGTCAATCGATCATATTTTCACCCTCCGATGGGTTATGGAACACAGGCATACCTACTGGCTAATGGTAGACACCTGCCATATTTCTTGACCCGATGGGAGCATTCGACTCAGTCGATGGTGAGGTGTTGTGGCAGTGTCTGACTGTGAAGCGAGTACTGAGCAGGTATATAACACTAATCAAAGCTCTCTAATCACACTGATTCGACCGTGTCTGGCCTCATGGAGAGCTGACAAGTGAGTTGACGGCAACTAGGGGTGTTCGGGAGGAATGCCTCCTGTCACCGTTCCTACTTCGTTATAGACGTACTAATAAACCTAACCTTGGGGACGTCTAACTTCACAGGGATTGACCTACTCCCTGGAGGTCATCTGGTTAACTTGGAGTACGCAGACAATAATGTCCTGCTGCTAAGTGAAGATGATGACGCAATGCGGTGTTCTAAACGCATTAAGCAGAAAAATGAGTATATTTTGCATGCGTTTCGCTCCTGTCAAATGCTACAAGACTGGTCTGCTGCAATTACTTTCAGTTTAATGATAGGGAGTGAAGTGATGGAATGTGCCAACCATATCACTTACTTGGTGAGTTGCATCAGCCCAAACGGGTTAGTTCTTGACGAAATCTCAGCTCAGATACAGAAGGCTCGATTAGTATTGGCCAACTTGCGTCATCTATGGCGCCAACTTGGCGATATATCCAAGTGCCAATCAAAAAATGAGTATACTGAGCTGCACTCCATTCTGTACTGCTCGTTATATGGCTGTGAGACATGGCTGTTAAAATTAGATGATATGAAGCGGTTACGGAGTTTTGATCATAGAAGTGTTCGCAGGATTGTGGAATCACAATGTAAGCAATATCGAGGTCAGGCGAAGGATACTAGGGAGCAAGGGCAAGTCAATTGATGAGGTTGTGAAACTCAGTTGACTGAGAAGGTTCGGACATGTAGAGCATATGTCGAGCCACCGCCTGCCTTGACGTGCTATGCTAGGGGAAATTGGATTAGGTTGGAAGGGAGTTCAGGGTGGTAGGACCACTTTCAATGAAAGACACTACCCTAAGACTTCTCGCCTTCAGGTCAAGAAATACAACTATTGTCGAGCATCGGTAAGCAAGCCTGTGTTCCAGAATCTATGCAGTGTGAATATTTAGTGGATACACCAACCCACGGCCAGGTCTGAAGCCTTCCTGGTTTTCTTGGGCTTGCTGTTTCCCGCGCTCCACTCCAGCGTCTAATGACTATAGAACCTAGAAACCTAGATACTATGTCCGTCAGGCTGATTGCTCTGCGGTTTTCACAAGAGAACTCCCCGTCTGGGACAGTCAGTGAATGAGATCAGTCAAAGAGGATCATACTTAATTCCCATACATTAGTTTATACTTCAGTAATACTTCTGTATACACAATCCATACTGAGATTAGTCTCATACGATATATAAGTCTCTTTAATCATCTTTCAGTGGAAATTCCCAAGATGTCACCACAGATACTAGAGTTAAGCACAATAATAACTGACTGCACTAAACAAATAGTTATTTCGAAACAATAAGCCGTAAAGGAAGTGACTCAGCCTTCGATAGAAGCTCTTGAAAAGATGTAGAAATTAATGCTTCATCTGATGTTCCATTGTTTTCATTTCTTCTGGTTGTTATAAGGTTCATTACACAGTTCATGTTGTCAGGCAATGATCTATACGTTCAACACATACCAGTTTGAAGAAAGTTTGTAGTAGGATACAATCAAAACTATGCCATATACAGGATTCCAGTTGAACAAGTAAACTAGTCAACAATGGAGACATTGGTGACAAAATCCCCAAGATCATATCTTGCCAGTAAATATGAAGCGTAGGCCATACGAAAATGGATTGCTATTCAGAGCATACATTCATAGATTGCTCGGTATCCACCCGATAACAATCACATAAATGTCGCTTATCCATGAAATAGATAGGTTTACTTTTAAACTTACTATCCAGTAGTAAAACGCAGGATTCGATGATTAACGCATGAACCGTGTTGAAACACACGAAGGAAGCTTAAAATTGTGTGTGGCCGTTGCTTCAACAAACCTAAGCATATACACTCCAAGATAGTTTGCTGTTTTAACACCAATGATGTGTATTTTGCAAAGGATGGGGATCATTAACCCCCACATTTATCGATATTTGTGAATCCAACTGCTTTTGTAGCCAGTTTCGGTATATTTTACCCCACTCTCAAGTGTATATCTCGATTACACCTTTCTATGCATGTGTACACCTCCCCCCCCACACACAGATATAAGCTGATAAACCCAGTGGAATGTGACGTAATCGCTTGTGCAGTGTTAAGCTCTGTATTGCAGCATATGTTTGGTTTTCCCGACTACAAGAAGCCTAGCTGCATAGTATTTCTTGCTAATGGTAGATCTTAGCCTTCGTTTCAGCATTGCACTGTAAGATTTCTTCTCTTTATGGTAACGCGATATAATTGCATTTCTGCGAAACATAATACAAACTGGGTTTCAACGCTGGCTAATTTTGCGACAGTTTATGAAATTCAATGGATATTTATTTTCTACTAATGTTTCAGTCGACATCCAGATGTTATCATCCGTTAGGTCCTCAATACAGATACGCTGGATCCTTTTGAATAGGTACATTATTAAACTTCGCTTCTATAGAGTTGGAAAAAAGCTATGGAAGCTGAAATTCTAAGCTGTCCAACTAGATTTCATGTATGGTGGAAAATATTTGCAGCTCAGGTGGATGGTCTTGGTCGATCAAGATTTCATGTATGTTGATCGTTTTATTGAACCCGCTTTCCTATGCCTCAGAAATATATCCAAGAATAGCACATAGTTGTCTTTCTTCTCCTAATTTTGCATAGCGTTTGGTGTTTATTTTGCTGAATTGGTTCTATCAGATCCTAAAGCCAGCCGACAAAGCTTATCTCCGGGTGAATTTTTAGGTTTCAATGCCACCATAACTAATGCCAGCCTTGTTGAAGATCCTACATAAAGTTTCTGATGTACCTTCCTCCCAGGGTAATACAATGGAGGCTGTGAACTTCCTATTCGTGTTGTCATTATTATTCGTACGAATTTCTTAATAAACTGTAGAGGATAATTATTAACTATTAGTGCTTCTTCTATATGCTTCAGTTCCGTGTTTAGGTCTTTGCACTGACTAGTCCGTTTTCTAGCTCTATCCTTTAGATATTTGACTAAACCTGGTTTAACTGACATTGGATGAGATGACCTGAAGTCTAGATACCTGTTGGAATGTGTCGGTCCAAACCACTGTCTGTTCTTCGTTTTCTCCTGCAATCCAACTAGTGTTACTGTCCTTGTTCATTTTCCCCCTCCTTGTAAGTGGATTAGATTGAGCCTACTACTGAGTTTATATGAATGAAGAAATTGTCGACATGCTCCGATTTGAACACAATAAGTGTTTCATCCACATATCACCGCCATATCTTACGTGCAGGATTGAACCTTCCTACAGCCATGTTTTTCCCAACTATCCATAGAAATCTCTGCTATGATTGGGTATATTTGCGATCCCATTGGTACTCCTTCTGTTTGTCTGCATATTTTGTCCTGAAACTTGAAGACTGTGGAATTCAGACACAAATATACGCCAAATATGATTTGATCAACCAAAATCTTAGTTCTGTGAGTAAGTTTTGAGTCAATATTTAGTTGATTTCTGACTCCCTCCAGTGATATATTTATTGGTATTTTAGTATATTGCCTGATATTTTGCCTATTACCTCAAAATGATTTACCATTGGTGTTTTCAAATCGTTATTAGCTTTTGTTTTCCCTTTACTTTTGAAGGCTAAACTCTTAGTGGTTGTTAACTCTTTTTAACCTAAATGTGGTTTTCGTGTTGTCAAGATTATATATATATATCACTTGACTATCTGAGATAGCCGTAGTATTTTATACTGGGTGGTGATTGAAGACGAGATGAAAATTTGGACCGTGGCTGGACTCGAACCAGCGACTACCGGATTCGCTGGTTCGAATCCGGCAACGGTCCACATTTTCCTCTCACCTTCAATTCTCACGAAGTGTTATATGTATATTCAACATCTTTCAACTGTTTTTGACTGTTATTGAGACAGTGAAAGCTCTCCGTCACTGATCCGTCTTCTCGTCTTGTCTTTGCGTGTCAGTAGTATTGTTCTTGTGGCTGATTGGTGATTACAGTCGATTCGTTTGCTTGTTAGAGGTTCGCATCGCAATTATATGGTGTTAAATCTTTGTAGAAAATAGGTCGATTTTTTACGTTTATCACATGATTACAATTAAATCGCCAAAATATCTATTATAAAGAGTAAACTTACTAAATGAGATCAGAAGAGAAACTTTCAAGGTATGATGTGTAAATATCAACTAGTAGTGATCCTCCTACAAGAGACACTGTGTACATGTGTGGATACACGTATGCATAGACGACCAATCGAGATATACACTAGAGGGGGTTGGAGACACCCGAAAATGGCAACGAAAGCAACTGCATTCACAAACATTGATAAGCGTACTTGGTGCCAGTCAATCCCTATCATCAATATCCATTTCAAACCACACATCAGAAAATTAATATTGAAACAGTCTTTTCAATATGGTAGAAATCTGTTTTGAGGTGTATATACTTCGGTTTGTTGAAACGTTAGCCATATAGAACTTACAGCCTCATTTGTGCGCTAAACCTATTCCCTAGTAATAATAATATTGTTACTCATATAAGAACTGGTTCTTTGGTGTTTGAAGTAATCGGTCCCGAGTTCAACATTGCTCATTAGGAGGTAAGTACATCCAGCTGACGAGTCCCGAATAGGATGAAACGTGCATCAAACTGGATTCCACTGCTAACCACTATCCTTCATTAATATATGACCCTGGTAATGTTTATCTTTTCTTAGCATCAGAGTTTCTTCTAAAACTCTATTCTACCATGGTGTAAACCACGTCTTCTAATTACCTTATCTAGAATGTTTGAAGGATATGGGTTATAATCGTACGATATGACTGATCACACACACACACACACACACCGATTCCAACATCAAATCTGTTAGAATAAGGTGACAAGTGATTAACTTTTCTATTTCATGAAAATCAAACTTACTACAAAAATATACTAAACATACTTGTAAAGTTTTGAGTTGAGTTCAGTCTCCTCCGCCACCTCCTCGTCATTACCATTTTGATTCAAATATCGATTCTGCCGCCTTTCTTCACTCTTCGATTTATCGTCATCATCATCATCATCATCATCATCATCATCATCATCATCATCATCATCATCATCATCGTTATTCATTATATTCTTATAATCATGAGTAGTATCTATTGACGAAATTATATTCAAGCATGTTGCACTCAATGATCGTGGACGAACAAGAAGACAACCAAGTTGTGGATCACCAAAGTTTTGATAAGTCCATTTCTCAACATCTACACATATGGAAAACAAGCAAGAAAAAGAGTTATGAAAGCAGACAGGGAGAAGTTAAAGGTTAGAGTATATATCAAAGCTTGAGAAGACGTCGAGGAGGGAATACATCTATGTCGCTAAGAATCCTCCACCACAAATCCGTCCACTGCCCAAACCTCTTGCTTCGACCATCCTGTTTCTTATTTCAACCGAGTCTAGCTTCTGAAAGACATTGGACTTCGAGATAGGCGGTGACTCAACATGCACAACACATGTACACGCCACTTCAGTCGCTCAAGATTCATAATCTGACCGAACACCTTACATTCCTTGCCTGCTACTCTCTCTTTTACATAAACTAGACATTGCTCCCGTGATGAACCCATCGAACATCTACGGAATTACAAGAAAGTGAGATTCTATCTGCTATCAATATATTAAAGTCGGCTATGCTCGTATAGATTAGCTGTGAGGGCTAGCAAGCTTTTGAAGTCTCTAACTGATGGTCTGAGTCGTGTGGGACTATGCAGACTACCTAGTTAGGGTCCCCGAGGTGAAAGTAATCAGTGGTTGAGGACTCTTGGTGTGACATGGATGAAAATCGGTCACAGTCGCGTGATCATCGTCTGAAGCTTGAATGATTGCACTAACTGTCATCTATTCTCTCAAACGACTTTGTCTACTTTGATATGAGTCTTTTTCTATCCACCTGTTCTTTATGTACTACTGTGAAGTGTGGCGAATTGGACCGAAGCACCTGTGTGCGAGGTCATACGATGATTTTGTCAGTGTCTAAAAGCCAGTTTAGCAACTACTGAAACAATCAATTAGGTTCATTTATTTGCGAAAAATTTACTATTCCAGCCAAAATAGAGAAAGCTTCTAAATGCCTAATTAGGTGGTTGTTTTAGGGTGAACTTCAAAGTCGCTAGTTCGAACTCAGTACTACTACAACACGAATTCACACCAAGTGATTAAGGGAGGTGACATGTGTATTCCACTAAATCCCCAATGAATAACAACAATAATAATGAATATATGATAATATTCATGAAAGATGAACAAGGTCTTTTTCAATGTTAGCGGGGTCAAGGTCACTCCATATCGATTGCTTGTTGGAGAAAAAATTTACCAATTTCCATAATGGAAAATTCGAATTATCATCTTCGCGCCTTTCCTGCCTCGCACGCACTGCTCAGTTTTAACGCTTTCAAGGAGGCTGTTTTTCTATTGGTCAATCTCCTACTCGCTTAAAGGTCGAATATTTTGTAGATAAACGCAAGAGTTGCGTCCTTGGATTGAAGTTAAATAGTTTGAGCCCAACTTTGTCTCATCATATCTGACTACTGTCGGTTAATCATCTCCTGAATACGATTATGGACAAGTAACTGGATACCATTTTATTTCAGTAATTTCCATCTACGCATAAGTATACATCAGTAAAAACATAAAATGTACAAAACTTACCATATTCCCATGAAACTCGATTGGCAATCTCTTCACCTTCAAGTAGTTTTAATTTTGCAGAAAAGTGATCATCATCCTTATTATCATTAGTTATATTCCTATCAAATTCTGCATCATTCAGATCTAGTTGTCGTTCATCATCATCGTCTTCATCATCTAACTGTGAAGTGACTGTAGTCACTGTTTCACTGTCTATACCAACACCACCACCAGGATATCGACTTCGACCACGTAATGATGTTTGGCGTGAACATGGATGACTTATTTGATTACTCCCCGGTAACAGAAACAGATGAGGTCGATGTAACTTGGAGGATGGGAGTAGATTTATCCCGTCTGTGGTAGAAAAATATTAACCAGTTTATAAATATTATAAATAAATGTGAAATATGAGTGTCATACCAACCGAAAAGTGGGAAATGTGAAACTCAGTTAAGTATCATTGATTGTATTTTTAATTATTTTGCGAATTGTTTCGTTTAGAACCCAATTGGTAGCATGGTTGCATAGCTCAGTTCAAGAGCTTCCAAATGACCCCCTAACCATTTCTGTATGACTTGTAGTTCGAAAATAATTGCGGTATTTTGAGTGAAACTAATCTATTATCTTGGTTGTATTGTGTTCTCTGAGCTGGGTTGTTTAATCGTGAAGCTTTCATCATCTTTCTCCTGGACAACATCATCAGCAACAACTTCAGTATGAAGTGAGCTGTCAACATCTCTCCATGAGTGATTTACTAGCTTGCTCTGACGATGTGGTCTGTGATTGGTTGTTTCCTTCGATTGTTGTGTCATTGACTATTTAGACTTTCTTGTTGGCTGTTCCTCTGCTTCACCTCTGAACTCTCTGTCGTTTATCATTTTTCTCATTGGTTGATAGATCGGGTCTATGTCTATACATCTATTGATTGCTGACTGACTGACCTGAATGCCAAGCTTCTAGAAATTCTCTGATGACATTCTTTGTGTTTCCTCTGTCCAAAATGTCGAAATTGAATTCATGTCCATAGTTGTTATCCACGTGCATTGAAATGAGTGACTAAATGTCGTGGCGTTGAATAGCCAATTGGTGCTCATGTAGACGAAGGCGAAGAGAGCGGCAGCTTTGTCCAATGTAGTGCTGACTACAGTTAAATGACAAACCGAATATCATTTACAAAATCAACTGTAATAACTGTAGTCAACACTACATTGGACAAAGCTGCCGCTTTCTTCGCCTTCGTCTACATGAGCACCAATTAGCTATTAAACGCCACGACATTTCGTCACTCATTTCAATGCACGTGGATAACAACCATGGACATAAATTCAATTTCGACAATGTCGAAATTTTGGACAAAGGAAACACAAAGAATATCAGAGAATTTCTAGAAGCTTGGCATTCAGGTCAGTCAGCAATCAATAGATGTATAGACATAGACCCGATCTATCAACCAATAAGAAAAAAAATGATAAACGACAGAAAGGTCAGAGGTGAAGCATAGGAACAGCCAACAGGAAGGTCTATACAATGACACAACAATCGAAGGAAACAACCAATCACAGACCACATCGTCAGAGCAAGCTACTAAATCACTCATGGAGAGATATTGACAGCTCACTTCATATTGAAGTTAGTGCTGATGATGTCGTCCAGGAGGAAGACGATGAAAGCTTCACGATTAAACAACCCAGCTCAGAGAATACAATACAACCAAGACCATCCACCTGAGCTACAAATATTCTCCATCATAATCTATTATCTCATTTTCTGTTCATGAACTTAATTAGTCATTTCACCTTAATAATTATGGTGCGTTGTGGTCAGGAAATTCGATTGTATATACAAATCACGCGAAATAAACACTATGCTTCGTGTTCTTTTGTAAGTGGTTGGGTGGATAGAACTGAGTGACTCATCATGTGATTGGATCGTGAGCACGAGACTGGGCAAGTGTATCTGAGACCAATTACGTTCAAGGTCAGAGTTAGGAGTGAATGGACGAGTTGTGTGCCTGTGACAACCGCAACAGTGTTAGTCCTGATGGAAGGTATATATTACATCATGATGGACTGTTAAATTTCGCCATCCTCGAGTAGCCTTAAGACGACCTTGAAGCGACCAATAACACTGGAGATAATTGTGCGGTCGTTCTGGGATAGAATGACGCCAGTTATGGATACCTTTATGTAGAGTTTTGTTAAACTCTAATTCGTAAATCCTTTACAAGAGTTCTTAAAATAAGTGGTAATAATAACTGTCTGATGATAAGCGGTACTGTTACTAAGACACATTAGGACATACCGATACTACGCGAACCCATTTATATAGTCCAATAGCTTATGATCCACTTTTGACTTGGTGCGCTACACAGGTTAAACAGTGATTACTTAAAAATCAGCCATGGTTAAGCAGACTAATACTGATACGGAATGATGAATGGAGGTGAAATGAAAATTTAGACCTCAGCGGGATTCGGACCAGCAGTCAGGCCTCCTAGTTCAGTTGGTAAAGCACTGAGCAGGAAACTAAGTGTCCGCTGGTTCGAATCCCGCCACGGTCAAGATTTTCTCTTCACCATCAGTTATCACCCAGTAGAAACAGATATCTTGTAACACGCAGATATGACCTACTTGTGGTATTATCCAATTGAAAAGAAATCGCCAAATTCTCTTCATGTTTATTATTTTCATCTGAATGTTCACTGGTGGTGGTTACGGCGGCGACAGTAGTATCTGTTGGCGGCAGTTGACCTCCAGCAACTGGCATCCATCCCATTACACGAAATTGTCTACTAATTCGTCTAGCTTCAGCTGCAATTTGTGCATCGAATAGACTATGTTGTTTTTGATGATAGTACTTTTGTTGAATAAGTGAATTTGTTGCAATTGGAATTCGTGATAATTTGGTAGTATTATTGGGCTTACTACTACTGACACTACTCATATGGCTTGTAAGTAGTTTACTTGTCGGTGTTGATAATAACTTTGATATTGGTAACAATTGCGAAGGAACTTGTTCATCACAAGCAGCAACATCATAATTCGTTGTAGAAGTCAAGTTGTCAGGTATACATAAGAGAGAATTATATTCAGTTTGATAGCCTGATTTATCAACATTATCATATTCGGAGCTAAATAAAAGGAGAAAAAAAAAACAAAAGTTGAATCAGAAAAAACCTTTTGTTGAGGTGTATTAAGGGATATATCACTGAGAGACACTGAACGATGCCAAGATGACTACCTTCAGCGGTTGGATCAAGATTCAATACATGATGAAAATCTACACTTTAAAAACCATTAATCAGTGAAATAGTAGATAATCTTCAGGAGCTATAGCCTACAAGTGTAGACAGTTAATGATTTCGACCTCGGTCTCATATATTGCCGAGTGATATCATCAGCCCTGGTGTATAAGGGGTGTGGTTAAGCTGTACATGGTTGCCTATTGATTTACTACATAGACTTTAGGAGGGAGCTTAAATTTTAGCACGACATAATCATCAACTATCAATCGAAATCGTAGTATGTGGTTATAGATTTGTTGACAGTCTCTGAAGATTATCCATTTTGTTATGATCACTTTATGTAACTTATAGCAACTATGAGGAGGTTCGTGAACTATTGAGTGGTGATGCTAACTAGGAAGTCATATTCTCTGGCTTCCCAATGCGGCTTGAACCAGCAATTTACTCATTTAAAATTAAAAGGCTAGAATAATGAACAACAGCTCAAGATTACAGCAAACGTTTCGTCCTGTTTGGGACTCATCAGCTGGATATACCTGCCTCTCAATGAGCAATATTGTTCGCATAGTACAAGCAATAACATTAATCCAACTTCCCTTAGCATAACATATTGAAGTAGGTGGTCGTTTGATATACGCAGTATATATCTAAGTCATGTCAGTTGATGAGATCGTTAGCTTAATGATAGGTTCAACAGTAAATATGATCGATCAATGCAGTATATACGAAAACAATAAAATCTCTCTTACCGTGTACCACTTGTATGACTATCAGTATTACTAACAGTACGATGTAATTGTGTTCTAGGGTATTGTGAATCAACAGTTTGTTGCATAACAACATTAGTACAATTCATAAATTGATCAGTTGTATTATTTGATAAATTCATCTGTTGCGTAGGCTGTTGATTTAATGATTCATTGGCAGTAGATTGGATGTTATTGATAAACGATTGTGTAAAATTTCCAATAGACGATGATGATGATGATGATGATAATGATGTTATCCGATAATTATCATTGTGATTATTATCTCTTATTATAGAGGTAATGCTATTGTCATTACTTGTAGTCGTAATAACTACATTACAATCATTATATGTTACTCTGGTCGACTGTTGATTATTCAACATACTGAAAGAATTATATTCATTTGTAATGTTTATGAATTGATCCAAACACTGAGAGGAAGTGTTCACTACAAGTTGACTTTCATTCATTGACACTGGAAGGTCTCTGTCATGAGTTGTATCCACTTGAAGAAACATATCTTCATTTGAAGATTTTACGATTTCATTATCTACTTGTTTCTTTTTCTATAGTGATTATTATCTTCATCTTCGTCAGAATCATCATCATCATCACCTGTATCATAGACTGACGAAGCAGCATCACCTATGTACCTATTTTGAAAAAAAAACAAAAACAAAATTCATTTTCCTGTGAATAGATGAAAACTAGCGAGGAAACAAAAGTTTCATCATTTGCTGTTCATGGTGGTTTCATTGACCTACAAAGTAGTTATAAGTTATGACGCGTTCCATTCCAAGACAGACAGAAATTTCTGATCCATAGTCAAGTACACGATATCTACACATTCGGTTGATGAGTTATACTTGTGGGGAGGGGGACGTCGCAGCCCAGATGGTTCACACCAGCAGTCATGGACCTTTTCGACTGATACCACGTATAGTTTAACCATACTGAATCCTCTCCCAACATAATACAATCCCCCTCCCCCTCCCCACAGCATGGCACGTCGAGATAGGTGTCTCGGTATGTACACTGCATCTCCAAGCCATCTCAGTCGACTAAGGTTCATAACCTCGTCAATCAACTTACCTGTCTTCAATTCACGTGTTACTTACCACAACTTGTCAGTAGTATATTCATCCCGAAAAAACTACCGTCTGCTAAAGTTCACCATTATTATTCTAAGTTTAGTCCCTCCTTCTAAACACGAAGAGAAAACATATCCATTCACTGTTCTCGACGATCAAGAAAATACACATTGACAACACTACTGACGGAGAAATGTAAAATCTTCGAAGAAGGCTAGTAGAGAACGGTTTCCTGTCTACATTCGTAGGTAGAAGCATAAAGCCGAAAGAACACACATCCTCAGAAAACGACTGACAATGATCCTTGAATATAACATACTTCATCGCCAATCTTCGGATCATTTTCTCCAGCAAGAAACGTTTCAGTCAATGTATCAAAGACAAGCTGACGTAATGAGTCACGTTATTATGTGTATACCACTGCTTTTCGAGGTAAGGGAAACAAAATTAGTGGTAGCCTTGTCACGTGTTGCGTCATCATCAGCATCATTTTCATCTAAACGGTAGCCAGTAGGATTACAGTATTTGTCAAGGTCGCATATGAATAGAAATAACCAATGAGAATACCGCAAAACATACAAGCATAAACTCAAGCAGGCGTCACGTGTCTGCTTTTTCAGTTACAAGAGATCATAGTTTTACTCGACTGGCAAGTATTTTATGCATTTTCAGTATGAAATAGTTGTGTGAGGTTCATTTCATCACGTATTTGATGGGTATGAAAACTCAATAACACCAGTTACACTTACATAGACACTCAGAGATTGAAATATACTGCATAAAAATTCTATCTGGAGGTTTGTGGAGGTTTATGCATTGATTAGAGGTTGGAATTCACCATGATCTGACATCAGTAGGACGAAGACTGAAAACCTGCAAGCACTGGACAGCCAGATGTTTCGTCCCAGTATAGGACTCTTCAGCAGTGCTCACTCGTCACCCCATACCGCCAGGGGTCGGACTCACGCCTTCAGGCTCCGTGGCCAGCGCGTCACTATTGAGCCACTGGATCGGAATTCAATGGTCCATATTTCCTACTTTTGTCAGTTCACAATATACCGCGACCTACATTCAACGTCATCGTTGAGTAACTGTCCTCATGTTCGACGTGGATGAGGACTACTGAGAATTCCCATACTAAAACGAAACAGCTGGCTGTTCATTTTCCGCAGGTTTCCAATGTTCCTCCAACTGATATCAGTCCATGATGAATTCCAACCTAAAATGAATTAAAAACTGATCAACTGAAAAGGATTGTACTTAAAACAGATCCTTATAATGGACTTCAACATTTCAGAGTAAATATTAGAAGGAAATCATTCCGTACAACCATAATAGGGTTATACAAATATCTGTGAGGACAACAAAATGGTGGTCGATTTCCCTAGAGAATAAAAAGAATGGCAAAAATTATTTTAGAAAAAAAGATAAACAAAACATAACTAACCCGCTCATTGCATCACTTTCTTCACCAGGCATAATTAACTGCCAATTGGTATGATTTTGTTGAGCTTTAGTCAACTTTCTTAAGGCTGGTCGACGACTTCCACACCCACTTACAGCGGTAGTTAATGTTGGTGTCGGTATTACTGCTGGCTTACTGCTACTACTAGCAATAGTAGAAGTGATATGGGTAGCATTATTTATTTGAAGATTAAACCGACAACCATAAGCATATTTACTCGATGGGTGGAAAGAACCTGCGTATATATTGTCATAATCTGAGCTTAGATCAGCTGCTTCCATCGGTCGTGGATTCGCTGCTGCCGCCGAATATGCTGAGGACAAAAGAAATGGATGACTTGACGGTGGGATAACTTGTTTATCAGATGGAGCTGATGACGATGTATACCATGGCATCATAATTAATGATGCTTGTGGATGATGCGAGAAATCTGGTAGACCAACTGGAGCTACTTCTGGTAAAGATGGGCGTACAGCTTGTCTTGGTCCAAGGTTATTATACAGTAGAGAAGAATTTCTTGCATTAGGAGACTTCTTATTCACCTGCTCATCAATTTGATGAGAATGTGTGTTGTTTTTCGATGAAGAAGGATGAATACTTGATGAATATGATGATTCATTGTTATGTAATGGATTGTAATCAAGGCGCTGCCCAATACGCCCATGATAAGCAAATAACTGAAGTCGAAAATGAAGAAAAACGAAGAACAAGTTCGCAGTTAATCAATTTTGGCATAGGATGATCAATTCACCAAATGATTTACAAACTGAATGGTCTATATGAAAATGTGGACTGTTCAACCGTGAACTTCGCAGAGTATCCGTTGGAAACGTATATCAATGAAGAGTACAAGGTGTGGTATCTGATATAAAAGTGTCATGAAGTGCCAATTAGATTCTTTTAACCTAACTAACCCTAATTCAAATGACATCAGGTGTTCGGTCAGCCACTGACTAGTCATGCGCCTTATATATCCCAGACAACTCGATCGATGAAGCTTGAAAAACTTGCTTAATTGAGCTTAACCTCTATATCTGACCATTAACATTACTAACATCTTGGTCTTACGATATACAGCAAACAACGCGAAGGCGATGGTAGTCGAACACCTGAATTTTGTAAGTCTTCTCCACCTTTTCCGATCGATAGCTGCTATCTTGATGTGATAGTCTAGCTGGTATATCACAATGATATATTGAAGACCAGTGTAAATGGCTATGATACAGTGAGTGATTAGAGGGTGGACGCGTATTGCTGCTAAGTGAATAGGAGTGTGACAGCAGTGGAAGGGGGAGTTAGAAACATTCGGCCTCCAAAATGGTGCAAAATTCTCTACTCTAGGGTATACAGATCCTGACAGTATGGGGTTCCTAGCTGGATTTAAAGCAAATAAACTGGTCTGAAGCAGACGTCCTTTGAGTACTGGAATACCTCAAGAAAAATGACTTTATACAGTGTAGACAGATGAGAAGTTTCAACCACCCTCACAAGTCCGTCAGCTCTCAAGTTCCTTCAAATCACTGTCCACCTTCCCCATCTTCAACTTCTAATCTTTCATGTTTAGTTTCTCCCTGCTGTGAAGCTCTCAACAACAATCTACATTCTTGGTTGCTTGAAACCATGCCTCAAATTATAGATCAGGGCTTTGAGTGTCTGTATCCTCCTTCAAATTGGAAAACAAACTTCACTAACCAAAACTGTAGCGATTCAGCCCATTGATATGTGCTATTTCTTTCTAACTAACATCAACTTCTGGCATACAAAGAAAAATTGTCTGACTTGGCATCCACCGGCCTCAATTCAGCGGTGGACAGAGACAGACCATATTTCTATGACATCGCTAGACACGGTTGGTGTAAGACTGCACAGCTGGGTGAAGGGTATACTAGGGTTGCTTGTAGTGAGAAACTGGTTAGACAGTTAGTTATTGGAACACAAGAACATTATTCATCCAGAATATATCTAGTCTATAGAGAAGAAGGATGAGTTTGTGTGTGGTTCATCAGTAGGGGAGACGACTGGAACGATTGGCGGAACAATTCAACTGGCCTCCAACTAACATTCCATTGCTTACCATCCAGTCGCGTCGTGAGCGGAACATCGAGGTAGGGCCTATAACACGCACAGAAGTCGAAAAAGGTGCAAGTGCATGTACGTCAAGTGATGTCCACTCCCCATTCTTATTCGCTACATGCGGTGATATTGGGCGTGAGAACTTGAACCGTTACGGAGTAATGCAAGGGTCCTCAACTTTGACACTGCCTATCTCCTCCATCTTTATCAGCTACAGAGCAGACCGCAGCAAACTGCTGCCGAGTAAAATCAACTCTAACAAGCAAACCAGAAATATCAAGCCCGCACTTAGGATCACGAAGTCTAATTGAGCCATTGGTATCCGTGCAACGATTACATCGGTCACTGATCCTTAAGGACTCATCCAGCTTGACAAATAAATGCATCAGTCAACATGAAAAACTACTAAAATTTTACAATCATACCTATTACAACGTGAAACAGCTTAACCACCATCGTTAGTAATGATAACGTTCACTTGGCTTTATTTATCCCACTCAGAGTTCCTATTTACCAAAGATCTATTCCAGACCCCTATCAGCTGAGAAAAAGATACGAGATGGGATAGACACATCTTTGTATGGAAATCTTGTTCTTCTAAACTGAATTATATTGAGAAAAAGGAAACCGTGTACACAGGCTTGTTAAATTTCTCGTCAGAGTACGATATTTTTCACAAAATAATATACACTACTCATAAGTAGTTAATGAAGTTTTACAAAATAATTTAGCGTAACTTACGTCTTCACTACCCAAATCGTCAAGACCAAACGATGATAATGAATGATCGAGTCTTTGTTCCTTTTTATCACTATCGCTATGTGGATAGTTTTCATTTGAACTACTGTCAACAATGCCGAACTGTGACAAGGGTGTTGTAGATGTGGACAGTAAAGCAGCTTCTAACAACATGGGTGTATTTTGATTAGTACTAGTAGAAGTAGTAGTATTGTCTCTCATAGTGATATGATCACGCCATGAAGTGTTTATAATTGCTTGATTCGTTCCCGGTTTAGTTTGATTTAAGTACAACTGACCATTATTCTGTTGATGGTCATAAATACGAGAATCCATGCCTTCATCAACTTGTTCAGCAGTTGTTGGTGTATAATCGAAATCCTCGTCTAATTCTGAATCGTCAGCATCTACATCAGGATTAGCTAACAGGCTATCAGTCATCATCCCATGAACAACAATATTATCATGTTGTTCATAATTCTTATCATCATTATCCTTGTCATGAGTATTATTACTAATTCTATTGTCTTGTTCACTAGACACAGAGTACCAACGTGAAGAATAGGCATTCATATCATGTGGATTATTGATAAAGTTTTGATTGTGTAGTAGAAGATCGTTGTTGTCGGTCATTAAATCAAGGCAATCATCATCTTCTGTTAGTTCATCACCATCACAACTTGTAAGACCTTTAGAATACAAAAGAAAGAGGGGAAAGGGGTAAATAAATATGAGTTCACCTTGTTCAAACTGATATTGAACTGAACCGTTTCAAAAACGAAGGGGGTGGGGGTTGGACAGACGTTTCGTCCCGGTACGGAACTCCTCAACCATATGCACTCAGGAGCCCACCCGGAGGTCGAACCCAGGACCACGACCAGCACGTTATCACTGGGTCACTGGGTTTGTTGGATGGAGGTCATGCTATATCGTGAACTGACAAAAGTAGAAAATGTCAGCTACCGGATCTTAATGCAGTGGATCAATGATATCGTTTTTTATTGCTTTACAGTATTGAATTCGATCAATTTATGTTAATCTACTTGGTTAAATTTCAGGAAACGCCTAAAGATCACCTGAAATAAGATCTTGGTTACATATTCGCCAGTAACTAACACTAGAGTTCAAATTCCGGATTTCGTCCTACTCGGGATTCATTTACAGGATTGACCAGAGTTTAGTGAATAGTAGATCTGGCTATTTCAAACGATAAGTGCGAAATCCTAGTATCATTAGGTTCTTCAAGACACTGAAAGGTTCATAGAACAGAAAGAAAGTGTATCCTAGATTCCACTAGAAAATACATGCTGTACGAAACATGTTCATAAACATATTTGTTCAGAAATCTGACTTCGATGAGTCCTGAGCACTTAAACTCCCGATTAGACATCGTCTGCTCACTACTGGTGATCGATTCGTGCTCATCACCACCGCCTAGTCGTCCCTACAGGAGTGGTAAATAATTACCTCAAGAATGTAGTGATCCATTCCTTGATAGTTACACTGAATGATGTAAATCTAAATCAGTGAAGGGATATATCAATTGCCTTATGGTTGCAGTTACACCTTCTTGATTAGTCTCATCAACCAATAAATCTTCGCCTACTAAAGGTTTCCAGCCATTAGACTTCTAAAATCAAATATCACTCAGCAACATACTGTTGATTTCACAGAGTGGAATGAGCTTTATGAGAAGTGCATATATTTTAACTTCAATACGCTTTCAGATGTCTAAACTCTTTCTTAAATATATCAAGTTGAAATTAGAAACAAACTGACTTTTGTTTGGATCGAATAAGCTTGTAAGTTCCCATCGTTGATTCGACCATAGTGACAGGCTAGGAACCTCGCTCCATCTATCAAGGTATGAGGAGCCGGGTAGTATAACTAACCTACGCACGATAGGTGTGGTTTATTGCCTAGTGCACAGATGAGCTCAGGGTGACTGAGTGCGTTCCTTTCCGATAGGCCACCGTTGGCATACGGACTCCTGTGAGAATGCCACGACATTGCCGGTATTTTCAACTTTGATACCAATAATGGGATTCAGGATGCGCGTTTCATTCAATTTGGATTACGCTAGCTAGCTGGATGCATGTTCGGGACTCAGTCTGGAAGTAATAACTTCAACCCCCTGAGCACTATCAATTAGGCGATTGAGTCACTACAAGAAGTGGCTACCGTGAGACAGTATCCTAGTAGATAAACCTCTGGAATTTGAAGCGATTACTCCTGGGAACAACTTCATTCATTGAGAAGAGGACGGGCTTACCACCTAGTTGATGAGTCCTGAACAGGGACGAAACACGTGTCCTGAATTCCACTACTAACCACTATCCATTGTTGAAACTGAATTTTGTCAACTAGTTCAACGGCTTCTTTCAAACGCTAAACAACAGTCTTTTCTTAGTTGATAGTTTCTTTGGTGGCCACTAGCAAGAGAATCTAAGATGCGGGTTTCGTCCTAATCGGGATTCAAAGTCAATATTCATCATAGACTGACTGAAATCAATTAGAGACCGATTGGAAGCTTGGGAGCACTGGACAGTCAGCTATTTCATCGTAGTATGAAACGCCTCAGTAGTACGCACTCCACGAGGTGAAGTGGTTGACACATCTCACTATCAGGGCCATCTCATATTTCACAGATACCAGCAAAACGTATGCCAAACATACACAGATTTCTGCTGAACACGTTCACAAGGCCCTGTAATTTGTCAGTAAATTTGTAGACACACATTGATGTGACATAATGAAGTAACTTGTCCTTAACACATTGCGAAATAAAACGCCAACTAGAGAAGTTGATCTATAACTTCAGTACTTTGGACAACCGATTCTTCAGAATCTCTGCTGCCGTACAACTTTTGAAAGCGTGAGTACTTGCTCCTTATTCTGTTTTAATTTCAAGTTTTTCTTAATAGATGTGGATGTGTATCCATCTTCAGGAGGATTTTTTATTGAACTGTAAACTGATATTTGCAGTCAGACTAGACCGCACTATCTTTTTCCTTTCATCCATCTGATCGACACAAAAATAGTTTCAACTTGCCTACTAAGAGAACAGTAGTCTTCTCCATATTCTTTCGCCACGTACGTCCATCAGCATGAAAATCAACTAGCAAACCAAGTGATTAACCTACCCATCGAGAATGGGATCTGTGGCGATATCTGAAGAATCACCTTCGCACACGTCGTTGTGTGTGTTGGTGACAAAGGCCGTCCTTATGGTGCCCAGCGTCGATATTATTTAGGTGGACAACGCCGGTGTCTTCTTCTAGGGTCGGTCGGTATCACATGAGTTACCGGGTCGATCAACAAGTGAGATCAGGCCACAGCGTGTGTGCCCTCAGAGGGTGATGGGGAGGAATGAGATGTCTGGTGAACGGTATATACTTCACAACCACACTGGAGTTCAGATTGGGATAAACTCATATCACTCTGACGGTTGCCCAGTCCTTGATTCTCTTCAGACATGTCATTCAGTGTCTGTACTGTGGCATTGGAATTGTGATTACGTGGGTTTCACAGTGATATCATGTTGCCATATTGATCTAGCTCAGGTGGACCAAGCTTTCAACAGAAGGAGGTATTAAAATTGGCGTAGTAGGCAGTGATTCAGTACCAGAAGTTTTGGATTGAGTAAGTATCTCGATAATCGTCATTTGTTGTTCGAGTAATTTATCCAAATTTATCCATTTCCACATACCCCAATCCTTGTCGCCAATGTTATGGTTCAAAGACCTCTATCTGCTATGACCGCTAACTATGCACGGATATCGACCACCAACATTCAACAAATTTTTAAGTGATTTTCGACCTGACTAATTAATGAAGAAGACACTGTTGATTAGCTGATCCGTTTGTCTATCTAACTATAGAAGTGATGACATAAAGTACATTTTGATTCCTCCCTCTCTAGACTAGTGTTTTCTCTGTCCCCATATCAACTACCTCTTCAATGAAATAAAATAGTACAACAACCAATCAAAGCCGTCTGATGTTCTTATCTCCGTTCAACCACCACCTTTCTTACGTCGAACTTCTTATCCTTCTTGAGACCGATACGCATTTTCTTGATAGATCCTACTATTAATGTTGACTAGAAGCTGTGGTTTATTGATTTATTCAGTTGATATTCAACCACATTGGTCATGAGTTGGAACCATGTTCCACCTAATGAGTTTTGAATAGACGGGTACCGCAGGTAGCCAGTAGGTATGTCTCATTGTCTACTGTATGGATGTCGACAAGGTTGATGAGTATGTTTCAAACAAGGAGATTTCTAGTCAAAGTAACCTTTTGCGACATTCTATGCTGCTAAGTAACTGCCTTGCTCACGCTATATAGAATGTTTACATTAGTAAATGTGATAACTACAGTAACACTTAGTGCCCTTAGATCTCATATTCAGTCTACGCACGGTATCGAAATCTCAGTTGGGATACAGAAGGCTCGTTTGGCATTTGCCAAATTGACTAGATATCCGACTATTTATCAAAGAATGAGTATACTCCGCTACAGTTCGTTCTATCCTTTGATACATAAGTGTCTTCATAGCATTGCTCGCGTGTATTAGAATCCCCATGTGAGCCATGTGAGATCAGGCTAAGGGTACTCAGCAAGATAGGCTAGTCATTTGATGATGCTGTTTTACACTTGACGGCTACCGCCTGCCTACCTTGACATTCAATGCTGGGGGAAGTTGAAGTAAGTGGAATGAGTGTTCAGGGTGATCACAAAAAGACGTGGTACCGGTAGATAAAGTTTTTGACTGTTACTTTGAGCCGTGTTAGGTGTAGACTACCTGCCTAGGGTCCCTGAGATGTTAGGAATGAGTGATTCAGAACTCTTGGTGTGAAATGGCTAAAAATAGGTTACAAGGGCTTGTATGAAAGGTTCTAAGTTGATTTAACCTGTCTGATCCACGCACGCAACACCGACACCATTGTGAAGCTCACATCAGACTAAAAATCAACCTGGTTACATAACTGAAAATGTAAAAAAAAAGCCTACAAATTAGATAAACTACTCACCATCTTCTGTCATTGATGTTAAAACAGCCATACTTAAAGGTCCAAATGATGCTGTACCCATATACTCAGCATCTGAACATTCCGGTTCTCTTGATGAAGTCAACTTCGAGTGTTTATGTGGTATATAAGGAATATCATAACGCTCCATAGGCTAAAGAAAAAAAAGCCAAGGTGATAAACAAACCAAACATTTTCAGGACTAATAAGACTAATAGTAAAATAATTTCACGCTTTAATATATCAGGATAGAATCTTCAATTAACCTGCATCAGATAAAACGTTCATTAGCGTATCAAAGCGTTAGTTAGGAGTCAAAATAAGGTTTAGAAGAAATGATCTTTCATGGTGGAAGACAATGAGACTCTATTTGAGCATATTATCACCCAGTGGAATTTCTCAGAAATTCTACTTACTATGCTCAATAACCATCTATCATACATAATCTATGATACTGAGACTGGAGTAGGTAGATGTCGAAAGACACCTTAGTGTGGCAATTATGAGGTTGGGTGAAAGATACTAGGTAAGACAGGCAAGTCGATTGATAACGACGTACCATGCTACAGGAAGTTGGATTAAGTTGAAAAATGGTTCAGAGTAGCAAGACCAAGTCCCTGACTGTTGGGTTGAGCGGTGTGGGGAGATGTAAACTGCCTAGTTAGAGTCCCTGAGATGAATATTTGCGCTAACCGTTATCTTCAGATTGTTTATTCTCTAACACTCCTTCTCCATCCCCTTGTTCTTTGTGTACTTCTGTGAAGTGTGGTAACTTCAGCCAGTGGATGGTCCTACGTTGATTCTAACACTCAGTCAGTTAATGTGGCAACTATCCACATATCTATGAAGCTTAAGTTAAGTAGTCTAGTGGAAAGGTAGAATTTTCACGGCAGTGATCAAGCAAAGTGAAGAGTAACAGTTGACCATGTAAGTAATATGAGTAAGAAAAAGATGAGCTTAACGTGTTCCACATCTTCCGGCATCTTTCTCTCGGTTATAAATTGTAACTGTTATCAATTAGCTTCCATCTGTGCTGTTTGCTTCCTGACCGGTATACCAAGTTTGTCAAAGTGTATGAGAGTGTTATTAATAGGTAGCGGGTAAAATAGAAATCAACATTTTAATCCATTTACTGACGAGGTAGGAAGCTTTTGGCTTAAAATTTCAATTGATCCTGCTGTGTGGTCAAGATGAATCTTATTGGACAATATGTACATATACTGATTGGCTCCCTGGAATTGCCCAATAAGATTTATCTTGACTACACAGTAAGAACGATCAAATTTTTAAGCTGAAAGCTCTTTACCTCGTCAGTAAATGAATTAAAACGTTAATTTTTAATTTATCCGCTACCTATCAACAACAGTCGTATGACAATTCTATGTACATATGATGCATTTTTTGCCATATAATGTTGTCCCTTTAGTGATAGAACAGTCTTTGTCTGTGTGACTCAGTGAATAGTCATTAACGTATTCACTTCAAGTATCGTATTATGTTCAATATCATTAACGATAATCGCGTCTAGTAACACTCGATCCCTTAGGTTATGTAACAAGGAGTGGGGGAAGAATCAGACGTCCAGATGTTCGAATTCGCATCACTTTCAGTTTTCGAAAGTAGGTTGCTGTTGGATAGGATAAAAATTCCCTACCTTAAGGCCATTGGTTGGTTAGCTGCTGGCTTCTATATTACTGGTTAGTGACTGTTCTCCATATAAAGGTCAGTTAATAATCATTTGACCTTGATTATATTCTTTTATACAAGTGATAGTCGTAGTTCATCAGTGACTTGTGTATACTGTTCGTATTTTAATCAGGTCATTGAATCTGAATCCTGTGTCGCATAAAATATCTTTGTTCAAAAGAGATACCAGAAGAGGAAATGACTACTGATACCGGGTTATGATTGGAAGCCATGGCAGAATCTAAACCACCGACGACTAGGCTTCTTGACGCGTTACTGTCACTTGATGATCATACTCACACTGGCTGTCCAATCAGTACCTCTCATGTCAACCCAAATGACTATTTTTGAAAGCAATCGTCTCCGTGATAACGCATATCCACGAAAATGTATGGAATTAAACCTTTGGGGGGGGTGATACTGTCAAGAAGCTTGTTTACTGAATTATTGATTTCAAAGGAGATAATTTTTCAGTTAGAATTAACTACAGAGTAAATGCTGTCAACAAAAAGGACTAATCCAGCTCTTAGGTTAACCGCAGTCCACCGAAAAAAGTGTCTATTGAGACAATCAAAGGTTGACAAGTCCCCATACAATTGCATCAACCAATTCACATGTACGTGCCAAAGTACATACTACATTAGACGAACAGAAGGAATTATTGCGACTGAGAGGTGGAAAATTCTTCAACAGCACGTTATTACTCGTCACCTTATTGATAGTGGACATGAAGTCGACATATTCAGATGTCGTTAAGAATAGTTAATAAACAGATGAATTCAAATTTACTGCGTTTCGCTGAAATGGTAGCCGTTGGACGAGTGAGAAACAGATCATCAGTCTCTATCTACCAGGGATACAGATAACCATCATGTTTGATAATTTACCTGGGTGTGGCTAGCAGAGGAAAAAACGACGCACGTTTCATCCAGATGTGCCTGCATATATACCATATTCCAATAGACATGATACACATTTCAATTGGTCCCTCTACAGACTAGTCATTTTCACCTATCCCAACATCACTTTCCTCTTCAAAAGAATGTCAGTCTAGGCAGCACTGTCTTTGTTTCACTAATGAAGAGAGAGATTTTCTCCCTGTTTGCTGAGGGAACAGTAGTCTTCTCCATATTCTTTCGCCACGTACGTCCATCAGCATGAAAATCAACTAGCAAACCAAGTGATTAACCTACCCATCGAGAATGGGATCTGTGGCGATATCTGAAGAATCACCTTCGCACACGTCGTTGTGTGTGTTGGTGACAAAGGCCGTCCTTATGGTGCCCAGCGTCGATATTATTTAGGTGGACAACGCCGGTGTCTTCTTCTAGGGTCGGTCGGTATCACATGAGTTACCGGGTCGATCAACAAGTGAGATCAGGCCACAGCGTGTGTGCCCTCAGAGGGTGATGGGGAGGAATGAGATGTCTGGTGAACGGTATATACTTCACAACCACACTGGAGTTCAGATTGGGATAAACTCATATCACTCTGACGGTTGCCCAGTCCTTGATTCTCTTCAGACATGTCATTCAGTGTCTGTACTGTGGCATTGGAATTGTGATTACGTGGGTTTCACAGTGATATCACGTTGCCATATTGATCTAGCTCAGGTGGACCAAGCTTTCAAAGTAGGAGACCTACCTTTCAGGAATCATCCTGACCAGCGAAACCCACTCTCAAGTAGTCTTTGTAACGCCTCAACCAAGCACCTAAAGTCTTATTCGCATCACGATTGTGATGAAATTTAGTGGTCCTACCGGCGATGCCATCAACACAAGGAGGTATTAAAATTGGCGTAGTAGGCTATGATTCAGTACCAGAAGTTTTGGATTGAGTAAGTATCTCGATAATCGTCATTTGTTGTTCGAGGGATTTGTGTAACTTCAAAGGGTTCGCTTACCAAAATCCCACTTCCGTCGCCACTGTTACATTCCTTATATAATATATTCAGGGGTGGGGGGCGGTGAGGGAAAGGTATGAAGTCTGTGAATGCGACTGAGGCGAACTGAAATGATCATCATCAATCGCTTGCGAAGTAACGTAGCGACAGCGTAATCAAAATAAGGAGAGTGTGTGTGTGTATGTCAACATACACTAAATACATGTCTCTATAGAACTTAAAAATTGATGGTTTCATTTGCTTGTTTATAAAATATAAAGTAAAATAAACTAGTAAATAGAATAAATAAATAAAATCATGATTCTATACTGAACTTAAACCTAGATTAAACCCACATAGGATTCGTATAAACGAAAGTTAACTATAGGTTTCCATAAAGGCTTGAATAGATCGACCTGCGTTGGTAGATGGCCTACTATACAGACACCTCGATAGTGCTGAATATTCATGATGCTATATTCATCTTGGTGACTAACAGTCCAATCTGAGAAGCGCGTTTCATTCAACCTGAGACAACCTAGTGCGCAGTGATCTCAGTGAGTACACTCCCTTCAAACCCCAAAGGATTATCCATCCACTAAGTAACTGGGTTACGATAATCACCGTTTCTGCAACGGGTGTTAGTTGTAATGATACTTGTAATTTCCTATTGCTATACAGGGCCGATCTCTGTTGACACATTGGCCTCTTATGAATAACGCTCTGGTGTTTGAAGCTATGACCACTGGTTATCAGCGTGTGTATCAGTGGGAACAACATCACTCATTTGTGTGATAACAGATACTTTGGGTCGCCATTCGTTATGGACTGACTGACATCAGTTGGAGGAAGATTGGCAACCTGGGAGCACTGAACACTGTTTTGTCCTAGTATGAAACTCTTCAGCAGTGAGCTCCCATGACCCCACTAGGAATCAAGTTCCACGGCCAGAACGTTTTCACTGAGCCACTCGGTTAAGTTAATGGTACATCCAGCTGAAAAGTTGGTTCTCAATTGGATTCCGCTGTTAGACACTAGAATGAACACAAAGTCAAATTATTCAAAAACCATACTTCTTCACCTAAATCATGTCATCCTGCGATCAACATTCAGTAAAAACAACAACACAAAAGAAACTAATGCACATTAAATATACACATCAACACACTCTGTGGATGATTATGCAACAAGAATATTCATACATTTCTTCATCTCGATTGAGAAGCATAAATTCAATAGTTTACAGTATTCATATACACAGTCACAGCTTCACATGACGCCAGTATTCCCTCCGATATAGTTGGTAGTAAGAATACAGATGAAGAAATCCAATTCGTCTCCACGTCCTACACTCAAGATGAGTTGGTCTCCTTATCATTTCCCTTCTTATGTGTCTCATCGCCTCTTCCTATTGATTCGATGATAATCCCACCTATCCGCCTATCCAACAAACGCATCCTCCATACTACTTATATGTGTTCGTGTAAGTAGTACACACCACACAATGGAATGCTCACCACCACCTCCATCACAGAGAACTCAGTTAACTGCAGAACAAACAATAAGTATGCCCAATGACATGAGACATTCTCGCTATGTTTTGGCAATCAATACTCATAATAATAAATGTGAAGAATTTCATTTCAGATGAGTAGGTTGACAATCCTTCATAAGTCTGAACGTGAGAATCACGAAGTAGAGTGAGTGAGCTGTGTTATACATTGCGCTAGGATCCAAGGCATGCTGATAACTTCAATGAATGATCTTTCTTGAATATCTGAAACCCAGAATTCATCTTCCTTATGCTTCATTAAAAGCAACAAGCAGTTGTGATTGTTTGACAACACTGAGTTCTTAACGAGGTTGTGAGTATGCGCTGCTGAGGAGTCAGGATATAGGGTAAAACCAATGTTCAGTGATCCTTGGTGATCTGGGTGATATCGAATGATGATGAGAAGGATTTTGAGAAACTTCAGGCAATCAGCTGCACCTACTGTTTTTGAGGTCTGACCATACTTTTATGTGGCAACCTAAACCATCTCCGTTAATGGAACGGTTGAAAGTCATTTCAAAAAGTCAGTCCACCACAGCTCCATCAAAGATTATTACGCGGTTGTATATTAAACACATTTAACTAACTAAAAATGTATAAAATACCTCATTCATTACAAATTGATGATTAACCGGGTGTATATTTCTTGGATTAGAAATATTCGGTATAACAATATGATCCGCACACGATGACTCAATGACAGGGAAACGATTCGACTGAGAATGAAGATGCTGTGAATTAGATCCTGAGGAGTGGGTTGATTTCTTAGTATCACTACCAGCTGTTGCCAACACTGTCGCTGTAATCATTTCATGATGTGAACGAGGATCACTAGTTAAACTATGATCAGTTGATGAAGATGCAGCGACTGAAATAGGTGATGATGATGTTGTAGAATCTAAACGTTTAATTGAGTTCCCCACTTGTTGTTTCATTACTTGATCTGTTTTACGACATGATAATAATGATAATCGATCTGTTCCAATTTGACAGGTTGATGTCATCACCATCTTTTCATGGCGATAACATCCACCACCAGGACTTGATGGACGTTGATAATCCGGAAAGTCGAATACACTTCGAAATTATATGAGAAAAAAAAGAACAACATTAAGGGTTCGAAAGTTAAACTAAAGAGTCAGGGTTGATTAATTCATTTCATGAACTAGACGAGAGAAATCTAAGCAATCGATGAGGTTCTCTATCAGGAGTACTATGACACCTAGATCACAACACACTGAACAACAAGATCTTTAACAAAATTAAAGTCGGATTATCGATTTTCAAAAAATAAGTCTGTCTTTCTGCTTTGGAATAATTCCTAGAAAGGTTCATTTATTATTATTTTTCCTTTGGGTTCCTAGTGGGACATAGAGCTTCAGTAGCACGTCTCCATTTCACTCTCTTCTCTCCAGTCTCTCGAACCTGTCTCCACGACTGGCCATAACCTTTCATTTCTTCCCCACACGATCTCCTCTATGTCACCCTCGGACACCCAACTCGTCGTTTCCCCATTTGGATTCCACACGAGAACGTGGCTCGAGATGTCTCCACATGGTCTACTCAGTGTATGCCCAATCCACCTCCACTTTCGTCTTCGCATATTTGTTAGGCGATGGGTTCTTAGTTGCTTCGTTGCCAGGTCACACTTCCTCCTTGCTTATTATTTCTGGTTATTTGATCTTCAGTCTCGAGCGTAGGTAGCTGTTGATGAATATCTGTAGTTTGTTGGAAATGCTTTTCGTAAAGTGCCAAATCTCTCAACCATCATATACAAGCACTGACTTGACTGACATTAGAGTTGAAAATTCGGATCTTACTTCACAGGCTGAGTGCAGTGCAGTGAAGTGAATCTCCACAGTGATTTCAGACTATTGAATGAAGACCTGTCTTGCTGTCTTTCCGATCCTGGCTTTGACATCGTTATCTGTGTCGCCGCCTGTAGTTGAAACGATGCTGCCTAGGTAAGTGGGTAAGTGAAGGAGAAAACTTCGTTTAGATTTCTCCCGTTCCTCATGATTAGTGCTTGTTGTTGTTGGTTGGGTATCTCCAGCATAAAAGGTTCATTTACTCTCTATGTATCTAACCGTACCAACTTAGAATCTATTTCTTGACATGAAGACGGCATTCGACTCTGTCAACCATGAAGTGTTGTGGGAGTGTCTCACAGTGAAGGAAGCACCGAGTAAGTGTAAAACACTAATCAAAGCTCTCTACTCGAAATCACGCAGCCGCGAGTGGCTAAATTGAGAGCTGTCGAAGGAGTTGACGACAACTAGTGTTGCCCTCCAGGAATCCCCACTGTCACCGCTCCTATTTCACTTCGTCATAGACGTATTAATGGACATAACCTTAGGTACATCTGACTTCACAGAGATTGACCTATTCCTTGGAGGTCATCTGGTTGACTTGGAGTATCCGCACAATATTGTCCTGACAAGTGAAGAAGCCGACAAAATCCAGAGCCTTATGCACGAGTTGAGCAGCAACCTGTGTATAACTGACATGCGTTTAGCACCTACCAAATGTAAAATAATGGCGCGGGATTCGTCAGTTGCAAGCAATCCCAGTTTTTAATGGTAGGCAGTGAACTGGTGGAATGTGTCAACCACTCGATCAGCACGAACAGGCTGGTTGCTAACAAAATCTCAGCTCAGATACAAAAAGCCTGTTTACCATTTGTCAACTTGCATCACCTGTGGTATCGACTGACGATATCCTGCTATCTATCAAAGGACGAGTATACAGCGCTGTTGCAGTCCGTTCTGTCTTATTGTACGGCTACGAAATATAGCTCTTAAAAGTAGAACACATGGAGTGGTAACATATGTCTTCGTAGTATGCTCGTGTATGCTGGGATCACCATAAGCGAAAACTGTATGATTAGGCGCAGAATACTAGGCAAAACAGACCGGCAAGACGATTGATGAGAACCTGAATCGACTGAGATGGCATGGATATATGTTGCCTTGAGTCTTCTGAACGGGTTGAACAGAAATCTGAGTCTCTATGGCATGCGTTTCTCTCAACAAGTTTTTAACCATAAGTATCATTCTTACATCGCTAGTATATGCTGAAATAGCCAAATTAGTAGTGTCGACGCCAGCTGAAGGGCACATAAATAAACTTGAGATATTGCAAATATAATTGCAGACTGAAATTTTCCTTCTAGACTCTTTGCCTCCCTTAAAAATGAATCAGTCTTGGCAGATGAAAGAAATCAGTCTTTATTTTGTACCATCAATTAAAAAAGCCACTGTCCCGTCGAAATCCTCAACCTCTGATTCCTATCGTATCGTAGACCCCAACCAAACAGTCTACATCGCCCAACATGGTTCAGACTAACAGTCAAGGATTTCGTCGACTGGTGTCACGTATTCGTCTGGCCACCGTTAGTTAACCCTCTTCCAGACTAATCCAGATTCTCCTAGAACGACACATCGAGGTAGACAGTAGTTCTCAGTAAGTACAGCTGGGCCTCCTAACTTAACTGATAGACCATCAAGTCAGTATCCCACTCACTGCCAACTCCAAAATCCCTGCGTCAATTAATAACATCTTTTTCTTGGTATACAAGTTGTTTTCAAGAAGCCTCAACAATGTACTGCAGCTTTGCTTTTAGCTTTGTGATATGCCTGCGAGATATGGTGCTTAAAATTCAAAGATACGAAGCGATTACTGGATATTGATCACAGATGTCTTCGTAGCATTGCTCGAATTTCGGTGGAATCACCATGGGTACTAGGCAAGACAGGCTGGCAAGTCGATTGATGACGTTTTGAGCCTTTTTCTTTTACCTGAAGTGGCTTGAATATCTGGTTGGCATACCAATCCACCACCCAACCTCTACCTAACATTGAAGCGGCAGTTGAATTGGGTTGTAAGAGGGTTTAGGGTGACCGGAACAAGATGTGGCACCAGTCGATGAAGTCCCTGACTGTTCATCGGAGTCGATACAGTTGTGTGCGAAGTTCCACGTTGATTTTGTCAGTCATCGAGGAATATCGGAGGGAAATAAACCCAAAAAGTGAGGAAAAATGCAGAATATAAATTATATTGAAAAGAAATATCATTTCTCAACACTTTTAACTCGTAGCTAGGAACGAATTGAGACATAAGAAAGGATAGTAGGTTATATAACTCAAGAATTCCCCCCCCCCCCTATAAAAAACAGCAGAGAGTGAGATAGAGAACAAAACCTACCTTTGTAAGGGTTGATTCGCACTCTGAAAAGGCATATTGTTCGTCAGTTGATGAGTAGTTCCTAGGAAATTTGTACCGATGACAGAAGTTGACGTCGGATTAACTACTGAACGAAATACAGATGATTTATTGACGCTCATTTGAAAATTTACATTCTTATCATCATCATTTGAAATGTTCACTTTCTGCGTTGTACACTCTGTCTGATCTGTTGACGGCTGGTGTACAAATCTATCTCGAGGATCAATATGTGACAGCGTGGCAAATAATGCTGAATGAGATATTCTGTTGACTTTATTATCATTACTGTTATTTGATATTGATTTATTACCAGAGAATGAAATAGGATGATCAACAATATCTAACAGGTTGCCTTGACTTTCCGCCATCGATTCATATCTGTGATTTTGACAAAAACGAGAAAAGTAAAAAAGACTGATGATGCAGAGAAAACGGGCATGAGGAGGAGGGGGAGGGGGGGAGGAATCTGTCCCAATTTTAAATGAACTAAGAGTATAATGGTAGTACGCAGTTGCTCAGACCTTGGTTAAAATCGAATCAAAATACAGTTAGCAATCTTGAGCACATTTATGCAATAGGCGGTAATCAATCACGCCTATTACCTGACTGTTTAAACCTCCGTGGACGGAGAAGAGTTTGAACCGGCGACTCACAGATCCATCCATAAGAAGGGAATAATAAACCTGATCATGACCGATTAGATCAATCAGCAAGTAGCCTAACCGTGGAAACTTGTAAAGAAGCAGTCTGTAGAAGACTTTCTGAAGATACATTAATTTCAACTTTGATGCCTTGGCGTTAAAAAGCTGTCTTATCGCCTTCATTTTGTTATGGTATGCGTATATTTGTAAATTATTGTGTTGTTAGCATGTCATTCAAATTAGTAGGTGCATAGCTGACCGAAATGCCAATGAAACGACCAGAAAAACACCGTCTTGCATATAATTAAGTCGGTAACTACTCACGCATAAGTGCATGGAACAATAAGGACTTGTTGCTATATTGAAGCAACGAAGCACATAGGAAGAAGTGACTTCGAGGTTCACCCTAGAAACTATTGAAAAAACAGACAAATTCCAAGTAGAACGTTTCACACAAATAAATCATTTCAGGTAGATACACTTCATAGTAGTATACAAAGAAAAAGTGGATAGAGAAAGAGTGATATCAAAGCAAAAGGAATTGCTCTTGAATAAATCCCTGCCACTCTGACCGATTCTCAATCATGTGACACGTATAGTCGAAACCCTTCAGTCCATTTATTTTCCGCGGCTATGTCTTCCAACCTTAAAACTAGACAGAACGAACAACAAAGAAGTGTACTCTTCCTTTGATGTGTGGTAGGATATCTCACCAGTCGACATCAGCGATGACGCAAATTGGCAAGTGCCAAATGGATGTATTTTTATCTGAGCTGGGATTTTGTCAATAATCCCTTCCCCCTTTCGAGGTGATGTAACTTACCAAATAAGTAAAGTCGTCGATAGATTCCACCAGTATCCTCCCTATCATGCATGTCGCATTCAGCAGTTGCGACAGAAAAGCATACCAATTATACTCAGTAAGAGGTGCCTACGGTTATGTCCATTAATACATCTATAGCGAAATTGAACAGGAATGGTGACTAACAGTGGAGATCCCTGGTGGACACCATAAGATGTCGTCAGTTCACATAACAATGGTCTATATGTCCTTAACACGGCTGCTTGAGTTCGAGTAAAGAGCTTTGATTTGTATTATATGCTTGCTCGGTATTCCATTCACGATCGTACACTGCCACAACACCTCATAGTTACAGCAGTCAAATGCTACCTTCAGGTCAAAAAATATGACAAGTAAGAGCGGCGGGTATGTATGTCAGTCTTCCAAAACCTGTTGAAGGGTAGAAATGTGATCGATACACCCTCGTCCGGGTCTAAAACCTACCTAGTTTTCTCGAGAGTTGCTGTTCCTCAGCTCCAGGTGGGCATCAAATTACTATGGATGCAACATGTGATGCATGGTGAACTAGACTATGCTAAAAAGGGTAGTCTAAAACAGTGTAAATGTGAAAACTTACTCATTATCAGTGTATAAAGGGTTATGATGACTTATAGCATCAGGGTTTATCATATTATTTTTCTTATCTTCAATATCCTCCTCTTCATCATCAAAATCGTTATTATTATTGGCATTATCATTACTGTGGTTAGTATTCTTGTTATTATAATACTGAACGGATGAAAGTTTATCAATTGCGCTTTGTACATGACTCCAATTGTAAATCGATTGGGAATTACGAATATTCAATTTTTGAGTATTATCATTTTGACTACTAACATTATTATCAGTAGTACGAGTGGTAGTAGTAACCTCCTCATCCTTTGATTCGTCAATTTCAGAGGCGTAAGCGGCACATACACGTTCAGCGACTAAAAATGAATCAGTTGATGAAAGTGATGTTGGTCGAAGACAATTGGATGGTTTTTCCCGATTGCCTAAAATATTCATCATCATCCCATCGAATCGTTTAACTATGCCAACAGAGATAGGTCTGTTTAATTTCTACAAATAACAAAAAGAAAAACAAAGATAAAATACTTGTGTGATAGTGTTTTCATACTGAATGATTGAATAAAAGAATTCAATTTGCCTCTTCTTTTCAGTAACATTATTGTACGATGTGCCACATAGGAGATTTGTAGACTTCAATAAACACGGTAACTATAGCGCTTAACGACAGACAGATAGACAAGGAGGTAGGGAGGCAGAGACAGACGGGCAGGCAAACAAATAAGGTGAACGTAGAACGTCGTATACAAGTGTATCAGTTCAAGTCGCTACACTTCACAGTAGTATATAAAAAACAAGTGGATAGATTGTGACTGGTTTCCAGTCATATCACCAAAGAGTCCCCAACCCCTGAAGCCTATCGACACGGAGGCCTCAGCCAAATAGTCTACATCTCCTCACACGACTGACTAATAGTTACAGACCGGTACCACACCTTTTTCTGACCACCCTGAACTCTCTTACAACTTAATTCAGCTTCCCTAGGATTGTACGTCGAGGGTGTCGGTGGCTTGGTATGTGTGCAGTACACGCCCAAGCTATCTCAGCCGTTAAAGGTTCACAAACCATCAATCGGCGTGCCTGCCTTGCCTAGTATCGTTCGCCTGATATCAAACTTACACAGAGGAAGGAAGTAGGTTCCAATCTCTGAAATATGAGATAATCAAAAAGGAAGTACACATTAAATGGTGGAAATCAGTTGGTAGGAATATCTGCAAGTTCAGGTTAGTTAGTAGTCATTCAACATTACAACACAAGGACAAAAAACTAGGATACAGGTAATGATTGAAGGAGACTGAATGGTGTGGAACCAACTTTATGTTGTCTAGTCCAGGATGCTGACCAGATTTGTGCAAAAGTGGCCACCAAGCAAGGAAACTCATCATAACCATCCACTGAGATAGACGTTAGTTGGATGGAGGCAATCGGCAGGAAGTCCTGCGTATCACCCAGGTTAGGTTTTTGTTAGGGATCGTCATCAAGACGTATGAACAACTGCAACGACACTGACACCTCACCTGACACTGAGTCATTGGATACCACCCTGCGACGACCAACCAATGTACCTAATCCCATCCTATGGGAGACCAATCACAGCCCGAATAGCTCAGTGGTAATGATACTGACTGCAACACTGAGCGGCGTGGGTTTTAATCTCAAGCGAGACATCAGTGCCGTCGAGGTTGCAGATACACCTTTGAGTCCCAATCAGCGCGAAACCTAGCTACCTACATCCAAATAACAAAGAGCAAGTAGAAGAAATGAATGTGATCAGACAGCAGTGTGATTACTAGCAGAGTAGGTTCAACCGGATTACAGCAGTCCACAACTATGACCCTAACGCATCTGGAGTTGAACCGAAGACCTTCAGGTTTTCCGACGAGAATATTACCAATTATAGATTACTGTCACATGACTGTCTTCACTCTTCATTCAATATGATATAGAATGTTCACAGTTGACGGGTACTCAGTATACGTAATATCGATTGTATCTATCTGAGTTCATGCAGCGTTTGCCAATCTCACTAACTAATATAGATCACAGAGTCCTGAGTTGATTACACAGTAGTTCCATTGTATAACAACGATGCGACAAAGACTAACCAAACCTCCAAATCGAATTACTACGCAGCATTTATCGGTGAAATACTTCGAGATGAGATTCATCGGAGTTCGAATGATAAATCACAACTCATGAGGTAAACCAAATCAGACATGAAGACAGGTTATCAATGAATCTGCGAGACATGAATGTAATGGTTTCGATCATGGACGTGCACTGCTGAAGAGTTTAGCACTGGGACGAAACAAATGTTCAATGCTCTCAGGTTTTTAGTGTTTCTCCGATTGATCTCAGTTCGTGATGAGTAACCACCTTTAAAAATCACTAAATCCCCACAAACCCCAAAATTAAATTGATCTAGTGCTTATTCGTGAATGGCTTCGAGAGGGGATTCCTGAAGTTCCAATGAGAAGTCGTGATCGATGAGGGAAACCTGGCGGAAGTGAGGACAAATACCCAACAGTGATGTTGAGGGATGGTCGTGCTATGCCGTGAACTGTCAGAAATTGGAAGTATGGACCAGTGGATTCTGATCGAATGGCTCAACGGTAACGTGCTAGACAGGAGATCTGAAGGTCGTGGGTTCGATCTCTGGTGGGGTGGGGGTGGTGTCATGGGGTGCGTACTGCTGAGGAGTCCCATAACAGGACGGAACAGCTGTTTTTCAGTTCCTCCAGGTTTCCAATGTTCCTCTAACTGATGTCAGTCAATGATGAATACCAACTTGGAAAAGAAATCACTAAACCCCCGAATCAAAACAATCTAATGTGAAAAGTTCTGTTTGCAGACCTAAGAGTCCTTACTCAATTCAAACAAAAACAGTTGGATATTACAGTTTCAAACAGAAAACTGTAGATATCTAGGATCTAAAAAGAGATTATTAATATTACTATATATCCTTACCTCTTTGCATGAAATACTGTCGTGATGACTCTGTAATTTATCAGATGGCAATTCATCAGGAACTGGCCAATAACTGTTCGGTCTGATAGGCTTTACACCTTGACTATTCATAATATTTCGTGTATTCATTCTATCTGTGATAAAATGTCCTGATTGTGGTGATGACGTTTGAAGAGGAGACAGATGGCTGTTTTCTTGGAGAACAAAAAAGAGAAAAAGGAGTTAAAAAGTAACAAACATTAAATATTAAGGGTTATTATTGGAGTAGATAACATAGAAAACTGAGCTTAATCTAATTTACGTGTTTCCTGGTGACTCATGAATGCGTAAGACTAAGTGTACACTGTTCCTTGGATGGGGCTGAATCTTTAGATATCTAAACCCTAACCGCTGAGTCCAGCCACCTAATCTACACCTCTCTCTATGAACTGATGCCATATCATGATTTGGCCACTCGAAACTCTCTACTAACCTAATCCAACTTCATCTAGCAGTGTACGTCAAGGTAGTCGGCCCCTTAGTATGCACGATGTATAATCCAATCCACCTCGTTCCATGCACCACGAAATTTCTGATCCATAGTCAAGTACACGATATCTACACATTCGGTTGATGAGTTATACTTGTGGGGAGGGGGGACGTCGCAGCCCAGATGGCTCACACCAGCAGTCATGGACCTTTTCGACTGATACCACGTATAGTTTAACCATACTGAATCCTCTCCCAACATAATACAATCCCCCTCCCCCTCCCCACAGCATGGCACGTCGAGATAGGTGTCTCGGTATGTACACTGCATCTCCAAGCCATCTCAGTCGACTAAGGTTCATAACCTCGTCAATCAACTTACCTGTCTTCAATTCACGTGTTACTTACCACAACTTGTCAGTAGTATATTCATCCCGAAAAAACTACCGGTCTGCTAAAGTTCACCATTATTATTCTAAGTTTAGTCCCTCCCTCTAAGCACGAAGAGAAAACATATCCATTCACTGTTCTCGACGATCAAGAAAATACACATTGACAACACTACTGACGGAGAAATGTAAAATCTTCGAAGAAGGCTAGTAGAGAACGGTTTCCTGTCTACATTCGTAGGTAGAAGCATAAAGCCGAAAGAACACACATCCTCAGAAAACGACTGACAATGATCCTTGAATATAACATACTTCATCGCCAATCTTCGGATCATTTTCTACAGCAAGAAACGTTTCAGTCAATGTATCAAAGACAAGCTGACGTAATGAGTCACACTAATATGTGCATACCAGTTTATCTGCTCGTGTGGAGGGAGTACAACACCTGAACCATGCGTCCGCTTGTAAAATGTGCGGGTGAACACTGTTCAACCTGGTTAGCGAAGGTAGAACGAAGTGCATCTTCCACTGAATAACATAGACCACTCAGCTTTTTCTTAAGAACTTATTCAAAATTTTTTACACGGTTTGATCAAACCATTCGAAGGGAGAGAGGTCAAGGCATTTCGGTAACGCTGAAGCACTAGTCATTAAAAAGTTCAAGCCAGCTCTATATGTCCACAAAAAGTACCTTCAACCTTTGTCTTTGTCGCGGAAGTCATAATGCCATGACTGTCACAATTAACATGTAGAAAAGCATTTAACTTACCACTGATCAACTAATTGCCGGCCAAACTTGTTGTGTGTGGTCTTCTGATACTATTCAAGATGAAGTCTATAGAACAGGGTTCTATCACAAAGCCAATTCCTAGACAATGAGATGCCTTACTCAATGGAACCATACCTTTAAAATACATTTCTCTGCAGCATTCAAGTAAAATCATTCGCAACAACTTATAGTTCAGGTGTTAGATTTTTGGTGCCCATCCCCATCATTCACTGAGAAGACCATTTGGGGATATCACACGCCACGCTGTCGAGTGGAATACAAAGGGGGAACGACGAGTTGGGTGTCCGAGGGTGACAGGGTGTGGGGAAGAAATGAAAGCTTTTGGCCAGTCGTGGAGACAGGTTCGAGAGACTAGAGAGAAGAGAGTGAAATGGAGACGTGCTACTGAAGCTCTATGTTCCACTAAGAACCCAAAGGAAAAGTAATAATAATGATTCCCATCATTCTATTAAGAGTTATTCTCGAAAAACTGTGGCAAAACATTATTTTCAGCATTACCATTATTATCATCATTATTTTCACGGTTATTTTCATTAGTAATACACTCACCATTGGTATTGTCTCCAGTCATTGTTACTACTGATGACATAAGTGTTAGAGTATGTGAAGGAAGTGGAGCGTCTGTAATCCTACTAGTTGAAGGATAAGCTCGTTGATGAGGTGGCCGCGGTGGCGCTGGCGGCGGTGGTGGAGGAGGTAAGAGTTGACACTGTGTGGTTTGTGGAGTCGACAAAATACTCACAGTAGTTAACAACTGACTTGTACGTCGAGGATACTGATCGAGTTCTGGAACATTTGTCAGTGATGCGACAGTTGTTGACGGCATCACTACTAATCGGATAGGATTGGATGCAACAGAATTTAATGGATTCAGTGTAAGAATGGAAGTTGATAGTCTCCTTTCACCATTATCATTAGTAGTAGTATTATTGTTATTATGACGAACACCGACGACAGGTAAACGGGAAACATTCGTCGTAAGCTGATGATTTGTCGTATCGAAGTTTGTTGAATCCTCCACCTTTGCACAATAACGATAGGATGAGTTTTATTTTATACAAAAAAACACCAAACAATAAATAAATTTCAACAAAAAGCAAAATAAAACACCAAAGACAGAAGAAAAAAACCATACCGTATTTCTTAAGTTATGTCGTCTTATTTGTGAAAAACTGACTACATGTTTTTTCAACTAGAAAATCCCAATACAATTAAATAGGGTAGGGTGGCGAAGGAGCAGTGAGAGACGGTAAACATAAGTCTCAACCAGGTAGTAACCGTTACCAACTACCATACACTGCATAGCTGAAGAAAGGTTTTCAGATCCTAGAGTCACTAACCACTTAACTCTTGAAACAAGAAAACATGGGGATATAATAGAAGGTCAAAAAATTCGGCGCCAGTAAACGAACTGTTTATACTGATCGTAAATCATCATGAGAAGCCTTCTGGTATTTCACCGTCATTTCCTTCGTAGCATAGGCCATGTGTCGTGGTGTCACCGAATCAGCGACGCAGAAGTCAGCTGAGGAGTTTCAATATGGGGAAGAAAGTCAGTTGATGTTGTTGTGGAAGTGTCCTGGCAAACACAACAGTGAGTAGAGATCTATAGGCTTGTAGTTTTGACAGAGTCGGAAAATATATAATACAATAGGAAGGAAACGAATATTTCAAAGATGATCACGTTGTTGCACAAATAAGATTTACTCGTAGAAGTTGAAAAACTATGATTCTGAACGAGTCGTTTACGTGAATTCCACTTCAGTGATAAGGAATGAAGTAGTGGGAGGTGTCAACCACTTCACTTCCTTCGTGAATTGCATCAGGCTGAATGGGCTGGTTGCTGACGAAATTTCAGCTCCAATACACGTCATTTTGTCGTTTGCCAACGTGCATCATCTGTGGTTTCAACTGACGAGATATTTGCCTATCTACCAAAGGACGAGTATACTTCACTACGAAGAAGTTACACGTTTTCGGTTGTAGGCGTATTCTCAGCATAGCTCACGTTTGGTAGCATCACCATGTGAGCAGAGCTGAGGTCAGGTGGAAGGCACTATGAAAGACAGGCAAGTCGATTGATAAGGTTGTGAAGTTTTAAAGGCTGAGATGGCTTGAACAAATAGTGCACATGTCAAGCCACCCCCTACCTTAACGAAAGTTAGAATAGGTTAGAAGAGGGTTCACGTTAGCCAGAGCAAAAGGTGACGTCTATGATTGAAGTCCCTCATAGCTGATCAGAGCCGTATTGGGCGATGTGGACTGCATAGTAGGAATCAGTGGTTGATGATTCTTGGTGACATGGGTGAAAATCAATCACAATAACGCAGATGTATTCAAGCTTTGTGTGTTGATACACATTGCTGCTTCCAACTAGAAGTTTTAAGCAGATTTTATTACTACTTCAGTATGTATGGAAACTCTCCTTCAGTGGTCAGTAGTTTTTCACACACACACACACACACACACACACACACACACACACACACACACACACACACACACACACACACACACACACACACACACACACACACACACACACACACACACAGGATATTCATATTGATCTTAGTTATTTCATTACGAATTTCTACCGCTTTTGACTGCCTCATTCTTTAAAGTATGGCAACTTGAACTGTGAAAGAGTAATCCAACCTTTTACATTCATCTTGTCTATCTATCCATCTGTATTTTAGAAAGTACTAATTGTCCGATCCATTTTTAGGAGACAAGACGACAAACAATATCATTAAATCTCTTTCGTAAAGAAATCTATGACACTCAGCAAAGCGCCAAGAAACATAAACGTAACCTAATGATACTACCTGACTGGCAAGCTCTCCGTAAATAAAATGTAATTCGAATCTATAATCAATGAGTAGAAAGCCGAGTGACTACACTATTGAAAACATAGCCCAAACAAAAATATTGTTAACCTATAACAATCAACCTGAAGTCAATAAGATAGTCGGAAAGGTAAATACGAAAGCGATCAACCATTCTCTTAAAATGTTGGGAATTCTAGAAAAAGAATTTTCTTACAAAGCTGTTCGGATGTGACTGATTGACTGACTGACAAAATCAACGTGGAACTTCGCACATAAGCAATCAGCAACAAGAAATCAAATCAATATCAACATAAGACCAGGAATTACTGCTTCATGGTCCAACTTGCCACACTTCATATCAGCACATCAAGTAAAAAGGCAATGGAGCACAAGATGAAGATAAGAAAATTCAGTAAGAAGAAATACAAAGTACGAGAAGAAAGAAAGGACGAAGAATGACAAAATGGTGAGATTCGGTATAGCATCGTTAAGAGGAGGATAATGTGTGTATACATCTGCGCCATTGACATCGGTTCCCAGCCATATCCCTTAGAGTCTTCAACCACTGGTTCCTCTTGTCCCGCTGACCCCAACCACCTAGTCTGCATCGCCCCACATCGCTCAAACCAACAATAAAAGACTTCATACATTAGTGCCATGTTTAGTCTGTCCGCCTCGTGCCTTTTACCAGCCTGAATCTACTTCGGCCAACATTGTGACGAGGCAATCGGCAACTTGGCATACGTAACACATGTCTCAACAATCCCAGTCGATGAAGGTTCACAACCATATCGACTGACTTATCTCTTCTCCCAAAACTCTTAGCCTGACTTCAGCATTACTCAAGTGGTGACACCACGGAATACGGCCTATACTACAAAGACAACGGTAATCAAACACTTGAAGCCGTCTCTTGTTTCCCACTTTCAATGGCCTTGTTTCACAGTCATACAGTAGAACAGACCGGACTGATATGCAGTACACGTGACTCTTAATAGGACAAAAGGATATCACAGCAGCGCCATAGGTGGCATAAATTGGCAAAAGCCAACCGACGCTTTTGTATCCGTACAGAGATTTCATCGGTCACTGAGCCACCAGGGCGAGGCTGATCTTACTTCCCAGGTAAGTGAAGTGGTCAACACACTCAACCACTTCACTCTCTATTGTCAGGCGAGGCACCATTGAAGACCAATCCTGGAGCAAACATTTGCATTTGTGTGGTGAGAAATGCATCCCAAACATTCTCAAATCCCCACTCAAAGTGTTCAGAAGACTCTGCATCTTATCAGCGTCTTCACCTAACAGGACTATGTCATCTGCATATTCAAGGGCTAACGAAAATTCTCCTGTGATCAGGTCAACTTTTGTGTAATCAGGTGACGAGAGGGAGACCTCCATAAGAATATCTATGATAAATTGAATAAGAATGAAGACAGTGGGCATCTTTGATGGACACCACTCGATGAGCATAGCTCCCTGGACATCTCACCATAAGCTCTAACACATTCACAAGTGTTCGAGTAGAGAGCCTTCAATAAGGTGATGTAGTTACTCGGTACGCCTTTCAGTGAGAGGCATTGCAATAAGACTTCTCAATCAAAGGAGTCAAATGCCGCCTTCAGGTCGACAAATACAGCAATTGTTGGGCGTCAGTTAGCGTGCCTATGTTCGAGGACCTGGCGGAGTGTGAATATTTGGTCAATACACCCGCGGCCGGGTCTAAATCCTGCCTGATTTTCTCGGGCTTGCTGTTCCCGAGCGCAACTCAGGCGTTGAAGAATTATAGAACCTAGGATCTTGGACACTATGTTCGTCAGGCCGATTCCTCTGTGGTTATGACAAGAGGACTTCTCGTCTTTCTTGAAAACTGGGATAATCAATGATTCAGACCTGTCAGAGGGGATCGTATTTGATTCCCATATACTGGTTAACACTTCCGTTATCCTGACTAAGAGCATCTCACCACCATCCTTGTATACCTCAGAAGTTAGTCTGTCTAGTTCTGCTGCCCTTCCTCATTTCAGGTTACCTACTGCTTTTTCGACTTCTGCTAGTGTTTGGGGTCCTATCTTAACGTTCCACTCAGGATTCGACTGGATAGCAGGCAACGCAATGGTGGCTGGAGGCTGGTTAAACTGTTCCTCGAAGTGTTCTGTCCATCGTTCCAGTCGTCTCCTCTGCGAGTGAATCGCAGATCTGTCCTTCTCTGCTATAACCTCATTAACTGTTGTTGACCTTTTCCCCCCAGTCTCCTTAATGAGTCTAAGTAACTGTCTACTATTACCAATCGCCATTGCCTTTTCCATCTCTTTAGCCTTCGCTGCCCAGCACTGTTTGCGGTCGTTGCGTAGACTTTTACTCAATCTATTTTTAAGTTGCGCTCGCTCTTCATTGTACTCAGAGCCTGTAAGGACGTGTTCACGTGCATCCATTAGTTGAGAAGAAGCTGCTGATATCCACTGGCTCTTTTTAGCCACTATTTTGGAGTCGGCTACGGTCTTCAATGCTGTTTTAACAGTAAACTGGAGATGGCACCAAGCTTCTTCTGGATGAGTGAGTCTTTTATCCCGATAACTGTCTAGCCAACTTCTCACTGAACACGTCTTTAGTGCTAGCAAAAAATAGGCGGTTATCTGAGCCTAGTTGTAGTAGGCGATCACAGTTATCTGTACGTTCAGTCGGGACTCTGAAAGTCGCACAAAAGTGGACCACCTCAAGTTGCCCATGTCATCGATTTTAGGCTATATCACACCAAGAATCCTCACAACCATTGATTCCTGTCATCTCGACGACGCCAGCCACGTAGTTTACATTCTGCCATATGACTTAAATCAACAGTGAAGGAATTCATCGACTGGTGCAACATCTTGTTCTGGTCACCCTAAACCCTCTTACAACCCAATTCAACTGCCCCTTCAATGTTAGGTAGAGGTTGGGTGGTGGATTGGTATGCCAACCAGATATTCAAGCCACTTCAGGTAAAGAAAAAGGCTCAAAACGTCATCAATCGACTTGCCAGCCTGTCTTGCCTATTACCCTTCATCTGAACTCAACGTTGTTCACATGGTGATTCCACCGAAATTCGAGCAATGCTACGAAGACATCTGTGAAATATAAAACACAATGTTTTACTATACTGTATTGAGCTGAGTTAACTAGTGTACTCTGATCCTGATGAAAATTGACTCAACACCTTGCGTGTATGTGTGTGTGTGTATGAGAGAGAGAGAGAATAAACAATCTGAAGGATAACGATTGAAGCTTCAGAAGGTATCAAGGAGTGAATATATCTATGCCATTGTCACCGATGTTTAGCCATACCACCAAGAATCCTCAACCATTGATTCCATTCGTCTCGCGAACCCCAACCAGGTAGTCTACATCACTGCACATAGCACATACTAATAGTCAAGGACTCCATCGATTGGTCTTCGTCTCCTCACTCTGAACCCTAAGTCAACCCTGATCCAGCTTCCCACAGCAGCGCACGTCGAGGTAGGCGGTAGCCAGGCATGCGCAATACTTGTCAAAACCATCTCAATTAATTATGATTGAAACAATCTCTAAAGTAAATTATTGAGTTGGCAAGACATTAATTTTAACATTGCATTGTATATCATTATTACCAACTTACATAATTCTGTTTTTTATTACTACCAGCTTGTAATAGTACTGGTACATCGGTAGTAGAAGTAGCAGTAGTAGTTATGTTAGGTGACATCATAGCAGTAGGCAGATTGTACATATTGAACAAAGAACATACCGGTCTCCTTGGATCCGTGACAGTAGCAGCAGCAGTAATTATCTCTGAATAAGATTCATTATTACTGTTCAAGCGAACATTACAAAAATGAAGTAATCGATCAATATATGGAGGTCGACTATTCAACACTTTCACCAATGATAATGGACGTTGAAGTTGTGATGATAAGATAATCTTTCCATTTGTAGGATCAACAGTACACCATGTAAATGATGGTTGATATAACAAATTATTATTAATATTATTTAGATTAGATGATATAGGTTGACAGGAAGTTGAATGATGAAGAATTGATGAAGAGTTTAATATATTCACTGGAATTGAACTGATCAACTCATCTGTTGTTAATAGAAAATGTTGTGAATTTAAATGAGTCAATTGATGTTTCGATAAAAGTTGACGACATATTTCCAATGGTTCACCCCACATAGTAAAAACCGGATGTTGATTCGATACAAAACCAAGGATACATGATCCCGTGTGAAGTGCTAAATGTTATAAAGAGAAAAGTAGATATATCTCAGAAGTGTGTGAATTATTACTATTATTATTATTATTATTATTATTATTATTATTATTATTATATATTATAAATAAGGAAAATATAACAGCTTCACTTTTGAGGGTTTCCCATCCGTAGAGGCATACTCTATTGCGAAATGTCAACAAAGATGTCTCATTTCGTTTTAATCACTTACCGGTCGACGGCTGATACTTGCCCAAATTTCTTGACAAGAAAACGGAATTTAACTCCATCGACCTTTAAGTGTTGTGGCACTGTCTGACTGTGAAACGACTATCGACTAAGTAAATAACGCTTATCAAAGTTCTCTCTACTCAAGGTTTATGTAGAGTTGTCATCTGAACTGATGTTCAAACTAGTGGTGACTCCCAAGGATGCCCACTATTATCGTTATTGTTCAACTTCTTAATAGCTGTAATAATAGACATAACCATAAGCATGTTTGACCTATTCTGTGGACGTCGTCTGGCTGACTTAGAGCACGTAGACGACTGTGTCAACGCGGATGAGTTGGAGAGTTTTCAGGGCCCGTTGCGCAGAAATCTGAGTATGTTTAGTATGCATTTCGCTCGCAACTGTCGAATGTAAGATGGTACTCCAGAAATGGTCTTCTGCAAGTACTCCCAGTTTAATGATAAGTACTAAAGTGGTAGAATATGTCAACCACTTCACTTTTTTGGAGAATTGTATCAGCGTGAATAAGGCTGGTTCCTACCGAAACCTCAGCTTGATCATATATGACTCCGACTAACGACATATTTGACTATCTATCAAAGAACGAGTATACTGTGCTGTAGTTCGCTTTATCTCCTGTTATACGGCTGGCCTTCATGGATGTTAAAAGTGGAAGACCAAAGGTCCCTTCGTAGCATACCTCACGTTTTCTGGAATCACTGTGTGAGAAATGTTGAGATCGGGTGAAGGGTACAGGGCAAGACAGGTTGGAAAGTCAAATAATGTTGTGAACCTTCATGGGCGAAGATTGGTTAAACATGTACTGAACAAGCCAAATCACTGCCTACTTAATTGTACTAGGCTAGGAGAAGTTGAATTAAGTGGGAAGCGAGTTCAGTGTGACCAGATAAAGACGTGGTACCCATCGACAAAGTCCTTGACTGTTGGTCTGAGCAATGTTAAGAGATGGAGACTGACTAGTTAGGATCCTCTAGACGATAGGAATCAGAGATTCAGAACTTTTGGTAACATGGCTGAAAATTGGTCCCAGTGACGCAGATGTATTCATTCCTTGACGTCTTATAGAGATTGAATATTTCGACGAGACAAGGCATTTTTAGTTGACGGCACAAAATGAAGACTGATCTCTTTCGTCTGCCAAGACTGATTCATTTTTTAGGAAGACAAAGAGTCTAAAAAGAGAATTTTAGTCTCCAATCATAAGTGCAGCATGTGAAGTTTATTTATGTACCCTTCAGATGACGTCGACACTATCAACATGATGATTTCAGCATACGCTATGGTTAAAAACTTGTAACATTTGACAAGTACGAGCGAAACGCATGTCAAACATACTCAGATTTCTGTTCAACACATCCAGAGGACCCTGGACCTGGGATCCAGGTCATCTCAGTCGATGTAGGTTCATAATCTCATCAATCGTCTTCGCAGTCTGTCTTGCCTAGTACTCTTCACGTAACCTCGCACAACTGATCACACAGTGATACAATCATATGCGACCAATGCTACCAAGATACTTGTGACCACTTCTACTTTTAAGAGCTATATCTCACAGCTATACAACAAGCCAGAACGAACTGCAACAGCGCTGTATACTCGTCCTTTGATGGTTAGTTGGATATTTGATAATTCGATACCAGATATGACGCAAGTTTGCTAATGTCAAACAGGTGAGGTTTCTTCAGCAACCAACCCGTTCGAGCTACTGTAGCTTCCCAAGTAAGTGAAGTGGTCGACACATTCCACCACTTCTCTTTCTATCATTAAAGCGGGATTACTTACAGCAGATTTGTCCCTAACAAGTGACAACAAAAGAAATGATAACTCTGTACAAGCTCTTACACGGCTGATTGATTTCCAGTAAAGAGTTTTGATAAGTCACAGTCAGACACTGCAACAACACCTCATGCTCGACAGAGTCAAGGGCTGTCCTAAGGTCAATAAAGATGGTAAGTGTTAGCCATTGGTTTGAATCCAATCAATGTATTCTCGTTCAAGTCTGAAGCCTGAATGCTTCTCCCAGGTTTGGTGTCCTCGAACTCCAGTTAGGCATCGGATACTATACAGTCCACTCTCAGAAGCCATGTTTCACAGTCGTATAACAAGGATTGGTCAACGCATTCCATAACTTACCTATTGGTCTTTAAACTAGAATTCACTTCAGATCAATCTTAAAACCACCCAGCTTACAGTTAACATGAGAACAAGAACTCTCATATGTTTGATCAGAAAGCTATATTTTCGTCAACGTGTTAACCTCACAGGAGATTATGTCGTCTGCTGGCAAAACAAACCTAACTGTCGCAAATATAAACGTCTAATCTCCACAGTCTCTTATATACTTTCATGGATACGTTAGATAGTCTTCAGTAACAAAACATACTTGATCGATCCATCGATAAACAAACATATTTCTTACCTTCAAATCCAGAAATCTGACAAGTTTCAACAATACAAACTTGTGTAGTCATAAAATGATGAGGAATAATCTGATGAAGTTGAACTTACCAGCTTGAACATAAATTTGTGCGCTTGAAGGCGATGATGATGAAGTGGAGGTCGACAATTTCATCTTCTGTTGATTCAATTCATCACAAATAATAATCACTTTTTCAAGAAACTTCATCAAACTAGTCCATTGCAATGTTATAGCTGATTGATCAGGATGATGATTTTGACATGCCTTAATATGAAATGACAAAAAATTTTTCAAATAAGTAATACCTTTCATGAATTTGCATAGCATAATCAGAAGACGAAGTTTATCTGAATAATACGTGTGAATGATTTGCTCAGCAAACATTGAGAACAATCTGAACACACATTTCTTTATTGACTACGAGTTGGTATTCATCATAGGCTGATGTCAGTTACAGAAACATTGCAAACCTGAGAGAACTGAGATGGTGATTCGTTCCAGGGTGAGATTCCTCAGTAGGGTACGCACCAATGACCTTACGATTACACTACCACCACGTGATCAGTCAGCTAACCACTAGGTTTCCATCCAATTCTCTACATGTTCAACTTCTATGCGACCTCCTCCAATGCCGTCGTTCACCAACTGTCCTCTCCAACCAATCTCATTTTCCACAATGGTCACGATTTCTCATGAGAACTCCACTACACCTACCTTGCCAAGATAACCATCAACTATGCCACTCTTCCTGTTTCTTCTCATCTTAATCCCTCTATTACCTCCATTGCTCTCAATTTATCTTCATATCCTTCAGCAGTTTTGTGCAAATTGACTCAATAAGTAGTGAATGTGTGGCGGATCAGATTGTTCGAAATGTGTATTCTGCAAATATATAATATACATCGTTCAGAAAAACTTTATCTTCTGAAAAATGATATTTCGCCAAAAAATAAGTCAAACATGTGACAGTTTCTTTTTTAGATGAAAAGATTGACAAGAAATAAAATAATAATGAGGAATATTTGTAGTTGGGATGGATAATCTAGGTGGATGTTTTCTTATTGTGAAGCCCTTCACTGTCTACTGAAGACAATATGGATTAGGCGAAACTTCAGAGAGAATGCTGGGCAATACACACTTCCACCTTATTTGTACCTGGAAATAGTAGATTTGAATCAAATCTTCATGACCATTTGGATACAAAGTCGATGAGTACTGCTATCCAACTGTTTCGGACTCCTTCAAGCCTCATCAGTTATGATGACAATTCATCTTTGAATTATTGAAATCTAACGATAGACAGCTTCAAGCTGAATCACATTATAATATGAAGCGCATTCCATCAGCTCCCGCTTTGTCAGAGATCGAATTAGTGAGGTTCATGTCCGGTGGCCAGCATGTTACCATTGAGCGAGTCACTGAGCCAGGTTGCCGACTGCTGTTGGTTTCTGATAGAATTTCACGACTCCGATGTCATGAAGTCGTTGAGTGACTGTAGGCATGTCTGTAACTCAACTGAATTACTCTCTAGTACTTATTAGTTTGACTTGCTACGGGATGAGAGTTCTGTGGAGTTCTCATGAGAAATCGTGACCATTGTGGAAAATGAGATTGGTTGGAGAGGACAGTTGGTGAACGACGGCATTGGAGGAGGTCGCATAGAAGTTGAACATGTAGAGAATTGGATGGAAACCTAGTGGTTAGCTGACTGATCACGTGGTGGTAGTGTAATCGTAAGGTCATTGGTGCGTACCCTACTGAGGAATCTCACCCTGGAACGAATCACCATCTCAGTTCTCTCAGGTTTGCAATGTTTCTGTAACTGACATCAGCCTATGATGAATACCAAACTGTAGTCGATAAGTAAATCCCTATTAACCTGTAAATTGTTACCATTATCTATATGGGAATTTGCGCTACAGACTATGCCTAAGATGTCAATGTGAGTTAACAAAGCCATATGCTCCTGTGAAGCTAGTTTTATAAGCCGCAAAATGAAGTCAGTTACCTAACGTATCTTTGAGCAATATCCTGCAAGATGTTCGACAGGAGAATCTAAATCATTTAACGGTTCACTACTTGAACATTTGGTCAACTTTGGACATACAGTTAGAGCCCTCTTCAAGTATCAAAGAGAATATTTTGAAAAAAGAAGGCTTTCGAAAGTTGTGCACCATGTCGTAAACACTGACAGTTTACGAATTCAAGCCCAATTGATCCTGCAGATGACTTATGTCCGACCTCTTCTCTTACTACCGTCATACACTTTCACAAGTTTATTTTCGATTTCATTATAATTAGTTAAGCTGCTGTCATCAACTTTAGATGTGACTCTTGTTTCCTTCTTAATCTTCTTTATATTCATCGCTTTAGGAAACGTAAGGGGACTGAACAGGTATTACGTCCCAGTAAAGGACTCCTCAGCAGTGCGTACTCATGTTACCGGACCACCAAAGATTGAACCCGCGGTCAGGATGTTACCATAGAGCCAGCAACTGGGTTGGTATCTAATCGTTCACATTTCCTTCTCCAGTGTCATTGTCGACTACCTGTTTTCTTAGCCCAACTGGGTTCGCCCTACCGGCTATGACTCCTCCTCTGGAGAAATCTCATCTCGTAGCAAGTCACACTAATTCAATTAGGAGGGTTTTGTGGCAATTTATTTATTGATTTCAACTTAGTATTCACCATTCGCAATTTCATTGAACCTATTCACTTACCGCATCATCAATCGCTTCAATACCAGTAGCATAACCGACCATAGAGCCTCCAGCATAAATTTTAAGCAAATTAAAGTTAGTTGTTGATGATGAGTCAGTAGATGTTGACGACGATGATGATGAAAGCCCAAACACTTTATCCCCAGTACTGTCTTTCTCCTTCTCTTCTTTGTTTCGGCTTGGTTTCGCTTCATCATTAGCAGCAGTCGACTGTGTTGAAGACTGTTGAGATGTGGTTTTTTGTCCGACGGCAAGTGAATCAACCAAGTGGATAACACGATTCAACAAACGGATTCGATCAGCAATTTGTATTGGTTCTTCACTGATCGATTTTGCCTTCAACTTGGAATTATTATCATCAGAAGTCCTTGCTGTTGCTGCAGAATTATACGTTTGCCTTTCTTGTTGTTGTTGTTGTTGTGGTGGTGGTGGTGGTGTTTGAGGTTGCGGTTGCGATTGAGTCAGTACTACCGTCGATGATTTTGATGGTACTACAATAAATTGTATTAACACAACACCAATATTATGGTATGGTTTACTAAAAATTTCTGTTACTCTCTCAGGATTTGATATTTTAGCTATCACAAAACGCGGTACAATCGAGATTAGTAGACGTGCTAAGGCTAAACTTGTCAAAGACAATTTCTCCACAGCTGATTGACTCTAAAATAAATAAACATAAAGATAGAGTTTTCTAGTCCTTTCAATTATATAAACAAAACTTAAATCATGCCTAACATTATAAATTATTTATTTTTAAGTAACCGGTACTTTTATGAATCTAACTAACATCTAACCTGAATAAAATCTAACTGTTAAGATAGAATAAATCCTTAAGTAAAAAAACCACTTCTAAGAAATACAGAAAGCTATGATAACATTCATATTATTATGTCGGATGGAGGGAGGGGGGACGTAATAACCCATGAAACTGTGGTTACAGTGTCCAATAGACATAATTTAACAACATCATTCCATATCCTTTCTCAGACTGAAATTAAACTGTCACACTGTACACCATCACTGAGTCAATCTGCCAATTTATCCCTTTTGTTGATAGATGACTACTTTCCTCGTATGTAGATTGTAGGTTGAGCCTACATCAATAAATTTCTGCTGAATAACATCCTTCTAGAAATACTCTTCCAGCATTCAAACCTACTCTTTGAAAAATTTCTACAATCTTTCAGTCGAATTTATGATTATGATTATCTGTGAACATCGAAATCGAAAAAGTCGCGTCATATCGATTCATTGTTAGTTGATGTTCATGAATTCTTTGAGCGATTCCGATGGCAAGACTCTCCAACATACTGGTGTGAACAATCGCTTCATTTAGTTTTTGTAAATTATATTTGTCTCGTCTTCCTTTTGGCAATACATCGTTTGGTAGTGATTATCGTTGGTTTGTATGCTAGTCTGATGATTCTGAAACGATAAAGCAATTGGTTGACTGCTTCTGAGATATCTTAGTGCAGTCCCCCTGTCTTCCGTCCTTCTGATAAACACGTTTTTATAAAGTTGGGTCCATAATCACTGTGCAGGTATTTTTCCTTGTGTACAAACATTATTTTCAAGAGCCAAAGCACAGAAAGTCAGAAAAAACTGCGTCAAATCAAGAGGGTTTGTTACACTAGCCTACATCAAGGATATCTCAGAAAGAGCCAACCGATTGTTTTGTTTTTTCAGAATCAGACTGGCACACAAACCAGTGGTAATCACTAACATACGATATATTACCATAGAAGACGAGAAAAATATAATATACAAATATCAATTGAAACGATAAGAATTTTGATGAGCTTCGAAGTTTCTTTAGCGATTGGATTGGTTTTACGGGTACAGTTGCTAGCCCTATGCTCAACCTTTCCTTTTTATCCGGGCTTAGGATCGACTAGTAACTAAGTGAACTAGAGAATAAAAACTGCTCTGGATTCAAAATTACGACTGGAACAGGCTGGCTGCCTTCAGGAAGAATAAATCATGTGCGGATCAAATTGCAACGCTACGCATCATCATAGAAGAGAGTATAGAATGCCAGTTAACTCAACCTCAACTTCATCGACAGCGTCGACGGAGAAGTACTTTGTAAACTGCTTCAACACTACGTCTTTAGTGACACAAACTTTTATTAATCTCATTCAACAGCCATATGACAAGGCTATATGCCAAGTGATTCACAGTGGAAAGCTTAGTGATGCCATTGAAGTGAAGATAGGTTGACAGGTAAGACAAGGTTGCCGCCTACCATCACCAATGATCTTCCTCAATGTGGTCAACTGGACCGGACTAGATCATGCAACGAAGTGTGAGGAGCGAGAACATGAGCATATGCTGTTCGACCAATGAAAAGACTCAAGAAGATTTCGATTTTGCCCATGATGATTTATGTCTAGTGTCTTGTCGCACGAACTCGAAAATCTACAGGCGAAACCCAACAAGTTGGCAAAAGAGGATAGGCAGTGAAGACGGGACTTCCTGCATTAATCCGAAATCAGTGCGGAGATCTACTGCACTGCATTGCACTTAACATAAAGCGTGAACGAGATGCTAATTTTCTGCACTAATGTCTGTAATGACTTGGTGCGTTACGAATCGCATTTCCAACAAACTGCAGACCATAACATCAACAGCTACCACCCAACCCCACTCGATAGTGAAGATAAGATCAGAAGGCCAGGAAGAGTAAATAAGGAACTCTGGTCTGGCAACGAACCAATCAAGAACCTACCGCTCAATAAATATGCAGAAGAAGAAAGTGGAGATAGAGATGGATCGGCATACACTGAGAAGACCATTTGGGGACATCATGTGCCATGTCAGGCGGTCCAGTGAAACTCAGACGGGAAACAACGAGATGGGTGTCCGAGAGTGACATGAAGGAGATCGTATGAGGAAGAAATGAAAGCTAATGTAGTGATCTGGGAGCCAGGTTCAAGAGACTGTAAAGAATAGTGTGCTATGGACGCGTGCTACTGAAGCCGTATGTTCCACTAGGAACCTAGAGGACAAATAATAAGTTGAAACGATTGTTCACACCAGTATGTTGGAGAGTCTTGCCATCGGAATCGCTCAAAGAATTCATGAACACTAACTAGCAATGAAGCGATATGAAGCAACCTCTTCGATTCCGATGTTTGCAGATAATCATGATCATAAATTCGACTGGGAGAATGTGAAAATCCTTCAAAGAGTAGGTTTGAAAGCTGGAAGAGTATTTCTGAAGAGCTTAGCATTCAAACGAAACATTGATCAATAGACATATATGGATATAGACCCAATTTATAATCTACTTAGGAAGAAAACAGTCATCTATCAAGTTACCGCTGCCGAAGATGTCAACAAGCCTAGTGACAAAACATTCACGATGAAATATCAAAGCTCAGAGAACATCAAACCAAAATCAGCATCATCCTGAGATACAAATCGTTTCAATCATTTTAAAGTTGAAATCAGTAAGACAACCAATCACTTTGTAAGGAATTGATTGATAGATTTCAGGTCAGCTTTCAATAAAGACTCTAACATCAATTGGAAAGCCATTGAGTAACTCAGAACACTGGGTGAATTTTTCATCTTAACTGGAGACTCTCCACAGCAGTATGCATTTACAAGCTCAAGGATGTCAGGTTTTCATGATCTATTTGATTTCGACCCCTTAGGTGAACAGAAACATGCTATTTGCCAGACCTGTAAGTTCTCAACTCATTTCGTCATCCACACTGCTTAAGGAGTCCTAATGTATCGGGATTCTTGGTTATTCCACAAATAGTATCAGACTCCGTGATTAAAAACGCCTTGCGATTAATTGGTTATGGCGCTTGGTCTATCTCTGAGTATTCGTTTTATGTCATGAAAATTTTTACATCACACGGTTTAGTGACATCTTCCTCACCACTAACTTCATAAAAAATTCAAGTGTATTCGAACGTTACACTAATTTTGAGACAGTATTTTTGTTGACCTTTAGTGTGTTGACCAATTGTAAGTTGAGGAAGTGATTTCCCTTACACCTTGATCTCTCTGACCCAAATTTTACTTTGTTAGAGTGAAACTCTGCTATTTACTACTGTAACACTGTGCTTCATGATAAACTTCTTTCGTCAAGTTGCTCATAGTTGAAAGAAAGCTGTACTTCTTCTTGAGTAGCACAATCTCACTCTGACAAAGATTCTTAATCAGCGTTACCACATGAGATTCACAGTTACAGAGGTCAAAGAGTGATAAAAATCACTTTATCGAATTGAGGGATATGTCTTTGGTTTGAGTTTCAGCGGGAACAACATCACTCACTAGGATGCTGGTACGTTCAGTGGACGAGTGAGTCCTAAATAGAAGGGAACTCACGTCCTGAATCTCACTGGTAGCCACCAAGCTATAAATCGTTTCCACTTACTAATACATACTTCTACTTAACTAGTGATTTGCTTGGCAGGGATAGGGGGTGAGGTGAAGTTGTTTGATTTTATCTTCAGTAAATCAAATACACAGATGATGTAGTCTTGTCAAGAACTGAAGAATTTGACAATGTGCAGAGTCTTCTAGGGATATAGAGTGGTAATTTCAGAATGCTTGGTATGCGTATCATAAAAATGCAAACTGTTCCTTCAGAACTGGTCTTCTGGTGTCCACCAGATAACCATACGGGGTGAAGTGGTTAGGTGAGTTAAACACTTCACCTAACTGAAAAGTAGGATATGAAAACTTTCTGCGTGTTTGAGTACCGTTCCCTTCGTAAAATAAGCTGTGTCGTGGTGTCACCGTGTGAGTAACACAAAAGTCAGATGTACGGTTTTAGGGAGGAGAGGAAAGTTAGTTGATGCTGTCATGAACCTTCAACAACTGAGATGGCTAGTTAGGACATGTGTTACGTATGTCTATTCATCATCTGCCTCGTTGCACAGTGTTAGCTGAAGACGTTCCCGGCTAGAAAAAGGCTCGGAGTGGCGACACTAAAACATGCCATCAATATATGCAAGCCTTAACTATTTTTTTTAACTATATAGGGAGATGCTGCAACATATACGCAACACAAGGCTTCGTGTGTAGCCTAGCATACAGATTTGTACACAACTGATGAAGTTTTATAACTTGCGTTATACAAACATACAACAACTAAAATAGCAGTTTCTGAATGCTCTCAGGATCTTTGCGCACATCCGTGAGCTACGCCTATTGATGATACAACCTGGCTACGCAAACCACTTCACTGGGTGGAGTAGGTTTCCAACCCATTACCCATTAGTTGAAAGTTTTCTCCTTAAGCCAATGAACTACGTCATGTCAGCATCGAGGCATCCGCACAGAGAGTCATCTGTCAATGGAGTTTACTGAGCATAGGATGAGGAGAAAGCAATTTGAGCACTCTTTACTGTTAGTGAGCAGATATCATAAGCATGCGAAGAACAACTTCGAATGACAATCTACCAAATTGGTGCAACATACAATGTTGGTTAATGATACTAGCTGATTGTGAAGACCTCACCTCAGTAGGTAGACCACTGGTCGAACTGAAGACCCATTTGGTTGAAAGACGAATGGTCAGATCACAAACAAGGCACAGATTCATACACACAACACAAGGCATCATATGTAGCCTAGCATACAGATTTGATGATGATGAAGTTTGATGAAGTTTTATAACTCGCGTTATACAAATATAACTACAACTTACCTTCAGTTTCCATTGTTTGATTAACCGACTCTGATACTCTAAACTTCGAGGCAATAGAACAGTCAGTAAGAAAAAGGCAAATTGAGCAAATAAACTGTGTACAAAACTTCGACTGAACAGATTTGGTTGAATGGATGATGTCAATGTCGATGAGTTATTGTCTGCATACCTTTGAACAAAAAGAAAAGGCCAGTGGAGGGATGAATGAGAAATAATGTGGACAGTTTCCATCAAAAAAGTCTGGTCAACTACAGAAATGAGGAGAACAACACTCGAGGGAGTCAACAAGAAGCCTCTGCTTCTCCAAGGTTTCTCGCTTGATGGCACATGTCAGCAAGGTGTATATCTGAGACCTCAAAGCGATTGACTGAGATTTTAACCCACACCACACAGTATTGTATTCAGTAGTGTTACCAGTTTGATGCTGTCTACTCCTGATAACTGACTGAATTCAACCGATCATTTTGAGTAATATGGTCATCATACTAGGAGGCTTATCTGTGCAGTGCACCTTCGATGGACGTTAGTTGCTAACGCAAGTGACTCCAATAATCAGTGGTGTGGGTTCGAACCCCGAGGGTTGTAAACACAAGTCTGGCTGACGAGTGCTAGCAAGCATGAAACCCAGATACATGATTTCCTGCGGATTGCCTTATGGCTATGGTTCGGGTTTCACCGGAAGATGCTGCATGCCTTCAAAGTAGGTTCAGACTGGAGAAAGACTTGTGGTGAGCAGACTAAAACATGACATTATTTGACTGTTAGTCTGAGCTATGCAGGGGTGTGCAGACTTCATGGTTAAAGTCGTCGTCGTGGCAAAAGAAACCAGTGGTTGCAAACCCTATATTACATGGCTCAGAATCGATTTCAGTGGCACAGATGTATCAACACACATTGCTCTGTTTTGACTGCTTCCTCCTATACATTTCTTCATCAGCTCACTTAGTGCTTTCTCGCTTGATGTGTTGATATGAGATGTGGCAAACTGGTCCATTGTGCAGTAATGCGAAGTCCTATATTGATCATATCTCTCTGGTAGTCGTAGTGTCTGCAGTTGTGATGAGTATTCAGCATCTTTTCAAATAGTCCCTAACCGATGGTTCTACAGTAATAACATATCGGTCGAAGGATGATAAGCTGGTAAATCATCATTAAAATCAGTATAGAAGCGAGTTCGGTCAAAGGAAGTAGAAGTAGAAAGTAGGATAGGACAGGAATGAGAAAATAATGAGATTAAGTAGACTCCGCCTAGGATAAGAATGATGTGTGTGGATACATCTCTACCATAAACATCGATTCTGAGACATATTACACCCAGAGTCCCCAACAACCACTAATTTCTCTTATCCAGCAGACCCTAATCGGCTAGTTTGCATAGACCTACATGGCTCAAACCAAAAGTACTTCATGCATTGAAGCTGTTTTAGCTCGGCTGCCCTGAGCCTTTTTCCAGTCTGAATCTACTTCGCCTGCCTAATAACAGATAATCAAAGTATCAACTAAGTAAGAATTAGTCAATTAAATCACAAAACTAGCTAAGGTGTCCAATAATTATACACCAGAATTAATGAACCTTTCAACAGATTTTTACACTATTTCGTAATGACAATTGGAAGCGATCGTTATCGTTCGCTTGATGAGCAATGGGAACATTTATGGTCCATAAAGAAGCTCAATGGATTTCATCTGAAGATGTAGATTCCAATTGCCCAAAGAAATCGAACAACTTCTACTTTACATAGAGAAGACGAAATCGCAGAGTATAGCTGAAAGTAGAAATAATGTGAAAAAAACAACTTTAAAGGCATAGTGAATAGCAACCAGTGTCAACCATATAATAGAGTATGATGCTTTCTGTCAATCTTTTGATATCCTTTGCTTCAGTATGAGAGATGATAGTCGGAAATTTAACGAAGGACTTGGTTTAATCATACATCGGATGTAACTAACTGATTCAACAGAAGTAGTCAAACTGGTTCACGTGGTCGGCATCGATTAACTCTGAATATGCAGTAATACCTAAGTGGATAATATGGGTTTCGTATAGCATCCCTTAGATGCTGTGCAATAAGTTTCTCTGTTCATATCACCATTTGACTGGTGTCTTAACTTGTATTCAAGTTATAATAAAACTCTGGTGACTAGAGATTTTTACCTCAGTCTTATAAAGCATAGTTTTGCCTCTATTGTTGATATATTAAATTGGTTCATCAATCTGGAGGTTTGTGGAGATTTATTTATTGATTTCCGGTTGGAATTCATCATGGACTGACACCAGTTGAAAGCATTAAACTCCTGTTTTGTCCCAGTATGGGACTCCACAGCAGTGTACACGTGTAACCCCTCCCTGACATGGAGTGAACCTAGGACCTTGAAGTTCTGTGGTCAGTACGTTGCTGCTAAGCCACTGAATCGGAATCTAATTATCCATATTTCCTACTTCTGTCAGTTCACAATATAGCACGGCCTCCATCTAATGTTGCCGTGACCATTAGAGACAACCAAATCGAACATGAGGGCAGGTACTCAACGACGGAATCGGATGGTGGACTGGCAGAAGTTGGAGATATGAAGCATTGAACTCCAACCCAGTGGCTCAATGCTAACGTGCCGGCCACATAACCCTAAGGTCCTCAGTTCGAACCCTGGCAGCTCGGGGTCATAGGTGTGCACATCTGAGGAGCCCCGTACCAGGACGAAACAGCTGTTCAATGCTCCCAGTGCTCTCTAATTCTCCTCTAACTAGTATCATTCCAAGGTGATTCATCATAGTCGAAAAATAAGTATAAACTCAACAACTTAGGAAATGCTCACCATAGTTAAATACTATTCACGCTAATTTTTACGTCGATATTTTCTTCGCACATGTTACAGCATACTTTACGATTTCTCCAAAGAAAAAGTAATTTCATTACTATGAATCGCTATAACATTTAAGGAGGTTTAAAAAGCAAACAGAAACTAATGCAGAAATACTTTCCATCTGTCTTCACCATGCCTCAACAGTAGAAGCTTCCAGTCCTCCTAGAAATTGAATTCTAAACTGCTCAATCTTGTACGGAATATGCTGCCTTAAGATGATAGGCTGAGATTCTAGTCTAAGCGTCTTCTGACTTTAATCTGTGAAGCGAACTACTTTCGAATTATTCAATCCCCTCCCCCCCAAAAAAACAACCATATATAAGGATAACCATCGGATAGGAAGCAACCTAAACGGAAGTCAACATTTTAAGTCATCAGTTTTTGGACTTCAATTTTGATTTTATATCACTGTGTAGTCAAGAAAAGCGTTACTGGACAATATTGTCCTTCAGCTGACCAATCAAAAAAATTCATTCAACTTTAGACCTAGGGCCTGAAACCAGTGTGGAGATCTAATGCACTCAGCATGCGGAACAAGATACGGATTTTCAACACCAACCTCAAGTCAGTGCTTCTGTATGGCTCAGAGACTTGGCGCGTCACGAAAGAGATTTCCAATAAACTTCACACATTCATCAACAACTGCCTATGTTACTGAAAATCCATGAGATGGCCAGAATAATGAGAATAAGCAACAAGGAGCTCTGGGAACCAACCAACCAAGAACCTATCACCCAACAAATATGCAGGAGGAAGTGGAGATGGATTGGGCATGCAGTGAGAAGGCCGACTGGGGACATCACGCGTCAGGCCAGTTGCTCGAGTGGAATCCCCATGGGGAGCGACGAGTTGGACGTCCGAGGGTGACATGGAGGAGGTCGTGCGAGGAAGAAATGAGAGCTTCTGGGCTGTCGTGGAACCAGGTTGAAAAGATCTCAGAGAACAGAGGTCACTGGAGACGTGCTACTGAAGCCCTATGTTCCACTAGGAACCCAAGGGACTAATAATAATAATAATAAAATTTAGACCTGGGGATTTTATATGTTCATGAAAAACTGTATACATAAATGATATATTTTTGTCGAATGAAGTGTATCGTATTCATCCCAAGTGTCGTATTGAGTAAGTATCGTTCGCAGATTTTTTCTTTTCATCATGACTGGCGTGACTATTTCACTATCTTAACAATTCACTAAGCCTTTCACAAATATGATACACAGTTGTTTCGTCTCAGTGGGAAACTTCTCCTCATCAGCGGTCACGATTAATCTCATGCCTTATAAACAACCTCGAAAACTTCAGGTCTTCCTATAAGTTCTACGACTATCCAGTGTATTTTAACTCACTACATAGTAGAACCGCTGTCCAATTTCATCGACAGGTAGTTTGCCTTCTCCCCTAAAAGTTTAAGAACTTCAATTCGCCTTTCAAAAACACTCGAGCAACTAATTTCAAGAGAATCGATTCACTTGACGGGAATTTTATTCGTGAAGTGAGAGGGGAAGACACTGAAACCAAGTTTCCTGTGACTGGTACGTCAGTGTTTATCTAAATGGTAAAGGATATATAATAGACTAGGTTACACCACAACTTCTCAACTTACCCTTCGTTCTTAGCTTGAAATACATAAAACAATCCATTGTAATCAGTAGTCCATAAGATTATACCAATATGTAGGGTGAATATTATCAAACCAATGAAAACGCGGGTTAATTGAGGTGTAGCAATAAACTCCAATGTCTCATCCATCCTCTGAACAGACATGTTGACAACTGATAACTTTGCTTTCCTATTTGTTGCATACAAAGCTGCAGAGGACAATAAACCCGAAATTAGCATTGATAAACAACCAATTATGATAAATTGGTCGTAGAAGAAACAATAATGTTCACTGATATGGTTACTGAGGTTGCTAGGACTTGTTGTAACAACCATTGAAGTACTTGGCGATGATGATGACAAAAAGCTTTCCTCTTCAAAACTATTGTAATCTACTAGTAAAGTTGAGATGGTGAAATTTCTCTTCAAATCATTGAATGGATGAAATTGTTTTGCTTGACGTTGATGTGAATCGACGAAATTTATCTGACCAGTTGGATCAGTGACCAAATGTATTTCACTGATTGGACGACACAAAAACTGTTTGGAGAGGCGAGAGAGAACAAACATGGATGGAGAAACTATAAATGAAAGTAATAAATTCATTGAACAAGTACATAAAATGGTATAGTAAAAAAAATACAACAGCATTTAACAAAATCAACGTAGACCATCACATACAGGTGCGTACCTCAAGTTGCGTCACTTCACACCAGTCATGCCACCAATAGTTCTCAACCACTGATCCCTATCATCACGGAGACTCTATTTCTCGCCACACGGCTCAGATTAACAGTCGAGGATTTCCTTGACTACCGCCACGTCTTTGCCTCACCGACCTGAACCGTCTTCCAGCCTAATCCAACTTTCACTAGCATTGCAAGTCAAGTTAGGCAGTGTCTCGACAAGCGCCTTTACATAAGCAAGATATCTCGATCGGCCAACGCCCACAACTTGTTCTTTGATAGGTAGTCAGATATCTTGTCAGTCGACCCCAAAGGTGACTCAAGTTGGCAAATGTCAAACGGATCTTTTGTATCCAAGCTGAGATTTGTCGGCAACTAACCTACTCGAGTTAATGCAACACATTCACAGGATCTTGCATTTTGTTATCATGTAATTTACTTAAGAGTGGATTCAAGAATGTGTGACTCAACTTATTTGAGACTCGCAAACTGAATACCCCACGATCCAGCAAGCGTTCGCGGTCCCACAGATAAGTGCCAGTTTTTAGTTATTAATACTCGTAATTCCCCCTTGATCATCATACCAGACCGAATTGAACAACTAGATACTGCCTTGAGTCTTATTATGATGTTCAACAAACTTGTATTCCATTGTAAACCTATCAGTTCCAACAATTTTAACTGGATAGATGTTCAAGCCGGTGAGACATGTCACTGAAATGTAAGAATAGACGTCAAGATGTGGGTGTAGTCCCAACTACTTACTTCATATAATAATACAATGGTGACTCTCGTGATCCAGTAGACTAGTGGGTAATGCTTTAGCGTTTGAAGCGATCAGTACTAAGTTTGAATCTCAATAGGTAGGAACTACATCACTCATTGGGGTTCAGGTAGATCTAGTCGACGAGTCAGTTCTAAACAGAACGAAACGTGTCCTAGATCCCTTTGCCACCTACTAAGCCAACTACAACATAAGTGTCATGCAATTAGAATGACGTCCATGAACCATGAGAACAAGAAGAAACGAAAAAACAGTACAAAATTGTTACAAGTCACGATATTATAAAATGGCGAGGTTTAATTAAAAAGCCAATCAGGAAAGATTATGCATAACACCCGTCATGTGATTGGCCAATAGTCAACCAATCAACGACAAGGATCCAGAGAATAATATTTGATAGTTCTACTGAAGAAACTATGAATCATATAGCGATATGGCAGCAGGAAACAATTTGATTTCCATCTTCTAAATACACTTGAATTAAACAAGAATCTATTTTCTAGAACATTCGTACGAGTTATAGCCTGCGCATTTTGAAATTGATATCAATTTCCTTCGGTTGGTGATCATTAACACAAAGAAATCACACGTGAGAATTCTGTTCACGAAACCTTGAGTTGGAACTAAACGAGAATGAACAGTAATACTTGCAGGATGATTAGAAGGTGTGGGGCGGGGCGGGGGGGAATAAAATGAAAACCACGAAAAATGTTTTCATGACTAAGCTTACTGATATCAAAATATTAGTAGTAATGGTGGTAGGCATAATAAGCATCATCACCATAATAATAACAATTATGGGGACAGCAGCAATACAATTAGACATACCATATTCAGTGATGTAGTAACAGTAGCTACAATCATAGTTAGCCATAGCAACAATCGACATACCGTTGGCGAAGTACACGGTGTAACATATTTCTAAGATTGGAAAATTAGAAAAAATAATAAATCAGTTTTCAATCAATAAGATGAACAGTAAACCTTAGATAACTGATACAACTAGAAAATACAATAAGTAACTACGAATCTCTAGACACCATGGATTCACTTTATGGTTATGTGCAACGGCGATGACATGAAGAAGCTCGACACGGCGTATTAAACTGGTGCTACGAATCATGGGGTTAAGCCTAGTTGTGTATGACGGTGAGCCTCCTCGTGGCCTCACTTGATATTATCCAACGGACTGTCAAGATGACTCAGCATAAATAGCGGTCAACAAGATCTATTATCGCAAGGTCAGTGAGGCAAGTCTTCAAAGCATGCATAACTTTGTTAGCTGTTAGGATTCCTCTCAGTGTAAAGTGAATCAAGCTTTCTAATTCTGACAATCATTGCTGTTGATATAAAATCAAAGACAAGTGTAATTCAACCTTGCAAAGCGAGAGATATTTAGTCCCAAACGCTCAACCTCTGACTGCATTTCAGTAACTCGAAAGGAGCCACCGTTGTGAATTTGTCAGCGTTATAATCTCTCGACTGACTGACAAAATCGACGTAGAATTTCGCACACAAGTGAATCACTACACGTTGCCATAATTAACAGCAGTAAAAAAAAAAGTAGAAAAAGACTCATATCAAAGTAAACAAAGTTGTGTGAGAGAACAAGCAGTCTTAAGATATCGGTTAGCACAAATATTCAAGCTTGAAAAAGTATCAAGGAGTGAGTGGATCTGCGCCATTGTGATCGATTGGCGTTCAGTCAAGTTACCGAGAGTCATCAACTACTGATTCCTATCGTTTACAGGACCCCAATCAGGTAGCTTACACATCTTTACACGGTTCAAACCAACAGTAAAAGGCTTCATCAGCTGGTACCACCTTTTGGTCTGGCCACCTTCAACCTTCTTTCAAGCCAGTCCAATTTCCCTTAGCACTGCACATCGAGAAAGGCGGATCGGCATGGGTAACACATATCCAGGCCATTTCAGTCGATAAAGGTTCACAACTTAAGTAATCAACTTGCCGGCCTGTTCTGTCTAGTACTGTTCGCCTGACCTCAACATTGTTGATGCAAGGATTCCACGAAACGCCAGCAATGCAGCAGAGATACCCAGTAAGGTTTCACAGCTGTATAACAGGACAGAACGCACTGCAGCAAAGCCTGATCGTCCAGTTGGCGTAAGAGGTGACAAAAAATGGCAAATGCTAAGCAGGTATTCTGTATCCGAGCTGAAATGTCGTCAGTGGGCAGCACGTTCCCGCTTCTAATTTTTTTCCAAAATAAACTGGACTTACCGCAAATCGTTTGAAACATCCAATCATCATTAGCTGTATAGTAATATATACCGAAGCGATTGAATAGGCAGTAAGCAACAAGATAGACCTGTGGCGAATAAAACAAACAAAAAGTGTTCGGGATAAAGATGAAAGTTAAGGAAATCTTACGTTAACTTTATGACCAAAACTTATCCTTTAGACAAAATCATGTCATCTTGAACCTGCCTCATCCATTGTTGCATTCAGCGATGTTACCACTGAGCCATTCAGATCAAGCATGACCTTTTCTAAGACTGGATTACATGCATTGATTGATCCTCGGAGAGCAAGTAAATTCACAGCTCATTGGAGAAGTGTTCCTCATGGAACCCCGTAGCCGGCAAGATCGGAGATGTACGCAGCTGAGTTCATACTTGGACAAAACTGACATCCGGTCACCAGCCTTGTGTACATTCGTTCAGTACTTACATAATGAGCCACACCTATGATGTAAGAGCTAATTATACTAATTAATTGTCCAAAGCTTAGTAGATGGACAGAAGTTCGAACCCATGACCCATAGATGTCCAAGCCATCTCAGTAGGTTAAGGTTCACAACATCAATCGACTTGTCTATTAACATTCGTTGGACCTTAGCAATTGTTCACATGGTGATTCCAACAGTATGAGGAATACTACAAAGAAATATGTGATCAGAAGCCTAAAGTTCCTTCATCCCTTCTACTTTTGATAGTCAATTCTTATGGCCGTACTACATGACAGAACGGACTGCAACGCAATATCTTCATCTCTTGATGAATACTCGGACAACTCACCAGTCAGCCAAACAGACCTTCTGGATCCGAGCCGAGATTTTCTCGGCAAGCAATCTATCCTGGCTGACGCAACTTTCCAAATAACTGAAGTAGTTGACCCATTTCGCCATTTCACTGTCTATTGAGAAAGAATTGGAAGTAGCTGCAAAAGACCAATTCCCAAATGCATGTCAAACATACTCAGATTATAGTTCAACGCGTTCAAAAGACCCTGCATTTCTTTATTAACAGGGTAATGTCTTCTGTAAATTCAAAGTCGACCAGATCCCCTAAAAGGAGTAGGCCAATACCTATCAAGTCAGATGTACCATATCATATCCAACCATCATCCAAATCAACATAAGACCAGGAATTACTGCCTCACGGTCCAACTTGCCACACTTCATATCAGCACATCAAGTAAAAAGGCAGTGGAGCACAAGATGAAGATAAGAAAATTCAGTCAGAAGGAAGAATGACAAAATGGTGAGATTCGGCATAGCATCGTTAAGATGAGAATAATGTGTGTACATATCTGCACCACTGACATCGGTTCCTAGCCATATCCCCTAGAGTCTTCAACAACTGGTTCCTCTTGTCCCGTTGACCTCAACCACCTAGTCTGCATCGCCCCACATAGCTCAAACCAACAGTCAGAGATTTCATGCATTGGTGCTATGTTTAGTCTATCCGCCTCGTGCCTTTTACCAGCCTGAACCTACTTCGGCCAACATTTTCCAACGAGAAAAACGGGGACTAGGCATACGTAACACATGCCTCAACCATTTCAGTCGATGAAGGTTCATAACCTCGTCAACCGAATTACCTCTTCTCCCTAAAACTCTACGTCTGACGTCCGCGTTGCTGACGTGGTGACACCACAAAATATGGCCTATACTACGAAGCCTCTTCATGACTTCCACCTTCCATAGCCATGTTTCACAGCCATAGAGTAGAAGAGAGTGAACTGCTGCGCAGTACATACAACCCTTAATAGACAATCGGATAACATAATATACCATATCATATACTTATGACGAAAGTTACCATTCAAAATCAGTCTATATTGAACACATCCTACAAAAATTCTTTCATTCGACAGCATAAGGAGTGGATTTATCTGGTAAGATAGATAAAGGAAGAAGAGGGTGGCAACAGTCGAATATCCTACCATTTTTCTCTTTTTTACCAAAGTTTTTATTTTGTAGAAGAAGAGGAAGTTTCTAAAAAATGCAGACATGATTTGTGTGTTTATTCTCTATCAAATTATCATATGACTATGAAGTTTGGTAACAAAACAATATAATAAAAAGTGATTACTTTTTTTCGCTTGAAATAGATTACAGGTAACCTATGAAAGTGGCTGTAAGACGACAAAGTTACACCTAGACCATCAAATGACTTCAACAGTCAACAAAATGATGAATTAAAAACCCATCTTCATAATTAATCTGACACTTTGATAAGGTGTTTTGTGTTCAATCAATGCTACATTCAAGCTTTAGCAGTGGAAAGTGTCAGATCGCAGTTTTATGATAGACAGAGAGGGCAATGATTCCACTAAACTATAAGGTTTGACTTATTTGGCTGAACTGAAACAACTCTGATAAGGAAAAAAACAATCATAAGACCTAACTATCGATTGTATAAGTAAGCGAATCAGTAGACTACGAAACAATCTCTAGCCCAGTACGGTTTCATCGTATTCGAGGTCAAGTAATGACCAAAGGCGATTCTATCATAGAGACTTTCAAAAGTCATATGACAGGAAGGTAAGTCACTTGAATATTATTATGAAACTAATTCCTTTTGGATAAAAAGGTGGTGTCATATAGACTGAGCCATAGCACACACTGAAGTATAATGTTGACGAGTAAAATACCAGCAATGAGCAAGTGACCGAGAAAGAGATGAAACACCTGTTATATGAAGGCTTATTGATACTATTCGGTTGTGAAAACCTCTGTAGGTACAACCAGGTTCGAACCTATGGACTACCATCTGAAAGTCAAATGTCTAAAGCGATGAAACACACCCCAACTATCTGCGATTTTGTAGTTCTCTGTACTGTGAAAACAAGGTTTCGAACATAAACTGTGTATGCTAAGCCATCAACAACCTCGACATACAAAATTTGGATTAGGTTGAAAGAAGATTCATAGTGACCAGATTAAGATGTGACAAAAGTCTACGACTACCGGTCTCATCCGTGTGGAAATATGGAAGCTACTTGGCTAGTGTCCTGGAGACAATAGGAATCAGAAGCTGGGGACTCTAGGTGATATGGCTGAAAATCGATTACAATGGTGCAAATGTATTCATCCCATAACATCTGAAGCCTGAATATTTGTACTGACCACTACCTTCAGATTGTTTATTCTCTCACATAACTTTGTCTAATTTTATATCACTACTCTGTATCCACCTGTTCTTTTTATACTACTGTGAAATGTTACAATTTGAGCTGATGCACCTGTGTTTGAGGTTCCAAGTTGATTTTATCTGTCTAAATTCATGATAACAGGGTTTTCCTGTAGAAGCTAGCAACGTATGGACTATAGATTCTCTACGAACTCTGAATGACCTTTTCTAAGTTGCTTTTAAATAGTGTTCTTATCAATCACCTGTTTACATTGTTAAAACAAAGGAAAGCATGACAAAGAGTCTTGCAAATTTCAGTTTCTTGACGATGGTTTGCTGTGCTTTCTAAGGTCAGGTAGTTTGCCGTGAACGTCTCATCAACTGAGCAGTAACTGATATCGAGAAAATATCTGATGATGACATATACAGCAAAAAAAATGTCAAAACTCAGAAAACACACCAAACCATCGTTATCCTCATCAGCCGCCAACAATCCTTTTCATGATTTGAAAGCCATCTTTCTACTTTCACCATCTGAGAACCGTAGTTTGGCAGACTAGTCTTTATACTAGGTGATGATTGAAGGTGAAATGAAAATTTGGACCACGGCAGGATTCGAACCAGCAACCACCAGGTTTCCGGCCCGATACCCAACCAACTGAGCTACGATCAAGCGGTAGTAAGGTGTCACGAATTCACATAGTATTCGCTCAAAACACTCAGTAGGTGTAAAGCATCGGACCAGAAACCCAATGGTCGCTGAGTTCAAATGCCACGGCCACGGTTCCGATTCCCAGTTCGTATTCAATCACCACCCAGTATTAACCATCTTTTTTTCAAGGTGAAATAATTTAGGGAATCTGTCACAATAAGGGTAATTCCTTTTACGAACCTATTTTTTCCCCTTGTCTGAAGCAAAACTCAAGACAAACACATCATGAGTAGCTAGTGTACTGAGCGAAAAAACTTTCAAAATAGAGAATATTTGTAGCTCATGTGGATGGTCGTGGTTGTATTGTGTTCTCTCAGCTGGATTGTTTAATCGTTGAGAAGCTGTCGTTGTCTTTCTAAACACCAACGTCATCACCACTAACTTCAATATGTAGTAGGGTTCAATATCTCTCCATATGTGATTCAGTAGCCTGCCCTGACCAACTGATTTGTGATTGGTCGTTTCCTTTGATGATTGCGTCACTCACTGCGCACATTTTCCTGCTGACTGTTCTTCTTCCTTACCTCTGACCTGGATGCTGTTTAGCATTCTTCTCATTGGTTGATAGATTGGGTCTATGTCCATACATCTATTGATTGCTGACTGACTGGCTGATTTATGTGGATGCCAAGCTTGTAGAAATTCTCTGATATTCTTTGTCTTTCTTCCCTCCGTCCACGATATGTTCATTATCAAAATGGAATTCATGTCCATAGTTGTTATCCACATACATTGAAATGAGTGATGAAATGGCATGTGTGAAGTTTAATAGCCAATTGGTGTTCATGTAGACGAAGGTGAAGGTAGGCGACCACTTTGTTCAATGTGGTGTTGACTACAGTGATTGCAGTTGATTTTGTAAATGATATTTGGTTAGTCTCCTTTGGCTACTGCGTCCTATAGTCAGCATAATAAGGTTTGAAGGGAATTTATATGTACGGTAGAGTGATGCGTTACTTAATTTCTGTTAATGACTTTGTAGATGATGATGCACGGGATAGGCATTTTGTGATAAAGTTTCATGGGTAACCGTTCTTCTTTAGGCTAGATATCAAGTAATTTTTTTTCGTTTCTCCGTGAAATTGTTGTTTTCCAGTGTGTTCTCACCCTTATGAATAGAGTCTGAATACAACTGATTTTGTGCATTGTTGGGTTGTTGCTACTGTAGTTGACAATTTAGTCAAATTGTGTGTGTTGGCTTCTTGTATACTTCAGTGGTGATGTCGTCCAGAAAAACGATGAAAGCTTCTCCATAATTAAACAACCCAGCTGATAGAAAACAATACAACCAAAACTTTCAAAAATTTGGCCAATATATACATATAAAACTAGTAAACAATACACTTACTTACCTAGGCATAACAATTAGATGGAAAATGCCAAAAATAATTAAAAATGGAATATACATAACAGTGGAAAAGTATAACATATGTATGGATTGATTTTGAGCAGAAGCTTTTCTCTTTAAGCCTTCTAATTCATATTGTCTAGCAGAAAAGCATAAATTATACAACAAGGTAGATAAATTGCACAGACAAGTTCTCCGTTTTTTCTATTCTCATCCTTTTTATTATTTCCATTGAGAAGATGTAGATTGTTTTTCACCTGATCAACTTTATTCCTTTCAATATCTTGTAAAGATAAACTTGTATATGATAATTTACGTGTAGTCTGTTTAAAACAATCCATATAAAGATGATATCGACTAGGAGAAGTCAACGAATTCATAGTGTTGTTACTAGACTGTTGATATATGATATTAGACAACTGATGATTACATTGTCTTAGAGTTAACCAACATGGTGGATCTTCATCTAATGGGGCAGTTTTTAACAATGTTAACTTATTTATCATTGGTTTTAAATTATGCAATAATTCAATTTCAATATTGTCAACAGTAGATTGAATATTTCGATTTGTTACACTATCATCTGTTATATATGGATGAATTCCAGCTGAAGTTGTAGTAGTTGTAGCTAAGCTTGTACCCATTGAATTAGTGATACCAAAATTCATAGATAAATCACCATTTACATTGGTATTTGTCGGTGGATCTATGCTTAATGAAGGACTGGGTAAAAAAAAATATATATGAAAACAAAAAAACAAAGGTAAATCAAGAAAGAAAGTTGAGAAAATGATTCATACTACAAAGTTGACAAAAATAGCGATTAGTGCAAATATCCAAAGGAGTGGTTCTTTTGATCTCAAGGCCCATTGCTAGGTTGTCTACACCCCCTCCCTCTCATGCCTCAGACTTCATCAACTGGTGCTACGTGTTAGTCTAGCCACCAGGAACTGTCTTACAAACTGACCTAATTTCTCCTAACTTGGCACATCGACGGAGATCGCCTCATTCGATGAAGGTTGACAACCGGCCTGTCTTGACTAGTACCCTTTCGTTTAACCTCAATATTATTCACACTGTGATTCCACCAAATACAAACAATCCTAACAAGATACCTATGATTGAAACTCTGTGACCGCTTCATGTCTTTTACTTTTAACGACCATATCTCACAACCGTACAACGAGAGAAGTGAATATAACAGCGTAGTATACTCATCTTTCGATAGACAGTCGGATATCTCGCTAGTTGGGGCCACATATGACATAAGTTAGCAAATCTCAAGCGGACCTTCTACATCTCAGCTGAGATTTCCTTAGCAACCAGCCAGTAAGAACGAAAATGTGCACTCATATAACCTAATGGATCTCACCTATGAACAAGTAACCTTTTTAAGCTAGTATTCAATACGGAGTGATATCAGTTGAAGAAATGTTGAAAACCTAGAAAGCAATGGCCAACTGTCTTCCCGTGATTCTGAAGAACTCAGTGATGGGTATCCACAACATTGCCATAGATCGACTCTATGACCTTGAAACCTCACAGTGGGCATGTTACTCCCCATTGGTATTGCATCTCAATCTAAAGTTCATTAATTTCTCTTAATACAAATGTGTGACTCTTATATTCTACCTTGGTTTGCCCCATATGTCACGTGTTCTCATTACGACTTAAGGAAATAATACCTCGAAGTATATCACAATACAGGACTTGATGATGAATCAATATGAAAATGTGGGAACATTGAACAGATGTTTCGTCCCACTATTGGACTCCTCAAAAGTGTGCACTTACGACCCACCCAGTGAGAAATCGAGATCAGAGCACGAAAAAGACTAGTCTGAAGAGGGACCATAAGAAAGTCCGCTTTCAGTGATAGACACTGCCACTAGACTTCTCGATCGACGGAGTCGAATCGCGCCCTCAGCTCAGCTATTGCTGGGCGTCGGTAAGCGTGCCAAAACCTGGCGGAGTGTGAATATTTGATCGATACGCCCACGACCAGGTGGGAATTCTGCCCGGTTTTCCCGGGTTATGAAAGCTCATATAATGACATACATAACATCAAGCGATATAGTTTTCTTATGAGCAAGTGAATACTGCTAACTGAAGCTCACTACTCAAAACCACATAGCCATGTAAGCTACCAGCGTTCCTATTTCATTTCGCTGATGGATATAAGCTTAAGTATCTCTGAACTCATGAGGGTTAATCCACTCCTTGAAGGGAATTTGGTTGACTTATAGTATGCAGAAGATATTGTTCTGTTTGGTGAAGACACTAACAAAATGCGGGGGCTTCTGGACTGAACGGCTCGAGAAGAAATCTGAGTATGCGCGGCATGCTCTCATCCGTCAAGTGTAGGATGATTCTCCAAGACTGGCCTGCGACTACGTCTAGTCTGAGGATAGGCGATGAAGACAACAGTGGTATCAGCCGAAACAGGGTGGTTAGTGACAAATTCTCAGCTTGGATACAGAACGCCAATTTATAATTGGCCGAATGGGGTCATCTCTGACACTAATTGATGAGATATCCGACTACCCATTGACAGACAAGCATACTGAGATATAGTCCTCTCTGTCTTGTTAAATCGAAGAGAAATGTGATCGTTGAAGGTAGAAGTTATGAAGTCGTTACATGTTGTTGATCACGGGTATCTGTGTAGTGTTCCTCACGTTAGGTAGAAGCACTTTGTGAGCAGTATCGAGGTTAGGTAAAAGGTACTAAAAGAGGGTTTAGGATGGTCACACGAAGACGTAACACTAACCGATGAAGTTCATCCTTCTTAGTCTAAGTCATGTCGGTAAATGCAGACTGTCTGGCTGAAGTCTCTGAGACGGTAGGAATCACTGGTTGAGAGCGCTTGATGGCACGGCTGAAAATCGATCACAATCGCGAGGATTTTATGTTCAAAATGTCTACTTTGATATGAGTCTTTTTCTATCCACCTTTACTTGGCATAATATAGTTAAAAAAAAAACGGCTGAGATCCTTCAATATACTTCAGTCAGGAGGTTAGAATCAAATAAATAATACAGAAGCTTAAGAAGCTATGACTAGATGATACAAAGATGTAGGGGGTGAAAGGTCAGTTTGGTTTCCTTCACCGACAGCAACTCCCTTCCGTAAACTATCCAACTATCTATATGCAGGGAAGATCAAATTATGATTCTTCTTGCTCTAGTGAGTAAATAAGAGTAAAGCACTTGCTATGAAACCTGTTAGTTATGCGTCTCTAACACACAACCAAACTAAATATATCTAATGACCCTTTATTTTCCTCAGCTCGACTCCTTGAGGGGTTCTAAATGTGCACTGTTGAATTTTCTCAAACTGAGAGGAGATTTTCAAAGGTTTCTACAACCGACACTGATGCATACCACCTTTTAAAACCAATAAATCCTTAGAGAATTTCTTTTTTATCTTCCATCAACTCGTATTAATCCATAATGAAAATTGTTCTTAAGAGTTAGAAGAAAAAAATCAATAATGACGGACAATAATAAAACTATGGTAGTTAGACTTACCAATTTTTTCTCAATCTTCCAGCGCGTTTTTTACATGGAACAAATTTATTAGAACAGTCAACAGAATTGTCAATATCCTGTTGACTTTGATCTAATGATTTCGCCAGATTGACAGCAGTCATTGCTAGTAATTCACAAGTGGAGGATGGATAATCATCAAGATTATGTTGATGATAGTGTCGGTGATGCTGGTGTTGGTTATAAGAATTAGCAGTTTGTAAAGTCTCCACTACATTGGGCTGACACTGACCATTATTATTATTATTATTATTATTTGCGTTGATTGAAACAGTTGCATCACATTTATTATCACAATAATCCAGTGAATTGAACTCTTTGTTTGTAAGTACACGTAAGAGATTGATTCTAATCGCTTTCAACTCTTCATCTTCATCAATATGTTTATGCTGTAAATGATGCTGACTGTCAGATTTTGTGTGAAATAAAAAATCCAGAGGTAATTCCGGTAACATACTACTATTATTATTATTATTACTGTTGGTATTAGTAGTATTACTGTTATTGTTACAACCAGCGACATTGTAATCTAACGATAAAGTATTCCTGTTGACATGTCGACATATAACAGCAGCTGAAGAAGCTAAACGTGTCATTATGGTACCTGCCATACTTGGATCAAGATTGGTTAATACAGGCCATTCGCTTGATACGTGTGTTCCACTCACATCCACTGACTGAGATTGGTTATTAGTGGACTCCTGAAATAACAGATATACGAATTGTTTAAAAAAAATTATATGAAGACGAAATGAAACTCGAAATTTACGGCAGTGGATCATCGGTGCTATATGTATAAATTTGAATTCAACTCTGATGATGATGGTGAAGAAAAAGATGACAGTAAGTGTGACTACAACGAACTAAGGAGCTAAAACAATAACTGGTCCCCAAAGTCGAATATTAGTGGGTACAATATCGCTGGTTGGAAGGCAAGCACTTCTGGCTGACGAGTCCTGAATAAGACGAAACGCCTGTACTAGATTCCACTGCTAGCCACTATCCATCATAAAAATAATGATCATTATTCATAATTGATCGCAGAAGCTGTGGTCCATTCGATTAAGGAGTTGACTTTGAACTAATAGGTTGGGTGTCCGAACCCCACCCCACCTACCGAAGTAGTTTGGACAACCAAGTAGGTAGCTTCACTAGACCTTACACAAACACACACACACATAAAAGGCGTTTTTCACTACCACCTACTACACCAATGTGCATGAGGTTACTGAGTGCATAATCTACTTAGTAATACGCTGTAAATATCCTTTCTCGTGGTATGACCTTGTTGACTCCAGTTCCGGAAGCACCAAACCATTATCCAACCGCCAGATCTATCAAACTACCTGCTGAGTAGTATATTTTGCAAGTTAGTGACACTTTTGTGTCAAAGAACACATATTGTGATCCGTTCACCGGATTCCTATTGGTTGCCCAGCCAGGAAATTTCAATTCATCACAGCAACACATCACGAATTCACCTAGCAGTCGCGCAAAACCCTTCAAAAAAGATCTCCGGTCAGCAGTCTTGTCGCGTACCGCTCACAGTTGGTAAACCACCGAGATCGTTAAAAACGAAACAAAACATTAAAAAACAGTGACTAGATAGCCAGTCACAAGAGACAGAGAGAGTAATATGGAAACCAAAAAAAATTTTGGAAAACAAATGAAAGGATTGTAGTCTGCTAGGTGGATAGCAGTAGAATCTACGTGTGTTTCGTCCTGCTTAGGACTCACTCAACAGCTAAATGTACTTCCACGCCAAAGGGTGTTTGAAACGACCGCTCTTGCCTTTGAGTCTCCCCAGTGGAAACAACATCACTCACCAGGAGGCCAGGTATTTACAGCTGAGGAGTAAGTCTTGAAAAGAATGAAACTTGTGTCCTGGATACCACTACTGTCCAGGTAGTATCGAGGGAGATGCATCGAATCCCATCTGCTAACACAGGCTCAACAGTACAGCAACGCGAAATCATGACTATCAATACCCATTTTAAAACTTGGACATGGTGGAACGTGCATAGCCTTTTTCGCTGATGAGAGCGGTCTGTTTGATTAATTCAGATAAAGAAATAAGACTTTCACCAACCAAAAATAGTAGAGTAGTTCTTTGTGTTGGTTCAAGGCGTAGCTTTTATTGTTTCTTCATACAGTCATGTGGTCAGGTACGGTGCCAGTTTCCACTTCTTAGACGGACGAAATTGAACAATAACAGGTGTCTGATGCCCTTAGATATCCGAGGCCAAACGTGCGCTAAAATGATTGCCCCAGTTAATCTAGAAACCTGACCAAAAAAGGTTTGAGAAAACTATTTCATTACTATCATAACCGGTAGCAGGGCATGTAACTATATCATGTGAACGAGGAATTCCTGACAAGTGTACGTCATAAGCGTGTGCTAATCACTTCCCTGCTCTTTGTAAACACCATGCGTCGCTACCACTGATTGAATCCTTTAGTTAAGACGTTGATTGGTATCGTTGAAGTGGTTTTGTCACTCAACTAATGCCGAGAAGATGATCTAGTTCAACTATTTGGAGGAGATAAAAAAACGTAACAAGGTTTCTATAGGTGAACCGAGCTCAGATAACTAGCGTGTTTACCTATGCTATACGCATGGATTCCAGATCCATTCTCATCCTGAGGATATATAAATACAGTGTGCAGAGATATACTAGTAAAATCCTTGTATCAAGAAGAATATTTGACAATTGACGTCAAAAAAATACTTCATTTGAAGTATTCATATGCGTCGACACTTAGTACGGACAGACAGAGATTCAATTTTCACAGTAGAAAAAGCGTCAAGATGGACAATAGGAGTGAGATGTAGGTTACACGTCAGTGATATCCAAAAGGCTATCGAGTTATGCAAGACACTCATTGTGCAACGTAGTTCAGTTTTCATTTATTGATACTTGTATTTTCCTACTGGTTATTAAATTGAAACGAATTGATCGGTCTCTTATGGTGTATAGAAGCTTCGATACTGCCGCTATATGCCAAAACAGATCGATAAATTCGACTCTGAATAAACAAAGATCTAGGCCAGTTGAGATATAAAACCAGAAGTAACCCTGAGGTTCAGTGATATCTGTCTAGGAGTGATGGAGATCATCATCAAATGCAGTCAAGTCTAAGCACCGGTACCAATGGCTTGGACACATTACGAATACCAATTCCCGTGGCTTTCGTACTATTCATTGTTTGCTTACTTCGATACTACCTAACAGAGGCGAAGAGGTAGTTGGTGTATGACCCAACGATGTCGAAAAAAGAATAGTTGCGTTCGATCACTGTCTATCAGAGTATCATGACTCTTCAGGTGGAATCCACGACATGTATTTCATTCTATCTGGAACCGACTCTTCAACGAGATGTCCCCACTACCCAGTGACTATTGTTCACACTGAGGAGACCCGAACCAGGGACCGATCACTTCAAACGCCAGAACCAAATTCATCAGCCAGTATTGACAAATTCGCTTCTATGTAGATGACGTAGTCTTGCATAACCTTATTTTCAAAATGCTTCCCATGAAACCAACCATCAGTTGTTTCCTCTTCCATCTTATCACATTTCACTTCATGACTTCGTTATATTACGTTAACGCATTTGTCAGTCCTCGTGTTGTACCAAGTTTGTGTGTGAAAGCAGGACCCAATTTTAGATCTAGTCAAGAATTCATCATATATATAGACCTGTCCACCCCGAGCAAAATCGTAAGCCGTATCATCCAAGACGGACTAAAAATTGCTCCGGATCCAAAATTACGACCGGGACAGGCTGGATGGCTTCAAGAAAAAAATAAACCATGTCCGGATCAAATTCCAACGTTACACTACGCATCATCATACAACAACAACAACAACTCAACCTCAACTTCATTGATTTTGAAAAGGCCTTCGACAACGTCGACCGACAAGTAATTTGGTACCTGCTTAAACACCATGATCTTAGTGCCACAAACAATTATCAACCTCATTCAACAGCAGCTATGTGAAGACGCTACATCCCAAGCGAGTCACAATGAAAAGCTCAGGAATGACATTGATGTGAAGACAGGAGTAAGACAAGGTCGCCTACTATCACCGATGACCTTCCCAATTGTGGTCGACTCGACTCGATCGGATAATGCAAGAAACAACTGTGACGAGCGAGATGGGCATATGGTGTTTGACTGATGAAAAGACCCTACAAGATTTCGATTTCGCCCATGATGGTTTATGTCAGTTGGTAGACGTAGGAGCTCTGTCTCATCATTTTCAGAGCAATTATTCCTGAGTTGACTTTCTTACATTTCTTCTTAATTTATTATCCCTAATCAATCTTTAGCTCTCCTATGATATCATAGCAGCATTTACTGTGGATTGATACCAGCTGAACGATCACTGAAAATGCCTGGTCACTGGACATCTGTTTCGTCCCGGTACGAGACTCCTCAACAGAACGCATCCATGACCTTCCAATGATAAATGTGAGGATGAATACGCAACGATGACATTGGAAGAAAGTTGAGCTATATTGTGAATTGACATAATTGAGAATTGACGAACTACTGACTTCCAAACCAGTAGTTAAAGGTCACCGTAGCAACCATTTGGATAGCCGATCAGATTTCTCCATTTCTCGAAAACAGTAATTTGCATAGAATAAAGAAATCTAATCATCTATTCCCCAGGGTGAAATTGCTCGGTAAGATTTTACCATCGACTTAACTTTGCCAACTAACAGATCAACAAAATCTATGATGCTTCCTCGCTGTCTAGACCGATATGTGGCGCATGGTATGCATAAGTTGTCCAGTCAAATTATAGAAAAGTGTCTGATTGGTTATTTGTTTTATATGCGACCTTGACAAATACTATAATGCTATTGGCTGTCAATTAAGTACAACAGTGGCTGTCACTTTATATACAGATATTTAATAGTGTATGAATATTAGTGTCATTGCTTGTATTACACCGTCGTTGGTTGGATCGAATTGATCAGTCTGTGTTGGCTTATAGGCTCCTGTGCAGATGCCTCGATATTGCCTGTGTTTTAATTATGTATAGTTATGATGGGTAGTGGCTAGCAGTGGAATCCAGGATGCGCATTTCGTCCCGTTTGGAACTGATCAATCCTGTCCAGTCAACGACGGTGAAATGCAAGCAATAACACTAAAACTATACCCATCGCACAAGAAGTGGCTATCGTGGCTCGGTGGTGTAGTGGATAACGCTCTCGCATTTGAAGCAATCGCTCCCGAATCCCGGAGGAAACAATATCACTCACTGGGAGGCAGGTACATCCAGCTGACTGATGAGTCCCAAATAGGACGAAATGAGCATCCTGGATTCTACTGCTAGTGTATGAATATGTTTATGGGAACTGTTTCGTGAGACTGACTGACTAAAAGATTCAAGTTGCAATTACAATTTCTGTCGTCCATGCCTCATCCTGAAGTCCTACAGACTTTATTTATCAGAAAGTAACGAAGACGGACAACTCCATACTTCATTTAAAAAAATAATGAATTATTTACTTCCCAGTAGTCTTATCACAGTTGTGAAGTTAGAGCTGTTTTCTTCAAAAACAAGCATGTTTGTACTTGTAATTCAAAAAAAAAGGTTATAAATGATTTAAGAATGAGATAGTCTTCTAAGTAAACATGTTTATCTGAGATAACCACGAGGCGGTAACTCAAACTTACAAACAGAGTAGTAGCTTCACAGCAAGCACAGAAGTACACACCGTAAGAACTAATGAAAGTTGAACATTAGTGGTACTTTGCTGTTACTTGTTCGATAGCGGCTAGTAGCAAGATATTTAGTAGTGATTTTGCTGGAAGCGATTGAAGAGAGAGACAACTGTTTACTGAGAATATGGTGAGCAGGAAATCATTGCTCATCATCATATCAAGGTCAGTACATACTTTTATGATTGAATTTTTTTGGGTTTTAAATTCGTCGCTTAAATTGGATGGTAGCAAATGTTTCTATACATCAGGAATTGATGTTCTGTCGTTTCGATTACACGTGTCATATGTCTATTCGATTAAAGAAAGCTTCAGTTTTCAAACTTCTAAGCCATAACTTTATCCTAGACTATTGCGAGTGAATGGAAGTCTTTTTCCATATCCTCAGAGCGATCAAACTAAGATGTGCTAATAGTGCATGAAGTTTCTACCTGACTGGAGTCCCTGAAACGATGGAAACCAGTGATTGAAAACTCTTGTTGAAATAGCTGGAAATCAGTAACAAAGGCTCAAATGTATTCACTCCATGACGTCTTCCAAAGCTTGAATGTTTGAAATAACCTTTATTCTTAAATCATCTTTCCTTCTATGAAGAAGTAGAAGAAAAATAGGGCGGCGCTACTGACATCGTTTCTGCGCGAAATATCCTTTAGAATTCCTAATCATCGTTTGCAATTTAATTTGTTTGAAGGCAGTAGACAGGAAGCCCTGCACATCAATTAGGTTTTGTGTTTTTTGCCATTCGGATCATCAAAGCGTATTTACAACCTCAACGGAACTGATGTCCTGCCAGAGATCCAAACCCGCGTCACTCAGTGCTGCAGTGAAAGATGTTACCACTGAGCTATACAGGCCGAAACTGACCTCCAGTAAGATCGTATTGCATACACACTACGTACCACGTATGTATGTGGCTCGAAACGAGATTTTTCTAAGTTCTGATGAAAGGTCCTGAGATGAGGTATCAAATAAAATGGACGTCAAGAGAAATACTCAACGACGGTATTAGATAATGGTTGCGAGAAATGTAAATAAATGCATCCCGCCCAAGTGGCTGGACGGCAACATTCTCGCCACGGGAACTGAGTCTTCTAGGTTGTGTTTTTGGCAAGGTCATGGAAGCGACCTTCTGAGGAGTCCTATAGTAGGACGAAACAGCTATCCAGTCCCCTCAAGTTCTCAATGCCTCTCCAACTGATGTCAACCATCATTCGGTTCACCTTCAATCTAAATGGAGTGTAATGCTACTTGGAGTAAGATTGTGGATCCAAGTAGGCGGTGACTAGATATGTGTATCGATGAAGGTTAGTCAAACAGACGAAATCTTCTCGTCTCCATTATTTTTAATGACCATGTTACACAGCTAAACACATAGAACTTCAGTGCAGTAATATTTGAAGTTAAGTATACATTCCAATTTCTCACAAATGCAACAGATGGTGTGTTAAAAATATCATTTTAAATCATGTTACAAAACCGTTTTAAGTACTGAAAATGAATGCGACTTCATGATGGTTGATGATATACTGGCTCCTACGCAGATGCCATCGATATTGCCTGTTTTAATTACATAATGGTGGATACTGGAAAGAGACGGTAATCAGCTTGACGCGCGTATCGTTCTATTCAGGACTCATCAGCCGGATATACCTTCCCCTCATTGAACGTTGTTCCCCCCGGGGTTCGAACTTGGGATCGATCGCTCCAACATGATAATCATTTCTTGGGCGATGGGTATGGCTTTAACGGTGTTGCTTGAACTATCTTCTGATCGAAATAGCTTTCGTGGCGCAGTGGTCTGGATGGATAACGCCCAGTCATTTGAAGAAATTAATTCTGAGTTCCAGGTGCCTGGAATCCGCTGCTAGTCACAATCCATCATTAGTAGATTGTTTCAATGGCATAATTAATCTTGGAAAAAAAGAATATGATGGTCGTTGTGCAGTTAGGTAAACACATTTTGTATTTCCTTGATTCCGGGATGATAGATAATACACATGCCAAGCCACCACCCACTTCGACTTGTCATCATGCTGGAAACTCGATTCAGGTGGAAGGAGGTTCAGAATGGCCACATCAATATGCTGAGCCATTCAATGAGATCAATTATTCTTGGTTTTAGCCTCCTTAGCTGTATTCCTGAGACAAGGGAAATCAGTGATTGGCTGAAATCGATCAAAATAGTCCAGAATTATAAACTCATTCTTTTACGTCTTCTAAAGCTTGAGTTATATTCAGATTATTTATTGTCTCCTACAAAATGTGGTCCAATTTTATTGTTTTAATATCGTCATTTGTCCTTTGGGTTCCTAGTGGAACATACGGCTTTAGTAGCACGTCGCCATTCCACTTCATTCTCTGCAGTCTCTCGAACCTGACCACACCATTCCCCATAACATTTCATTTCTTCCTCACACCATCTCCTCCATGTCACCCTCACTCCACCCGCACAACTCGTCGTTTCTCATTCGGGTTCCATTTGAGGGATGGCCTGATGCATGATTTCCGCAAATGGTCTTCTCAGCGTATGCCCCATCCATCTCCACTTTCCTCTAGATATCTCTTGAGCGATGGCTTCTTGATTGGTTCATTGCCAGACCAGAGTTCCTTGTGGCTTATTCTTTCTCGCCTTCTCATCTCATCTTCAGTATCGAGTGAGCGTAGACAGCAGTTGTTCATGTATAGTCAGCAATTTGTTGGAAACGCTTTTCGTAACGCACCAAGTCTCTCAACCATCACACATTGATTTGACTGAATTAATGTTGAAAATCTGGATCTTGTTCTTTATGCTGAGTGGAGTGGAGTGAAGTGGAGTGGAGTGGAGTGCAGTGCAGTGCAGTGCAATAGAATCTCCACACTGATTTCAGATTAATGAAGACCTGTCTTGTTGTCATTTCTATCCTGGCTTTGACATCGTCATCTGTGCCACCACCTGTAGTTGAAACTATCCTGCATGGCAGGTAGGTAGGTGAAAGATTTCTCCCATTGATGGTGATAGGTGGATGTTGTTGTTGTTGTTGGTGGTGGTTAGTGGTGTTGAGCATCTTCATCACCTGTGTCTTCTCTACGTTCACCTGAAAGAAATCCCGTTTTCGCTGCCTCACCTCGCCTCTTCTACCAACTTGTTGGTTTTCGCCTGTAGATCTTCGAGTTTGTGAGACAAGATACTAGACATAAATCGTCATGGGTGAAATCGAAATCTTCTGGGGTCTTTTCATCAGTCAAACAACGTATGCCGATCTTCTCACACCTCACAGTTGTTTGTTGCGTGATCCAGTCTAGTCGAATCGACCACAATTGGGAAGGTCATCGGTGATAGTAGGCGACATTGTCTTACTCCTGTCTTCATATCAATGTCATCCCTGAGCTTTTCATTGTGAATCACTGGGCATGTAGCTGCTATTGAATGAGGTTGATGAACGGTCTAGTTTGATATGAGACGTTTTCTATCCACCAATGTTTGAGGTTCTATGTTTTGTGTCTATTCTATCTTTCTCTATCTTATGCTCTAGTTTCGACGATTGACAGCATTCATTCACCGATCACTTCAAAAGCTAACAATAGAATTATTCAACACTTTCTTATTCTTTCTAACGATCAATGGATTGACCTTGATAGCTATGACCATCAGTGTTAGTAATCCATAGCTGAATCCACAGCTAAATAGGATCTAAATGTACTATGAATTTCGCAGAAAGCAACACGAAAATTCATTTTAAAATAAGCTTCTACAGAGAATATAACCTCTACAAGTTTTACATGTTTCATTAGAGAATGGAGACAAATCAAGTTGCTCATAGATGCGACAATTTATTGTACAGATTTTACACTCTGAAGAAATACGACTACTACAAGGTCATGAAACATCAGGAATTTAGTGTGCCATCTCATTAGGGTCTTACAAACATTTCCTTTTATAAACCATTGACTCAATGGTCAACGCATTCAACTGCATCAGGTCATAGTTCCATTATGAAGTCTATAAAATATTTGATAACTATTAACGATCTCACCACATTGTGGTCAAGTATTGATGCAGTTCAAGCAAGAGATCAATGACAGTAATAATGATGATGAAAACGATAAAAACAAAAATAGTAACAACGATAATAATTATCATTTGATAACCTGAGATAGCGGCGGTAGTTTGGCAGACTAGTTACTTATACTACGTGATGATTCAAGGTAAAATGAAAATTTCAACCCTGACAGAACTCGAACAAGCGACCACTGAGTTTCCGGCCTGATGCTCTACCAATCACCTATGAAGTCAGACTGCTGACTACATTTCACTTCAACCACCAAGGGTTTTTACCAAATAACATCCATGTGAATTCGTTATACGTTACTACCGCTTGATCGTATTTACACTGGCTGCTTGCCTAGTCAGGACTTCTCATCCTAATCCAAATCTAACTGAATAAGATAGTCTTCAAGAAAGGTGAGAAATCCTCGTGTGATAACCACAGAGGATTCAGTCTGACGAACATAATGTCTAAAATCCTAGGTTCTATAGTTCTTTGACACCTGAGTGGAGCTCGGGAACAACAAGCCCGCAAACACCAGGCAGGATTTAGACCTGGCCGCGGGTGTATCGACCAAATATTCACACTCCGCCAGGTCCTCGAACATAGGCACGCTTACCGATGCCCAACAATTGCTGTATTTCTCAACCTGAAGGCAGCACCATTCGACTCCGTTGATTGAGAAGTCTTATAGCAATGCCACTCACTTAAAGGCGTGCCGAGTAACTACATCACCTTATTGAAGGCTCTCTACTCGAACACTTGTGAATGTGTTAGAGCTTATGGTGAGATGTCTAGGGAGCTATACTCATCGAGTGGTGTCCATCAAAGATGCCCACTGTCTTCATTCTTATTCAATTTTATCATAGATATTCTTATGGAGGTCTCCCTCTCGTCACCTGATTACACAAAAGTTGACCTGATCACAGGAGAATTTTCGTTAGCCCTTGAATATGCAGATGACATAGTCCTGTTAGGTGAAGACGCTGACAAGATGCAGAGTCTTCTGAACACTTTGAGTGGGGATTTGAGAATGTTTGGGATGCATTTCTCACCACACAAATGCAAATTGTTGATCCAGAAATGGTCTTCAACGGTGCCACGGCTAACAATAGAGAGTGTAGTGATTGAGTGTGTTGACCACTTCACTTATCTGGGAAGTAGGATCAGCCCTGCCTCGTTGCTCAGTGGCCGATGAAATTTCTGCACGGTTACAAAGGGGTCGGTTGGCTTTTGTTAACTTCAGCCACCTGTGGAGCCGCCGTGATATCCTTTTGTCCTATTAAGGGTCGCATGTACTGCATACAATGTTGGCCGAAGTTGGTTCAGGCTGGAAAAAGGCTCGAGGTGGCTGGACTAAAATATGGCACAAATGTATGAAGTCTTTGACTGTTGGTTTAAGCCATGTGTGGCGATGTAGACTAGCCGGTTGGGGTCAGCGAGACAAGAGAAAGTGTTTGGATACTCTGGGTGTTGTGGCTCAAAACCGATGTCACTGGCGTAGATGTATCCCCACACACATTATCCTCATCTTAACGACGCTATACCGAATCTCACCACTTTCTCATTCCTCCTTTCTCTCCTTTAGTACTTTACATTTCTTCTGACTGAATTTTCTTTCTTTCATATTCCACCTCACTGCCTCTTTACTTGATGTACTGATATTAGGTGTGGCAAGTTGCATCATGAAGCAGTAATGCCTGGTCCTATGTTGATATTGATGATGATGATGACACTAATAGTAACAATAGCGATGATGATGATGATCATAACAATAACAGTAATTATACTGGGTGATGAATGAAGGTGAAGTGAAATCTCCTTCGCTGTCGGATTCAAACTAGCGACCAATGGGGTTTAAATCCGGCAGCGGTCCAATTTTTCACTTAACCTTCAATCATCACCTGTCAAACTTACTAAGGTTTGAATAGCTAGATAGTAGTATAATTAGTTGTCATTCAAGAGTTATGACTAGTCGCTTAATGTATGAAGATGCACAAGACTGCTGATTCCATTCAAGATTTTTATTAGGACATTCCAAAAATAGAAACTTTGAATAACGTTTTAGTCATACGATCACATCTAACATTGTTTACAACACTTTATAATTGGTTATTGTTTCAGAAATCATCAAAAGCAGGAAACCCAAAGCTTCATTCGTCAAAAATATTTCTGAAGGTGACAACTATGCTACATGGACTACACTTAAACGACATCCTCTGTGATGAAATACTGAATTCTCTGCCATAATAGGTCATTCGTGTGTAGCCAAATTAACTGGTCAGCCCTCCGCAATGCTGAGCATTGATCACAGTCTATTCAATCGATTATTGTACACGATCTAGTTATACAAGCGACCAGTCATGATAACCTCTGTACAACTGGTGGTGCTCATGCCCCAGTGGCCTAGGCGATAACGTTTTGGCATTAGAAGTGATAAGTATTGAATTCGAGTTTGGAGTAGTAGTAGATACATATTCAGCTGACGATGAGTGCCAGGTATCAAGTAATTCATAACACTGACTGATATAGGCTTAAAGCTTCCTTGCAGCTGCAAACAAACAACCTTGTTGATAAATGTCAGCATAATCCCAAAACCAATTACATCAGTTACAGCCTCTTGTCCACTAACGGATACCAAACTCACGTCCCTTTTTACTGTCATTTATTCAAAGAGAAACGTGGAAAAGGACTAATGGTAAGTAGATCAAAAGAGCATACTGTAGTATTCACTTACATTACGCGGTTGTATAAAGTAGGTTTCAATAGTTTTTGTTGGCTCATTACATTTCATTGATTCACTTGGATTAGGAAAGCCTAAGATAGGACCAGCTTCACCACGAAAACCTTCAGGCAATTGATTGAAAGTGGATCTTGAAGTAAGCACACGACTAAATAATAGAAAAAAAAGGAGAAAGTTAACCAAAATAGTTCACATCAGCAAAAATTGAAATCTTCAATTTGAAAGTTCCTGTGAATTGACTGGTTGCAATTCAGTGTCTGTAATGCACTGACATCAGTTGGAAGAACACTGGAAATACTAAACAGCTGCTTCGTCCTAGTATGCGACTCCTCAGCAGTAGGCACTCGTGACCAAGCCTATCAGCGCTCGAACTCAGGATCTTCAGGTTTCCTGGCGAACACATGAACTATCCAACCACCGCGACGGAGTTCGATAATCCACAGTCTTCTACTTCTGTCACTTCACGATACAGTGCAACCTTCTGTTACTTCTTTGCAATGACAATAATGTGAAGGATTATGGTACCATCTGGTTATCTAGGTCAGAAGAAGTACGTACAGCATCGTTTCAACGCAAGACCGATGGTTTCGAACTCTCTACAACAGTGATAAACATACTAAACAGTTGTTGCAGTGTTCATCCCGTAAAAGACTGAAACAACTGTTTAGCCTACCTTAACGAATGTAATTAGAACGTTGAGAAACTCACTATTACCACTATCTCAGTTAGTGATGTTGTTCTTTTTGAGACTAGAATCTCGAAACAAATGAGCCATATGCCAAGGCACTATCCACTAAGTCATGGAGGAACGATAGCCACTTCTTTTACAACTGGTATCAGTTATTACTATTCATTAATATACTTGTAACTCTCCGTTGTTTTATGTGATCGAATTGTTCAACCTCTATTGACATATGCACAGGTGTATGCGGATGCCTTGATATTGCCTGAATGGCAATTATGATAATTTGGTTAGTTTTGGCTAGCAGGGGAATCCAGGACGCGCGTTTCGTCCTATTTAGAATTCACTCGTCAGCTGGATGTATCTGCACCCCCGTGCGATATGTTGTTGTTCCCATGGAGACTCGAACCTCGTACGTATCGCTTCAAACGCCAAGGCGTTATTCACCATGCCACCGAGGAACGATAGCCACTTCTTGCATAACGGGTAGCAGTTATTACTATTTGTCGAAATTCTTCGTTTTATTAGATCGAATTGTTCGAGGATGAGGTCGTGATTATCATTATTGTAATCACTAGTGCCATCATTATTATTACCATCTTCTATTTCAGTATTATTACCATTTTTATTGCTAACGTTATAATAATTATTATTATTGCTGTTGTTATTACCATCTTTATTACTGACATAATCATTGTTACCATTATTACTATTACTACTTTCAACACTAATGTTATCACTATCATCGTTGTTGCTGTTATTATCGTTATTACCATTATTATCATGACTGTACTCTTCATTAGTATCATAGTCATTACTATTTTTAATATTGGTATTGTTATTATTATTGTCATTACCATAATCCTTATCATTATCATTATTACTACTATTGTCATCGTAACCAATTGTAACACTAATATTATTACCGTTTTCAATATTAATATTATATCAACAAACTAAAGACATACATCAACAGCTGCCGCCTACGCTCACTCGATACTGAACATAGGATCAGATGGCGAGAAAGACTAAGCCACAACGAACTCTGGTGTGGTAACGAACCAACCGAGAACCCATCACCCAACAAATATGCAGAAGAAAGTTGAGATGAATGAGCATACGCTGAAAAGTTCATCTATGGACATCACGCGCCAGGCCGGGCCCTTAAGTGGAGCCCAAATGAGAAACGAAAAGTTTGGCTTCCGAGGTGAGGGTGACATAGAGGAGATCATATGAGGAATAAATGAAAGCTTCTTGGTAGTTGTGGAGCCAGGTATGAGAGGCTGGAGAGAATAGAATGGAATGGCGACGTGCTACTGGAGCCCTATGTTCCACTAGGAACCCAAAGGAAAAATAATGATGATAATGTCCAATACCAATATTATCATTATTATCGCTGTTGCTGTTACTAATATTATAACCATTAATGGGATTACCATTCCCAATATTACACATTATTATCAATGTTGTTGCTATTATTGTTCCTATTTTCATTATTATTGTCATCATTAGTACTCCTATGACCACTATTATTGTTGCTGTAATCACTATTACGATTATTACCCTCACCACCTTTAATATCAATATTATTGTCATGATTACAATTACTATTATCATTACTATTACTATCATTATCATTACTATTATCATTATCATTTTTATCACTATTTTATTATTATAACTATTATTATTACTATTGCAAAATGAAAGTGGTACATGAAGGCTACCAAGAAATACGCCACAACAATGTGAAGGCATAAAGTGATGGAAAGTCGATAAGTAAGAAAGAGAAACAATCAGAATGAGATGATAAGAAAAGTAGTCCGGTAAGATATACTCAAAACAAAATATCCATTACTTTTCTGTCACAAAAGATAGGAGGAAACTACAGCATGATCGCCATTAGTTTCGACTTTGAGTAACATATGATAACGTTTCAACCTACTGAGTTGTATCATCTCTTGAAACCCACCCAGGGAGTCGTGATGCATCAACAGATCCTAAGCTAATACAAGGGTCCTTCATTCCACGGTCCTATTTCAAACACTGGCCACACCTCCACTTCTTTCATCCGATTCAAGGGTTAGCAAACAATGAATGGTTTGTAAGCCTTTCGGACAATATGTGTACCATATATCCAAGCCACCAGATGACTTCCCTTCGTGAATCACGATCTCCATCATACCCAAACACACACTGTTGTAACTCAGAATTACTGACTTACATGGCATTGCTACGAGCAAACAACGATGATCAAACACACAGAGTCGGCGAACATCCTCAACTCGGATAGGCCAGGTTTCACAGATGTAGAGCAGAATTCCTCGCACTGAAGTGTTGTAAACCCAACTTTTCACTGTCAGACTAACGTCGCAACGGCTCCAAAGCTGGTCGAGATTAACAGATGACACTTTGGCTTTCGATATGCGTTCGGAGATTTTATCACTCACACCACCAGCACTCATACAACTACCCAGATAAATGAAAAACTTTTCGACTACTTCCCATGCCTCACCACCAAAGGTTAAAGCAGTCCAATGATCCTATTAATCTTTCAAATTGCTTTGCACTTCAGTGGTGCAAAGCACATACCATACTTACGGATACTAATCACAAAATGATTAGTGCGACCTTGGTTTCTCGCATAGTAAGACGGTATCGTCCTCATATTCGAGGTCGAATAGCCGTTCTCCGGGTAGTAGATGTAATTCAACTGATGAAGTTGTTACCCTTTATATACTGAGGTGCTAGGGACACATTTGTTAGGTAGGCCTGTTTACCTTCATCCGCATCGCCTAATCTAATTTGAAGTAGGCTTACGCTGCAAAAACACTAAACGTCGAGACACCAAAACGTGTCATCAGTTCATGAAGTCTAGGATTCTCGATATGAACCGATTACATAATTTGTAGACTTCTCAGTTGCGGTCAACAACACACCACAGTTGAGAATCGATTTCTCTGCCAAAATTGCATTCACACATTATCTTTACTTAAATTGCCATATCACATTTCGTCATTGTATTACTCCTTCCCACTTTATTTTCCATTACTACTTATTGGGAAGGGTTGGAGGAATATTGTAGCAGAAAGAAAATTCGAAGTAGAACGTCACGCATAAGTACATCAACTCAAGTTGCCACACTTCACAGAAAACACCAATTCACAAAGAACAGGTGGATAGAAAAATTCTCATATCAAGGTAGACAAAGTTGCTAAGAAGAATAGACAATTTGAAGATAAAGATTAGTGAGAATATTCAAGTCTTAGAAGATGTCAAAGAGTCCACCACTGTGTCTAATTTCCAGACAAATCGCTAATAGTTCTCAAATACCAATTCTTTATCGTGTCGGAGACCATAGACAGGTAGTCTACACCTCCATACACAGGTAAGATCAACTATCTGAAACTTCATGAACTGGTGCGACGTCGTGGTCTGACCACCTTCGAACCCTCTCTCACAACCTAGCCCAACTTCTTCTAGAAATACCACATCGAGGTAAGTGTTGATTTCACTAAACGCAAGCAATGCTAAAAAGACACCAGTCATCGAAACCATGTAACTGCTTCATATCTCACAGCCGTATAGAACAAGAGAGAAGATACTGCAGCGCAGTACACTCATCGTTTGAATGAGATAATCGGATAGGTCGTCAGTTGGTATCATAGATGACACAAGTTGGCAAATGCCAAAATGACTATCAGTATCCGATTTGATATTTTGTCAGCAACTAGCCTGTTCATATTGATGCAACTACTTAATTAAGTGAAATAGTCAACACATTCCATTGTAAGGTAGCATAGAAAGTGACTAGGGTATGCATGACATATCTGTAATGCGTGTCAACTTGGTAAAGCTGTTTACATGCTAGACTTAGAATATATTACCCACATACACTCACTTAAAAAGACAGAACAACTGATTACTATTTATTGATATACTTGTAATTCTCCTTTGTTTTATTGGATCAAATTGTCCGACCTCTGTCGGCATATGGGCTCCTGTACGGATGCCTAGATATTACCTGAATGTGCCTCTGTGGCATGGTGCATGATGCCTTGGTGTTTGAAGTCATAGATAAGAGGTTCGAGTATCAGTGGAAACAACATCGCTGACTGGGCTGCAGGTATATCCAGCTGACGAGTCCCAAATAGGAAGAGACGCTTGTCCTGGAATCTTCTGCTAACCACAACCAAACAAAGAATAACCGATTGCCTGACAAATCGATTATTTATGCCTAAGGATCAAATGTGTAAGTACCTCCAGCCCTCAAATATTTACATAGATCCTAGTATGAAACCCTTCAACCTATTCGAAGTAGCCTAGAATGAAAATCAAAGCTTCCAGATTTAACAAATCATCGTACAAAAATCCAACATCTCTTTGATAGAATCATCCTCCTAAACTATGTAACACCTTCATTAGAGAGAAAAAAATCATTAAACATGAGGGAAAATGATTTACAACGGGGTTCGAACCAAGAACAACATATTATTCTGATCTCCAATGTCATCCATCATGTTGTGATTTCCACAACACTAGTTTTATTAGATTGTGATTCCGACGCGAATACTTTGATATTGTAGGTGTAGTGGATAGCTCTGTGTCGTTTGTAGAGATCGGTTCACAGTTCAGGTCTTTTTGAGAACAACATCTATCACTGGGAGGAAGCTGCATCCGCCTGAGGAGTCCCAAGTAGGACGAGACGTGCATGGTGTACGGCACTAATAGCCACTATCCATTGATAACAATAGTATCAGTTATTATTTATCCACAACTTACCATGGACGATAAGCAGCATACTTTAACCGATTAACATAAGTGACATCATCACCAATTAAATCGAAACCCAACCGGCTACGACCAAGCACAATAGCATAAGCAGTGCCTGTATGCACGCTAACGCGTAATTCCAATTGAACATGAGAAATTTCACTGATCTCCCTAAAGAAAAAAAAAGTAGCAAAAATAGCAGGATATTTAAAAGAAACAGTTTACTCTGAAAATATGCATAAAAATTGTACTGAAGGGGGACAAGAGCTTTCAGATACCTACCACATCGAGATGTCAACACATAGTGTGCATCATCTCCATACGAGATTAAACTAATCGGGTCAAAGTGATTTTTACAACACTCAAAAAATACCTCAGCATTACGGATTGGCATCAGCTGGAGAGCAGTACGCACCTGTGAACCTACAACGCCATGGGTCGAACTTGAAACCTTATGCCACTGGGGGGGAGGGGGGTTCAATGCTCCACAAGTATCCTACTCCACTCAACTTGTGCACAATTAAGGAGTTCCATACCAGGACAGCTGTCCAGTGCTCACATCTATTTCATACACATATTCTGCTTTATGAAGTTGATTATGCGGAGAAAAAAATTTCCACCAGTTTCTCATCAGCCACTGCTTCTTTATTACCGAAGAGTTAGAAGACAGGAAATGCTGTATGGTTTAACAAAGAATACAAACATCCAAATAAATGTGACAATATATGCTGACATATTCCACTGATATATGAGTGATTCAACGGAGAATTCGAGAAAAGACTATGAATATCACTGAAAGATTGAGTGAGATGATTAACACGTTGTCTAAATAACGATCAGGAATAGAAGAACTAATAAAATGAGTTGAAGTCAGTTCGCAGAAGCCTTCATCAAAATTATGTACGAACAGTGTAAGATATAAGTTATTCAGGGCAACGAACAAATACACAATTCCAATTTCAGTCATTTGATCACCATAGTCTTGAGGAACTTGTAAAAGTTTGAATTACACCAATTTCTTAACTACCTATGATGTGGTTGATAGAATAATATGAGGACGCTACTATCATAATGAAATACTTTGACTGGATAAAATGGTGACTTTTCTCCTTGATACCTGATACTTCATTGGGTCTCGAATTCATAAAATATTTATATACAGTTTTTCCTCAGAAAATAAAGCCGCTAGGTCACAAGTTGGATTTTTATTTTCATTGGTCAACTGAAGGACGAAATTTTCCAATAAGGTTTTTCCGCCCACACAATCACATAAAATCAAGGTTAAAATCCCGAACTGATGATTTAGAATGCTGATTTTGATTTAACCTCCTGCTTACTATCAGCATCAAAGCTTTATAGGTAGTCTACTTTGTGCTCTGTTGTTTTTTTTTATAGAGACAGATACCTTCAAGATTATCAAGAAATGAGTGTCATACAGATCTTCACAAGTTCCTTAAGACTATGGTGATCAAATGACTGAAATTGGAATTGTGTATTTGTTCGTTGCCCTGAATAACTTATATCTTACACTGTTCGTACATAATTTTGATGAAGGCTTCTGCGAACTGACTTCAACTCATTTTATTAGTTCTTCTATTCCTGATCGTTATTTAGACAACGTGTTAATCATCTCACTCAATCTTTCAGTGATATTCATAGTCTTTTCTCGAATTCTCCGTTGAATCACTCATATATCAGTGGAATATGTCAGCATATATTGTCACATTTATTTGGATGTTTGTATTCTTTGTTAAACCATACAGCATTTCCTGTTAACTAACTTGAGTTAGCTGTGAAAAAGTGTCCTCTAACTCTTGCATGATATGATATTAAAAATGTCTTCAGGTTGTAAGCAGCAGCTGACGAGAACATACAGACCCCCACATCTACATGCATCGTCAGATTATTATTGTCATATTATTTGTCCTCTGGCTTCCCGGTGGAACATAGGGCTTCAGTAGCACGTCTCCATCCCACTTTATTCTCTGCAATCTTTTCAACCTGGCTCCACGACTGCCCACAATCTCTCATTTCTTCCTGACACGATCTCCTCCATGTCACCCTCGCCTCGGACGCCCAACTCGCCGTTTCCCATCGGGGTTCCACTCGAGTGCTTGGCGCGTGAAGCCACCGAATGGTCTTCTCAGTGTACGCCCAATCTATCTCCACTTCCTTCCAGTGCATATTTGTTGAGCGATAGGTTCTCGGTTTGTTCGTTGCCAGACCAGAGTTCCTTATTGCTTATTCTAATTATTCTGGCCATCTGAGCTTCAGTAACGAGTCAGCGTAGGCAGTTGTTGATGAATATCTGTAGTTTATTGGAAATGCTTTTCGTGATGCACCAATTTTCTGAACCATATAGTAACACTGACTTGACTGAATTGGTGTTGAAAATGCGGATCATGTTCATGCTTCATGCTGAGTGCAGTAGATCTCCATACTGATTTCAGATTAACGAAGGCCTATCTTGCTGTCTTTCCGATCCTGGCTGGCGTTGACGTCCTCGTCTGTACTGCCTGTAGTTAAAACGATGCTGCCTAGATAGGTGAAAGAGACTACTTCCTTTCAGTTTCTTCCGTTCATGGTGATTGGAGCTTGTTGTTGTTGTTGTTGTTGGTGGTGGTGGTGGTGGTGGTGGTGGTGTAGGTTGGGTTATCTTCATCACCTCCATCTTCTCTACGTTCACTTAAAGTCCCGTCTTCGCTGCCTCTTCTGAAAACTTGTTAGTTTTCGAGGACACATATCTTGTACTAATTGGGGAATCCATTCGTCAGCTGAATTTACCAGAATCCCAGTGAGTGATTTTGTTCTCTCCAGGACTCAAACCCAGTACCCATCGTTTCAAACATGGGAGATTGTGGGTGTGCATCGTGAGGGATCTCCAAACTAAAATGAAACACTTTTCCGGTTGTCCTGGACTGAATTCTAAGGTTTTTAAGTAGATGGTGATCAATATCTATCTTACGGATAATAATCCCTGCACTACGACATCACTGACCACCAGCTCACTGGTTTAAGCAATCAGTTAACTTACAACCAATGGTTCGAGGCCGACTCCATCTACCCAGCGGGATTAAGGACCAGGTACCAGCATCACTAGCCCTCACAGACACAAAAGGTGTGACGCATTGTCTACTACAAGAACGTGTATAAGGTTACCAAGTTCAATGTGTCATGAAGTCAATCCATAGTTTGCTTGCTTGCCTATATATATTTGCATATGACCAGTGTTGTGTGAGAATTTTATTTATACCATACAGATAACATGCTTGTCCCTTGCATATTTTAAGTTCATGGGATCATTTCACATACTATCGCCGAATACCCTCACATATCACACTATAGACAACAGGCTAAAATGGCTGAGATCGTACAATACCCACTGTATAACAACCTCCTAACTTGAACACTTCAAAATTTAGAGAGAAAACACACGCAATAAGCATCTATAGTAAGTTATAATGTATGAACTTATCACCGATGTTTAACATATAATAAAACTTGAAATTCATGCTTTTTTTTCATGACCATAGTTTCACATACCAAAATGTAGGACAATAATGTGAACATATTTACTGCTATGCATAAATTAATCCTACAGTCTGTGGGAATGTGTTGGCGGTCAAATAAATTAACCACGTAACTAGTTCATATGCATTTGTGATAGACATAACTGGCTGAGTCAAACTGAAACATATTGTGTGTTTATATGAGTCACTTCAAAGGTCACACTATAGCAACCGCTAAACTAACCAATCACATTTCAGAATTCAGTTAGAAAGGTAGTTCATCGAATTATACAGAGACGCAATTGGTTATCCAACATTCGTCCATTACCTATGCTGGTTGTAGTCAAGGTCATAATAACCAGTGAAACAACCAATTAGATTTATATATTTTGTGAAAACACTATATGTGCATATGAAATAGAGAATCATAATTGGTTTCTTTTAGTATTTGGTAGAATGATCTTTGAACTTTCTCGACAAGAGTATTCTACAGCATTTTTCGTCGACGAAATAATCGTTTCAAATCCACTAAACGTAGAGCACAACAGGAAAATAACCACACAGTTGGCTGGTACAAATATAAATTCCACTCTGTCGATAAGCTGTCTTTAATAACAGAAAAATCAAAACTTAGTTGAAAGGAGAAATCTACGATTCGAAAAGCTGATTAAATACCCTTGAGGAAATCTGAAGTCCAGCCTGTACACAGCTATGAGGTTCGGCACCACTCATAGACTTTGACTTAAGGTAGACTGAAGGCAATCTAAAGAAATGTCTAGAACCAAGTTTCCCCCAACACAAGTATCCATTTGCGCACAAAAGTACGAGTTTGGCTATTTAACTGCCAAAACCTCAATTGATAAAATAAGATTCTAGTTTGTGACCTATTAGTTCAGTAAGCAAAGTATTATACTGCTATGGTAGCAATGAATCCAAAAACAAGGCCTGGGGTTCACAAAAACAACTTAATTCCGGAAATTACATAACTAGCCTTGTGATTTGAATTGCACCATGCAACCTTGTGCATATTCATGCAGTAATAGGCAATGGGCTACACTTAATGTATGTAAGAGCTAATGATACTGACTACCTGACTGCCAAAAGCACCCGAATAGATAGAGGTAGTGTTCAAATTCGCAATCCAGTCGTTGAAAGACAACTCCGTAAATTAACAAGACACAACTGCATGTCAACGTGATTCAGATTAGACATACAATTGGTTACCTTGGTGACTTAACCACTTTAAAGGCGATTAGTCTGGATACGTCAGAGTAGGTTGCCTGGCACGAAAAACTGTCTATCCCGATACACTTCTAATTTGATTTATTCATGAAGGTTAAATTAAACATATGAAACCAGAAAACAACAAGGCAAGTTTTCTAGTGACACACAAACAAGCAGCAAAGGCACCAAGAAATGCCCGACACAAAAAAAATATATATAACAACATTATGAAGAAATAAATTGATGAAAAGCAAAACATTCACAACATTCTAGCAGCAGTATGACGACTACTGAGTTGCGTGATCTCTCGGAACTCACCAACAGAGTCATGATGCACCAAAAGATGCTAACCTGATACAACTATCCTTCATCCTACGGTGCAGTGTCATAAACTGACCAACCGTCCACTTCTTCCTTCCAGACCAAAGGTTAGCAAATAATGAACGGTTTGGAATCCGTTGTGATGACATACATAACACATGTCCAACCCACTTAACCTAGTATTTCTAGATTCATCACTCATATCTTCACTAGTACTCAAACAACCACCCAGATACAAGGATAACTTTTCGACTACACCCGACGGGTCACCACCAAAGGTGAGCGCAGACACACTCCAAACAATCTTGCGAAAGCACATTTCAATTCAATGGTGCAAAGGATATAACATACTTACAGACATCAATTACCAAATAATTAAGTGTGACTCGAGTGATACACATACACAGTTGAACAATACCCTTCGAGGTTTCTTGTTACAAAGGTAAGTTTGGTAAAGTAGAGCAGTTTGCCAAATCCCTTGCGTATCAGAAAAATTGAAAGCACAGGTTTTCATAGGAGACCAAATATATAACAAGATTGAGAGTTTGCACACATTTAGGCAAATAATAACCAACTGAAAACGTCTTGACACCATGAGTTTTTCACACACACAGAGAAGTGATTAGTGTTTGTGGCTACATTCGTCAGAAATATGACGTCGTCATAAGCGCCACCTCATGATTTGTAGATATCCATGAGAATAAGGATTTTTGAAAATACAGACGGGAAAAGGAAATTTTATACATGCCCAAAAGGTACATTGTATACTGTTAAGAATAATGTCCTTATATATATATATATTCGGGCGACCTAAGTCTTTGCAAGAACTGGTGCGGAATCATGCCCCTGTCCACCCCAAGCAAACTATTCAGCTGCATCATCCTCGACGGACGAAAAAAGTACTCTGCATTCAAAATTAGCACCCGAACAGGCTGGCTGGCTTCAAGAAAAAAATAAATCATGTCCAGATCAAATTACAACGCTACACTACGCATCATCATAGAAAACAGCACAGAACGGCAGTCAACTCTCGACTTCAACTTCATCGATTTTGAAAAGGCCTTCGACAACGTCGACCGACAAGTAATTTGGCAGTTGCTTCGACACTATGGTTTTAGTGCCACAAATCTTTATCAACCTCACTCAACAGCAGCTAAATGGCGATGCTACATCCCAAGCGATTCACAATGAAAAGCTCAGGGGTGACATTGATGTGAAGACAGGAGTAAGACAATGTCGCCTACTATCACCGATGACCTTCCCAATTGTGGTCGATTCGACTAGACCGGATCACGCAACAAACAACTGTGAGGTGTGAGAAGATCGGCATACGTTGTTTGACTGATGAAAAGACCCCAGAAGATTTCGATTTCACCCATGACGATTTATGTCTAGTATCTTGTCTCACAAACTCGAAGATCTACAGGCGAAAACCAACAAGTTGGTAGAAGAGGCGAGGTGAGGCAGCGAAAACGGGATTTCTTTCAGGTGAACGTAGAGAAGACACAGGTGATGAAGATGCTCAACACCACTAACCACCACCACCAACAACAACAACAACATCCACCTATCACCATCAATGGGAGAAATCTTTCACCTACCTACCTGCCATGCAGGATAGTTTCAACTACAGGTGGTGGCACAGATGACGATGTCAAAGCCAGGATAGAAATGACAACAAGACAGGTCTTCATTAATCTGAAATCAGTGTGGAGATTCTATTGCACTGCACTGCACTGCACTCCACTCCACTCAGCATAAAGAACAAGATCCAGATTTTCAACATTAATTCAGTCAAATCAATGTGTGATGGTTGAGAGACTTGGTGCGTTACGAAAAGCGTTTCCAACAAATTGCTGACTATACATGAACAACTGCTGTCTACGCTCACTCGATACTGAAGATGAGATGAGAAGGCGAGAAAGAATAAGCCACAAGGAACTCTGGTCTGGCAATGAACCAATCAAGAAGCCATCGCTCAAGAGATATCCAAAGGAAAGTGGAGATGGATGGGGCATACGCTGAGAAGACCATTTGCGGAAATCATGCATCAGGCCATCCCTCAAATGGAACCCGAATGAGAAACGACGAGTTGTGCGGGTGGAGTGAGGGTGACATGGAGGAGATGGTGTGAGGAAGAAATGAAATGTTATGGGGAATGGTGTGGTCAGGTTCGAGAGACTGCAGAGAATGAAGTGGAATGGCGACGTGCTACTAAAGCCGTATGTTCCACTAGGAACCCACAGGACAAATAATAAATATGATATATTCACAAATTAGAATTTTTCATACTTTTCAGGTAGTATAGGAAAAAGTTAGTCACCGACACACTCTCTCATTAGAATAAAGATAAGATGACTTTGAGAGCGATCCAACCAATAACTGAGAGGTTTAATAACATTTATCTTTTATCAATTCATCTGGAATGAGCGTCTTATATACAGTCACACATGACGACGATAGGGAATAAGAAGAAAGTTGAGTGATATATTTACAGTAAACCGCTCGTTCCCTATAATGTTAAACGGTATGTTAGGCTGAAATATTTAACGTATAAATAAGATTGTACAAGTACAATTTAGCGAAAACTTCTAAGTAGTACATGAAGTATAAAGTTTTAGGTCATTTCTCTACAGAGATGACTTCCAATCAGTGGTTGTAGGTTTGAGTATGACACCCATCAACTGAACTTTAGACAATCAGGTAATAATTAATTCTCATATACAATAGTTGACTCACTGTCTACAACATCAATGTATACAAGATTGCTGACTAGCAGTCGACATGATTTTCAACTTGAGTATATAAATTCATCAAATAAAATAAGGATTTGAAACCATGTAAATAAACATATATATATATATATATATATATATATATATATATATATATATATATATACAAAAGAAAACTTACGCAATAATCTTCAGCATATTCAATCCTAAGTCAATACATGATCTAGCATGATCTACACGTGTCTCCGGATAACCAGCTATGCATAAATATTCATAAGCATTCAATCGTACACGATAACATGATTCTTTTTGAGCTAAGTGATCAAAACAACTGAATATATCATTGATAAAACAAACAAATTGTTGACAAATCATTAATTGATGATTTGATTTGATTGACTGAGATAATGAGGATAGAGTAGAACCTAAATTTGATAAACCGATTAGTTCAGCGCTAAGAAAACTGACGAAGAGGAACAAAAAGAAAACAAAATATATAAGAATATTTTATTGAGTAACAAGAAAATCTTACTTATAAACAAACCAAATACAAAAGAGTCAATCTAACATTGATAGCGGATAGATGACATAATTAGTGTATAGTAAACAATCGTATAAGTCAGGATGCAGTTGGTTGTTGTATACTGATGAAATCTCAACTCGGATACAGAAGACCCGTTTGGCATTTGTAAACCTGCGTTAACTGTGACGCCAACTGACAAGATATCCGATTATCTCATTCAAACGATGAGTGTGCTGAACAGCAGCATCATCTCTCCTGTTCTATACGGCTGTGAGATATCAAGCAGTTACATGGTTTCGATGACTGGTGTTTTTTTAGCATTGCTTGCGTTTAGTGAAATCAACACTTACCTCGATGTGGTATTTCTAGGAGAAGTTGGGCTAGGTTGTGAGAGAGGGTTCGAAGGTGGTCAGACCACGACGTCGCACCAGTTCATGAAGTTTCAGATAGTTGACCTTACCTGTGTATGGAGGTGTAGACTACCTGGCTAGGATGTCTCCTAAGATTATAGTAATCAGTGGTTGAGACTTCTTAGTAACATGGCTGGGAATTGATTACAATAGTGATATAAGTATTTTTTTTATCCACCGGTGAAGTGTGGTAACTTGACTGAGAGTATGTGTTTGTGAAATCCTAAGTTGATTTTTTCTGTCTCTATCTCACGACCAGGGAAAAGATCCTAAAAGATTTCGATTTCGCCGATGACCTGTATCTAATGTCACACAAACTGGAAGACCAGAAAGCAAAAAGCAACAGGTTGGCAGAAGAGGCAGTGAAGACGGGACTTTAAGTGAACGTAGAGAAGATGGAGGTGATGAAGATAACCCAACCTACACCACCACCACCACCACCAACAACAACAAGCTCCAATCACCATGAACGGAAGAAACTGAAAGGAAGTAGTCTCTTTCACCTATCTAGGCAGCATCGTTTTAACTACAGGCAGTACAGACGAGGACGTCAACGCCAGCCAGGATCGGAAAGACAGCAAGATAGGCCTTCGTTAATCTGAAATCAGTATGGAGATCTACTGCACTCAGCATGAAGCATGAACATGATCCGCATTTTCAACACCAATTCAGTCAAGTCAGTGTTACTATATGGTTCAGAAAATTGGTGCATCACGAAAAGCATTTCCAATAAACTACAGATATTCATCAACAACTGCCTACGCTGACTCGTTACTGAAGCTCAGATGGCCAGAATAATTAGAATAAGCAATAAGGAACTCTGGTCTGGCAACGAACAAACCGAGAACCTATCGCTCAACAAATATGCACTGGAAGGAAGTGGAGATAGATTGGGCGTACACTGAGAAGACCATTCGGTGGCTTCACGCGCCAAGCACTCGAGTGGAACCCCGATGGGAAACGGCGAGTTGGGCGTCCGAGGCGAGGGTGACATGGAGGAGATCGTGTCAGGAAGAAATGAGAGATTGTGGGCAGTCGTGGAGCCAGGTTGAAAAGATTGCAGAGAATAAAGTGGGATGGAGACGTGCTACTGAAGCCCTATGTTCCACCGGGAAGCCAGAGGACAAATAATATGACAATAATAATCGGACGATGCATGTATATGTGTGGGTCTGTATGTTCATTCGGAAATATGAATCCCCTGTTTTAAATTCGCAGTTTAATAACAACTGATGACAAATGATTCAAAATTGAACATTGTAGCTTATACGTATCCATGCACTTTCTCCATACTACCTTTATTTACTCATTTTTCATTCTTTACATGTTCGCCTTCAATTTACATTTAGTCACTGTCAATGAATACCGTCGATTGGTTAGTTTCCAATGTATTCCTGACTATAGCTTAATCTGTTCAAACGCTAAAGCGTTATCCACGAAACCATTGAGGCATGTCAGTTAGCTTTTGTGCAACAGGTATCAGTTTTTGTTTATTTGGTACTTGTAATTTCCTCCAACTCCGTCAGCAGATGGATTCATATATGGACTCCTGGCTGCAATCCTCAAGATGATATGAATCATTCACTGACGACTCCGAACCATTTAGGATGACGTAGGCGTATTCATTACTCATCACCATTGACATTTATTGACTGCCTCTAAAGGTCATCCCAGTTACTGATGTAATCGCCGATCACGTTTCAATATTTCGGATGAGAAGGGAGTCTTCTACAGACTAAAGAAAGTTAATCGGTTATCTCAATAGTTGCTAGAGTCATTCACATATTTACTATCAGTTTGACTATGCAAGATAGCAGTCGTAGTTTGTTTGGCATACTTGTTTTATTGATACTGAGTGATGATTGAAAATCTGAGCCGTATGACAGGAATCGGATCACTGACCTCCAGGTTACAAGACGGATGCTCTACCACATCTTACTTTCACGACACTTCAACCACCAAGAATTTTGCTCCGAATGCCACGTGAATTGCTGATCGGTTGCAATCGCCTGGTCCTATTCATTGATATAAGAGTAAAACATGGGCACTATAGGAGAATGTTACCTCATTTTAATTGATATATTCGATGTAACACACAGTGAAGAAGAGTATTATTCACTGGGTAACGTTTCGGGCACGATCTGTTTTCCGTAGTTATCATATCAAGATAACCACACAACTCTGAGACATCCTTTATGTAGTCTTAATTTCCTTACCTCCTTTGTGACATAGGCAGTAGGGCTTCCCATACATCCGGAACAAGTGGGAAATCATTCCTGTTGCTGCATGTATTCGATGTTGATTCGACAAACAAAGATTTGGTTATCAATCTATCCTTCCACCCCACTAGGTTAGTTTTAAGGATTTTCACACTGTCCAATCCTATTGTGTGGTTGTGTATAAATGCTATGGCCGAGCTTTTTCCAGGCTCCTTACCTTACTAGGATTTACCAGTTTTGATCTAGTTAGGTTTTTATGATCGGATGGTCTAAGTGGCCCATTATCGACTACTTTGACCTACATATTTGACTTCACCATCGCTGCAACCGATTCCACAAATAAAATTATTCTGTCTAGTTGGATTAGTAGGATATTCCTAACGTACAAAGCTTATTTCTAAATGAGTTTGCAGTCACTCTAATCAGAACCAGCCTAATTGAGAATTCTGCATAATATATCTGAGCTGCTTTCGGTGCATGATATACAGTAGAGGCTATGACTTCTCTCTTTAGAGTATAGCATATACTACTGCTAACACCCGCGTTATCACAGTCTTTCTAACGATTCCTAAGGAACTTATCAGTAAATTGGGGAGGGTAGGTGTTGATGAGTAAGGTATCTCAGATATTCTCTTTCACAAGTAAGAATTTCACCTTGTTAACTAGACATTTTACCAAGCGAACTTTAACTAACTGAAATAGAGTAAGACAACTTGAAGTTGAAGTCACGATTTAAGTGTGAAGGTTCTCGATAGATACTATTGTCTAAAGACCCATCTGGTTTCCATTGTATTCACCAACCCAACATCCATAATAGCCCAGCACTATTTTCTAATTCATAGGTGGATTGGATTGTACTGACTACTAAATTTATATGTATGTACTCCGATATCAACACAGTAAATGTGTCATCTACATATCATAAAGATACTTTTGAAGTACCACTGAATATTTAGACGAAAGTTATCCGTTCCCAACCAAGCATAAATATTTCAGCCACAATAAGGGAGATATTGGTGATTCCATCGAGCAACCCCTTCTGTTTGCTTGCATATCTTATTGGTAAACCTGAAGATTGTGAAAGTTAGGCATACCTAGCTGTACTCCAACGTAATATCCCCTGCTGATAGCTTAGTTCAAAGTGTAAGCTCATGGTTACTAGTGAACTCATTTCTAACTGTTTCTAGAGCCATCATCCCAATCGGTATGGGTACATCGAAACTGACCACTTCTTCACTGTCATCCAAGTGTATGTCATCTCGTCTTTGCTTCAAGTCATAAGAGTTAGTTAGTCTCGGTTAACAAGAGTTTCTAAATGGACCTAGTACCATCGCTAAATATTTAGACGAGTCATAAGCAGAAGTGTTTCTATACTCTGCTATGCGTCTAATAGGATAAACTGACTTATGAATTTTTGTTACTACCATAAATTGTTAGTTTTGTGTAAGGAGATTGATAACTGAATCTTTGTTGATCGAATCAACACCCAACACATGAACTAACAGGAATGATTTCCCAGCTGTTCTGGATATATGGAAAGCGCTACTGCCTACCTATATCACATATGAGGCGAGAAAATCTGAACCATATACACCAAGTCCCAAAACTATGTAGTTATCTTGATATGGCAATGGGCAATAGTTTGTGCCCAAAACGTAATCCAGTAAACGATACTGTTCCTTCACAATGTGTCACATCTTATACATATCAGTTAAAACGTATTCACACTGGTTAACACCAGTCGGCAGTTCTCATCCAAATCTAAATCAACCTCATTTAGAGACAGGGAGCATCATGTTGATTATCTGAGATAGCTGCGGTCTGGCAGACTCTCATGATTGTTACAGTTATTATATATTACATATAAGTATGTTTCTTTATACTTCAAAAGTCGGTGACTCATATTTTTCTGTCATTTTTCCGCTGGTTGAGTGAACTGCCACTACTAAACTTGCGTACACTCGTTCTTGCCAACACTCGCTTACTTGCCAACGGTGTAACCGTAGCCTAGCTGGTCGTTACACGGATTACTCATTCTATTATGTACACCTCTATACAGCGTTCTACGTTGATTTGCCTATTTAACCGCCAATATAATAATAGTAATAATACTTGTGGGATTCGAATAATGTTGAGAGGTGAAAATACATACATTTGACGTTTTCCAACCTTATAGACTGTGCTTGAACTATATATTGATGATAAATAGTGGCTAGTAGTGGAATCCAGCATGATGTTCGTTTCGTCGTATTCCAGACTCGTCGGCTGGATATACATGTCGGCTCCCAGTCAGCGATCTTCTTCCCACTAAGAATCAGACTCGCAACTTCCAAAGCATTATCCAGTAGACCATAGAGTTACGATAGCCACTTCTTGTGCGACGAGTACCAGCAAGAACAACAAAAAAAACGCACAGACATGAATTATATCATACTGTCTAAGCACCCAGCAGCAAAATTAGTCAGTTGAATAAGCAATAAGGTGAAGATGATGGTTGAGGTGTTGTTTCTGTACAGCGTGTACGCGAAGAGATGTGTGTGTATGTGTGTGAATTAATTCATGAATTAATGAGTAGTCCAATTTACGTATGTAGTACGCTTGCACTTTAAGCGAAATTTATGCATAGCACACTTTATCAGGACTTATTTATCAAGTAAAATTGGGATGTAAGTTAATTATGATGTAGAATATGGTAACCATTTTTGTTGGAAAATCCTTTCTGTTCTTAGTAAACAACATTGATAGTATTACATAATAAGTCCATATGACTGTCGAGTAAAACCCATTGGTAATTGAAGTGAAGTGTTACATATCCCTCATTCAGCCTAACGTTTGCTTAATATTAGCCCATAACCTTAAAAATAATATTGCTGTTTTCTTGCCTTGTTTGCACCGTTGCTTCTGAAGGCTGATATCTTATTGGTCGTTAACTCTTCCAACCAATCAGTGAATTTATTGCTTGTCAAGGTCGTTTAGAAGATATATATATATATTCAGCATTGCTCACAACTGTTTTGACTGTTGGTTGCGACAGTAAAAGCTCTCTGTCAGAGGGTTTGTCTTCTCTTCTTGTCTTCACATGTCGGTTGTATTGTAGCTGTGGTGGTTGACGTTATAACTAGCAATTAGAGTAGATTCGTTTGCGCGTTAGATTCCCATCACTAGTGAACTACTAGGTCACATTACCAATCATAGAATGAAGTCAAATTAATGTGTGATCATCAGCTATGTCTCGTATCTCTCAGTTGGAAGAATAGTGGGCTGACAACCCGTAAGTCTTTGATTCAAATCCTTCAGTCACCGATCAGTACCAATACTAACCTGTGAACCAAAAGTGACAGAAGTAACTAAGATGCATTTTAGTTTAATTATAATGGATAGCGGCTAGCATTGAAATCTAGGATGTGTGTTTTGTCTTGTTCGAGACTCATCAGTTGCGTGCACTTCCCATTGATCGGTCACAGGTCATCTTCAGCCAATAGTTTTCGACCAAAGAGAATATCTGAAAACTGGACTGACCAATTACTTTTAAAGATGATTGCAAATCTAATTACTGTAAAAATGAACAAACCAACGAACAGAAATTAAAAAAGAAGCACACGAGAACTCACGTAACATTACGTAGATAAATGACAAGCGGTGAACTCCAAGCCAAGTGTCCATTTATAAAATCATTCATCAAGTCATTGGCTAAAGGAGCAGGAACTAAACAATTGGCCAATCGATGCTGAAATTATAATCCATTCGGTTGTGTGTCATTGTTTTTTCGCAAGAAAAGAAAGAAAAACCGGAAAAAGCATTAACAAAATAATCTAACTGAATGTAAACAGTTGACTCTATATTACTCAACTGACGTAAACATTGACCCACCAAACATACAACAGATCATCTTTGTATACAATGATATAACCTGATTGATATCAGTGAACTCTTGGACAATTAACGGTCTTCACATTCCACCCTTCATTAATCGCTGAATCTCGAGAAAGAAGAAAAAGGGTTAAGGTAGTAGCATAGACAGAACGAAGGAAAATATTTGTAGCTCAGGAGGATGATTTTGATGAGGCTGTATTCTTTGAGTTTGTCATCCTAGACAACATCATCACAACCTTCAAAAAGAAATGAGCTGTTAGATCTCCTACATGATTTGTTGCTTCTTCTACGGTTCTATCATCATTGTCAAATCGCTCCAGTAGGTAGAATGGTGTTTGAAGCCGGCGACAAGCTTGAGTAGATCAACTAAACTAGGTCTTCAATTTACTGCTTTTTGAACTTCCTCCGAACAAATGGACTAACTGTTGTAATGGAGAAGACTATGAGATTCCATCATCAATAGAAAGAAACCCATAGCTAGCAAATTGGGACTAGCTGGATAGCTTAAAATTCCGATGGTGTTTTGTTTTCTAAGCTGGGTGGTTTTATTGAGGAAGCTTTCATCATTGTCATTATAGACGCATCACCATCAACACAAGCTTCAGAAAGAAGTGAACTGTAGAGTTTTCTCTCCAATTTATCTAGTAGCTTGTCTTGATGGCCTTGTGTGTGATTGGTTGTTTTAGCCAAGATCTTGTCGTTTCCAGCTTTATTTTGATTGGTTGTCCTGATGTCTTGAAACATGACCCTTTCTTGTTTCTTATTGGCCGACAGATTTGGTAAATATCAATATGCCTGTTGATTGCTGATTTATCTGAATACTAAGCTTCAGAAAATTCATTTCTACAGTTGTCTAAATGTATTGATATGAGCGAAGATATGTCATGACGCTTCACTGCTAGTTGATATTCATGCAGACGGATGAGAATAGGGTGATCACTCTGTTCGATGTATACTTTTTCACAGTTTCTGCAATTTATCTGACTGGGAAAATGTGAAAAACCTGAATAGAGACAATACAAAGAATGCCCGAGAATTCTGAGAGGCTTGATATTCAGGTGAGTCAAAAATAAACCGATATACTGACATTGACTCAAATTATCAACCAATAAGAAATGACAAGCTTTAATTTCAGGACAGCCAATCAAAATAAGGCTGGAAACGACAAGATCTTGGCTAAAACAACCAATCACACACAAGGCCATCAAGACAAGCTACAAAGAAGTTGCAGAGAGAACAAAATTGCTCACTTCTTTCTAAAGTTTACGCTGATGATGTTATTGTCAAGAATGACAACAAAAGCTCCACTATTAAAATATGCAGCTCAGAGAGCTGCACCTCGTCAAGACAAAATGAAAGTAGAACCTTGCACACAGGTTGCCACACACTTAATATCAGTGGTATATCAAGAAAAAATGTACTAACATTAAAGATATAGTAATAGAGAAAAAAGCAGTCGAAAGTGGTAGAAAGCTGCCAAAATACAGTAACATGACGATTAATGTGGAAATTGTGTATGTGGAAACATGCATACCATTAGGATTGATTCTGATCCCTGCCATCTACAGTCTACAACCATTGATCTCTGTTATCACGTGGTACCCAACTAGGAAGTCTACACTCCCCTACACACCTCAGACCAACTGTCAAATAATGTCATGTTTTAGTCTGCTCACCACAAATCTTTCTCCAGTTTGAACTTCCTTCGAAGGCATACGAAAATTCCCGGTGTCACCCAAACCATAGCCATAAGGCAATCCGCAGGAAATCATGTATCTAGGTTTCATGCTTGCTAGCACTCGTCAGCCAGACTTGTGTTTACAACCCTCGGGGTTCGAACCCACACCACTGATTATTGGAGTCACTTGCGTTAGCAACTAACATCCATCGAAGGTGCACTGCACAGATAAGCCTCCTAGTATGATGACCATATTACTCAAAATGATCGGTTGAATTCAGTCAGTTATCAGGAGTAGACAGCATCAAACTGGTAACACTACTGAATACAATACTGTGTGGTGTGGGTTAAAATCTCAGTCAATCGCTTTGAGGTCTCAGATATACACCTTGCTGACATGTGCCATCAAGCGAGAAACCTTGGAGAAGCAGAGGCTTCTTGTTGACTCCCTCGAGTGTTGTTCTCCCCATTTCTGTAGTTGACCAGACTTTTTTGATGGAAACTGTCCACATTATTTCTCATTCATCCCTCCACTGGCCTTTTCTTTTTGTTCAAAGGTATGCAGACAATAACTCATCGACATTGACATCATCCATTCAACCAAATCTGTTCAGTCGAAGTTTTGTACACAGTTTATTTGCTCAATTTGCCTTTTTCTTACTGACTGTTCTATTGCCTCGAAGTTTAGAGTATCAGAGTCGGTTAATCAAACAATGGAAACTGAAGGTAAGTTGTAGTTATATTTGTATAACGCGAGTTATAAAACTTCATCAAACTTCATCATCATCAAATCTGTATGCTAGGCTACATATGATGCCTTGTGTTGTGTGTATGAATCTGTGCCTTGTTTGTGATCTGACCATTCGTCTTTCAACCAAATGGGTCTTCAGTTCGACCAGTGGTCTACCTACTGAGGTGAGGTCTTCACAATCAGCTAGTATCATTAACCAACATTGTATGTTGCACCAATTTGGTAGATTGTCATTCGAAGTTGTTCTTCGCATGCTTATGATATCTGCTCACTAACAGTAAAGAGTGCTCAAATTGCTTTCTCCTCATCCTATGCTCAGTAAACTCCATTGACAGATGACCCTCTGTGCGGATGCCTCGATGCTGACATGACGTAGTTCATTGGCTTAAGGAGAAAACTTTCAACTAATGGGTAATGGGTTGGAAACCTACTCCACCCAGTGAAGTGGTTTGCGTAGCCAGGTTGTATCATCAATAGGCGTAGCTCACGGATGTGCGCAAAGATCCTGAGAGCATTCAGAAACTGCTATTTTAGTTGTTGCAAGGGTGGCCATTAGACCTAGTTAACTAATCACTATTGTGTCATTAATGTGTTTAGCTTCTATTCATTCATCTTGGTGACCAAACAAAGGAATCCAGCTAGACGCTCATTTCGTTCTACTAGAGACTCATGCGTCAGCTGGATGTACCTGCACTCCAGTGCGGAGTGTTGTTCCCACTGAGGTTGGAACCCAGTACCCTTCACTTCAAACACCAGAGCGTTATCTACTAAGCCACTGAGGCATGATAGCTACCTCTTGTGCAACAGGCAACGTGCGTCCTAGATTCCTCCGCTAAACACCAAGATCAATATAACATCATGAATATCCAGCAGTGATGTGACTATTTCGGAGTAGGAGGTAGGTTCCAATAATAAGCGGAACGAGTAATAACACAACGAGATACTTCGACTGGATACAAGTAATGCGACTTTATCTGACAAAAAACAGCTTCGGCTTAGAAAATGAAGCCACTAGATCACTAATAAGATGGACATAAATCAAGATCTGAAACCATCGGCGGATGACCTTGAGTGATGATTTCTATTTTTGGCTACTACCTAACAAGCAGTATCGTGGCATTCACATAAGAGTCAATCTGCTAACACAGGTCGAGCAATTCGGCCCTGTTTAGCTTCTATTTTCATTCCTTGACATCTTGATTAAGCCGTCTAATCTTGAAATCCAAATACAATATAGTTGTGCATTGCATAGCCTAGTGGTGTGGCTTTGTTTTTCTCTAGAATCAGCTGAAATAGTGTCAGTGGTAGTGGAACTAATTCGGTACAACAGTAATAGACAGAATCAGTGTTTGGTATATCCTACAGTTCGTTAACTCATAGAACCTGGAACGAGGTTACGAGACCAGTACAAAACGGTCATACCTTCAGACATCAAGGATATACCAATCATTAACGTATGTTGTGAGGAGTAGAAGTTTGACGGCTACGAACTCTATGGATGCAGACTTCATATGTATGTGGATTGGTCCAGGTCAGAGATCTCAATCAGGCTCCTACAGGTCGCGATCTGACAGTCGTCAGCATTCTCACTGATCACGGAGTTGATGTTCGCACCGTAGGCAGAAAACCCGAAGCCAGAGACACCGGCGTGATAAATCACTCTCAAGCGATGGATACCGATCAGAATCCCATCAAGATTCTCATAGATCCTCGCAAGAGCACTCCATTGCTGAAGGATCTAACCATTCGCATGTGAGGCCTTTTACGCGAAGCGACAAATTAGACCTGAAAAATCGACATTTTTGGAGGATAAACAACCTCAGATCAATTATTTCCATTCCTTGTGTTTATCTGTCGGTCTGTGTGTAAATCTTCTAACCTTCTAAAGAGGATAAAGAATGGCAAAGAACTTAAAAGTTCTTCGACTGTTTATTTTACAGTGGAAAAAAATCATCATAGATAAGTATATGCAAAACTTCACTAGTTTGTGGTATTCCATTCATCAAAGAATCGTCTTACGTAATCGACCAGCTATAATGTAAACACTGTATGATTATTGTAAAAACCAATGACTTTAAAATTTCAATTTGTCGGTTTATGAGGAGTTATTAAATTGATTTCAAGATGGTATACATTATACACGGATTGAAATCACAATGGAGAACCTAGAAGCACTGGATAACTGTTTCTTCCATCTACGGGACTCCAAGGTAGTGCACATTCATGAACACCGCAGACATCGAACCGATGAACAACAGGCTCTATAGAGAGTACAAACTGATAGATATATGAGAATATGGACAATCAGATTCCAAAACAAATGCCCAATGAGGATATCATCGCAAAGGGGATGGGGTTCGATCCCTAGCGGGGCGAGGGAATGGCTGGGCATAACTTACGGTTCTCAAACTAGGATGAAACAGCTCTCCAGTGGTACTGTAGTTGGTGCCAGTCCGTGATTAATATCAACTTGAAGATTTAACAACTCATAGTATCTTTAACAGAGAAAGAGTTCCAAAGCGAAACATTAGAGGACAGAGAACAAACTAACAAAAGAAAATTGTTACAAAACAACAACAGTAGAACATAGATGATGACACCTGTCATAAAACAAAAATGAAGGCGAAATACTTTTTAAGCAACACCAAATGGACCGTTAAAAGATCCTAGGTAACCTGAAACACCTAGTGGTATGAAGAATTTCGCTAACTAGACTTTATCCAAGTTCAAAAGGAATTGTCCGACCGATAGCTTCTACTTTGACATGGTGGTCGGGCTTGCATATCACAATGATCCAACGAGCTACGCTAATGAAACACTTGTGCTCTCGAAGTCCTACCACACCAGAGAGGTCTGTTGGATAGTGGTTAGACGAAAAGCAGTTGCCGTTGTGGCGTAAATTACTACATTATGATGGGAGTCTGAGGGCGAAGTCGTACTGTTGCTAGCTGGATGGGATGTGACAGCAATAAGGTGTTTCCCTCGGATGACCAGCAGTGCCATGCTGATGCTGCCTTCTCAGTGGAAGCGGGGTTAGAAAAGGTCGGCCCCAAAAATAACACACTCCAACATACCCCACGGTCTGCTGGGTCGGTAGTGTTGGCTCATTTGTCGTTCCTTTTCGACCATCCGGTCCCAAAACAACAAAATTTCAAAAAAACCATACAAAAAAGGCTGCGTGTGATAGGCCTCAAACAAATGTCCGATGGGCTCTGCGGTAACACAAATCTCTCCAGAACAAATAGTCTTCCACGGTGTGTGCAGCCGGGACGTGTCTACCACCCTCACAACTATCAATACTCAAGTTTCTTCAGACTGCTATCCACCTCACTCATCATTACCTTCCAATCTTCCTTCACGTCTCTCAATTAACGAAACTACATCATCTTCAATTTCTCCTAGCTCTGCAGCCTTCGATAAAGATCTGAATCCACAGAACAGCATCCCTAGACTCCTTAAAATACGCTCAAAAATTGCATATCTAAGCCTTTAATGTTTACACCCTCCGTCAAACTGATCAACAGGCTTCATTGACCAAGACTTTGGAGCGCGAGTCATGGAAGTGTGCTGTGTTTGTGAGACAGGCATACAGGACCCAAGTGCAGTTATTTATCTAACCTCGCCCAGCCAATCTGGTGAATCTGCAAAACCCACCTTTCGAGTTCCTGGAGATTCGATGGCTAGCTCTCGTGGCTTTACAAGCGTAGACATACTATTAGGCACTAGGGCAGAAAGCTCACTAATAGACTGGATCCCAGTTGACTGTCGCCTCTGCGCTGTCCGGCTGAACGCACAGTGAGAACTAAAGGGAATAGTGAAACTCGCCGTTGTCTCTTTGTAATCTCTCCTTACGCACCCACTGACTGCAGTTCAGATGAAGTGAAGGATGAGTTCTACTGAAAAGTGTCAAATGGGACTGACATCACTTGGGATAAAGATAAAATCTCCAATTAGGAAAAACGTTTTTCTTATCAAAGTGCTTCTTGATCAGTTTTAAACATACAACCGATACTAATCCTAAGTAGCAAAGGACGAAAATCTATTTATCAAATCAGTTTCCCTTACAGTGAGATCTGTTGAAGAAGCATTGAAAATCTGGGAGCCCTGGACAGTTGTTTCGCCCTGGTTTACGAATTCTTACTAGTGCATATTCATTAGCCTATACAAGGTAGAGCCAGGAACCATCAGTGACTGACTAACAGGTGGACAGAAAAAGACTGATATCAAAATAGACAAAGTTGTATGAGGAGAGAAATTGAAATTGAAGGTTGAGTACAACATCCAAGCTGTAGAACGCGTCAGACAGTGAATACATCATCGCCAAAGTGACTTTTTTTCATCTATTTCATCAACAGTCCTAAACTATTGATTCAGATCGCCTCGGGGACCCCATCTACATCTCCCAACACGGCTCAAACCAACGGTTACGGAAATCATGAACTGGTGCCAAATCTTGGCCTAACCACTCTTAACCCTGTCCTAACCTAATGCAACTCCTCCTCCTCCTCCTCCCCCCCAAACATGACACGTCAAGGTAGACCGTGGCTCAGCGCGTTCAGTACCTATCCAAGCCAACCCTCAGTGATTGCAATCTCATACAACCTCGACATTTCTCACATCATTCGTGAACAGTTCTACAAAGACACCAATGGTCTCTTCATATCTTCTACAGTTAATGACTATACCTCACAACTGCATAACAGGACAGAACAAACTGCAGCGAGGCATACTCATCCTTCAATAGGCAGTCGCATATCAAACCAACCGAGTTCAGAGATGACGTAAGTTGGCAAATGCCAAACGAAAGCATTCAGTTGGAAAGCATAGCCACCATCTATTCTGTACTATATCTAGAAATATGGTAGTATATCACGTCGTATAGTCTCAATGACTCTTCAACGATTCACTAAGGCTGTAGTAAACTCTAATCCAAGACATTGACTCAAATAAGCTAGGTTCCTATCTCTCCTCACTAGTTACGGTCTCAGGAAATATCACCTAAAGTGGACGTGCAATGCTAGGAAGAATTAGATTAGGTTGGAAAAAAGCTGAAGGTGGTCAAATATGCCACCAGTCGATGAAGTCTCTCACTCTTGGTCTGAGCTATGTGAGCAGATGTAGCTTACTGAGACAATTTATCTTCAGTTTTAAATCTTCTCCCCTTCTATACACCTTTATCTACTTCGATAAGAGTATTTTCCTATCCCCTTGTTCTTTGTGTGATACTGTGAAGTGCGGCAAACTATGAACGGTTACACTTGTGTACAAGGATCTGTGTAGATTTTTTCAGTCTTATCTGTATCCAATAAGGAATCTTTCGAGATAAAAACAGGAAGTGTCTAGTTGACTACTTCGTATCAAGTTTATTTTCCGCTCTCAAATATACATACAACAACCACTCGATTACTTACTTGAACTTATGTTAAACTCTTACCTCGATCTTATCAACAAAGAGTTTTATGATAGAATAACTTACAATATAGTAGTGCTGAGTTTCAAGGCAGCTTGCTTAGAAGAGGAGATATGATGGGAAGCGAGCAGGAAGATGCGGAGAGGCGGATAGTGAGGCAAAACACTTTCAAATGTTGGTATTCATCATGAACCGACATTGGTTGAAGAAATACTGGAAACCTCAGAGAACTGGGTAACAGATATTTCGTCCTAGTATGGGAATCCTCGGCAGTGCGCAACCATGGCACTACCATGCCCCGCCAGGGCTCAAAAACCCGATGTCTTCAGGTTTCGTGGTCAGCACGCTACCACTGAGCCACTGGTTCATATTTCCAACTTCAGTTCGCAACCATCACCCAATGTTATGACTTCTCATTCGAACTTCGGGAACTACCTCTTCACTCAGTGGCTCAATGGTTACAAAACCTGAAGGTCGTGGGTTCGAACCCTGGTGGGGTCGTGAGTGCGCACTACTAGAGAGTTCCATACTAGTGCTCCCAGGTTTCCAATGTCCCAGTAACTGATATCAGTCCATGATGAATACCAACTTGAAATCAATAAATCCCTACAAACCCCCAAATCGGACTTTCAAATGTGTCCACATGCTTCTCTATCATTTACGATGTAATAATTCCCACTGATTCACGAAGGAATGACTTAACAGGTAGATTAGTAATAGTAACAAGGAAGGCAGTTGGAAGAAAATTACGCAACATGACACGTTTGATATACACACACAGATGTACACACGTGTTAACGTTTACGAAGGTCTGTACTTTATCATCACTAGCATAGAATGCTACATACATAATGATACCAAGGAACTAGTTTCACGCAGTGAACTGAAAAAAAATTCTGTCCAAATTGGGGAAACAAGTTACAGTAACAAAGATTACTCTGACTGAACTGTAGCTGAATTTCGTCGCCGCTCTTAGTTGGTAGATCAGCAGGCCTAGTAACCCAGAGGTTGCTGGTTCGTTTCCTGGTGCGACCGAGATAATACAAGTCCGCGAAACTACAGCTATATGATAAGATAGTCAAAGTGAGTCTCCGCAGTGGGAACAACACCATTCACTAAGGGGAGAAAATGAACATTCAGCTGACGAGTCAGTCACAAATGGATGAAATCGCGCATTATGGGTTCCGCGACTGCTAGCCACCACCAAGTAAATTATAGCTCGGTTGGCTGTTGCCAACCTACACCAACGGTGGCACCATCGCGATATCCGATAGTCTATTAAGGATCGAGTGTACTGTGCTGTAGTCTTCTCTGTTCTACTGTATGACTGTGAAAAATGGTCATTGAAGGTAGGAGACATGAGAAGGCTTCACGCGTTTGACCAACGTTGCCTTCGTAACACAGACCGTGTTTCGTGGTGTCACCACGCGAGTAACATAGAAGTCAGACGTAGAGCTTAAGGGAGGGGTAAGACAGTTTTTGTGTTACGTATGCCTATCCACCGTCTGCCTGGTCACAAAATGTTGGCCGAAGTAGGTTCAGGCTGGGAGAGGGCTAGGGGCGGCGAGACTATAACAGGGCATCAACGCATGAAGCGCTTGACTGCTTAGTTTGAGCCACGTAGGGCGATTCAAACTAGCAGGTTGGGGTCTGCGGGACAAGACAAACCAATGGTTGGAGACTCCAGAGGGTATGGTATATATATATATATATATATATATATAGCCGCCCCCCCCCAACTTAAACGCTATACTTAATCTCACTATATTCTCATTCCTCTATCTTCTCTTTTATTACTGTAGTGAGTGTTGCTGATAAGAATGGATATAAGTAACATATGTTGAGAGGGCGGCAGAAATCATAGGGAATTACAGTAATGGGTAAAGATTCTATCCAGAAAAATGCAAGGGACAACTCTGGCGTATTAAGGGCAGATCAAGAGAGAAGCAGAAGAGGAAATGAAGCACATTATGCAAATGACGGTTTTAGTGCAAGGTGTACCATATTTAATGACTACTGTACTACATGTTAATAATAAGCATTCCTTCCTTCGTCACTGTCTTCTCGTTTCCTGAATTACTTTCTACATTTACTTTCTTCAGCAGATTTTTCTTTCCTTTTCCATCTTCCACTATATTGCCTTGTTACTTGTTGTGCTGATTTGAGGTGTGGCAACTCGAACCATTACGCAATAATGCCTGGTCCTATATTGATCTTCATGATGGGATACGCATAGGAGCTCCCATCTGCTAACAGAGGTCGATCAACTGGACTCAGTGTAATATTGATATGATGCTCACCCTCTATAATTCAGTTTAATTTGGATTGGGATAAGAAGTTCTGACTGCAGGTAGTCAGTGTGAGTAAGTACGGTCAACCGATAGTAACACGTCAACAAAACACATGGTAGTCACGGCAAAACCCAAACCTTAACCCGGTAGTCACTGGTTCGAATCCCACCGCCGCAGCGCAAATTTCCATTCCACCTTTAATCATCATCACCCAGTATCAACTACAAATATATCACAAGAAATAATAGTACTGGAAAACATCTGAAAAACCGAAAAATCGATTAGTAGTACTACTGTATCACCAATACAACCACAACTACTACTACCAATATTAATGTTAGCAGTAATAATATGCCAGTAGAAGTATGATTTATGCATCACTTTCGTAAAACTTATGTAAAAATCACTTTGTTGAGATTTTTTTTTGCTCCGTCTACTCGTCAGTCCAGTGGCTAGTATCCGCTCCCACTTCCATTGTTATCCAGACTTCAGGTAAACACACCTTTCTTGTTATGTGGGATGTGATTAACACTATTTATCTGTCATAATTTATGGCATTCAACTTCGGACTTACTGTTCTCACCCCACCTATCCACCCTTCCCCCCCCCAGACACACACGCATACACTATGCATAGGTTTATTCAAGTGTTTCTATCTTTTACAAAACTGATTTTAAAAATACGGATATGAGTCACTCTTTTTATTGATTTTGAGGTTGACCTAAAACTTAGAGAACAGCTGTGAACAAGAGATATGAATTTCCGTTGTAGGCATATCCAAAGGAAAGGACAAATATTTTTCAAGTTAATATTCATCATAGACTGACTGATATTAGTTAAAGGAACATTGGAGACCTTAAAGAACTGAACATCTGTTTCGTCCTACCTTGAGACTCCTCAGCAGTGCGAACCCACGACACCACTCCACCCTACCAATGATCGAACAAACGACCTTCAGGTTCTGTGGTCAGCACGTTAACATTCAGCCACTGAGTCACAATATAATGCTTCACGAAATGGTGCGACCATCAACCAATACCAACGTTGAGTATCAATCCTCATGTCCATCAGGTTTGCCCCACCGGTCACGACTTCTGATTGGAACTTCAGCAATCACCTTTCGAAGTCATTCACCAATGAGCGCTAGATCAGTTGAATTTGAGGGTTTGTGGGGATTTACTGATTGATTTCAAGTTGGTATTTACATTATGGACTGACTGATATCAGTTGAAGGGACATTGGAAACCTGTGAGCACTGGACAGCTATTTCATTTCAGTGTGGGATCCCTGAGTAGTGAGCACCCATGAACCTGCCCTCCCAGGTATCGAAACCACGACCTTCAGGTTTCGTGGCCAGCATGTTTCCATTAAGCCTCTTAACTATGTAACTATAATGAATATGATGTCAATCGAGCAGTTCACATGTCACTTGGCGGAGAGTATAAATAGTTTCGAATGTATGACACACCGATCCGAAGGGATGTTTGCTTGTTTTAAAAACTCTCCTGTCTAAAGAGAAGCTGACGTCAAAACATGATCAATATAAAAGCCTCACACACAAGTAGATCACCTCAAGTTGTCACACATCGCAGTATTATGCAAACAATAAACGAGTAAACGAAGTTGTGTAAGAGATAATAAACAATTTGAAGATAACGGTTAGAGCAGATATTCAAGTGTGAGGAAGCGTCAAGGAGCTTTCAGCCATTTCACCAAGAGACTTCGATCAGACCAACAGTCAGGGACTTCACATCGACCGATACCATGTCTTGATTTAGCCACTCTGAACCCTCCTTCCAATCTAATCCAACTAATGGTGGCATGGCACGTCGAGGTAGGCATGCAAAACATATGTCTAGGCAACATCACTCACTGAAGGTTAACAACCTCATTGACTAACTTACCTTCCTTGTCTAGTTAGCCTTTGCCTGAAAACAACATTGCTCTCATGATGATTTCCACTATACCTGAGCAATGTAACAAAGACGTCTGTGATCAAAGATGTGAACCGCCTCTTGCCCTCTACTACTAACACCAACATGACAGAACCAAATGTAGCGCAGGCCACTCTTCCTTTGATAGATAGTCGGATATCTGGCTAAACGACACCAGAGATAACGCAGTTTGACGAACAGCAAATGGACCTTCTGTATCCAAGCTGAGAATCTCATGATAATTAGAAAGTCACTGACTAAATCCTTTCACGTTTTTACTTTGTTCATGATTTATCCGCCTATCTTATATGTCATCCTACTATGTTTGTAAATAAACGAGAATTTTTCTCTTGTTTAGTACTTTTTTGAAAGCAGATATATGTGTATATGGATGTAATCATTTAGGCTTTTAAAAAGCATATTCAAGCATGAGAAGAAGCCAAGGAGTGAACTTTCAGCGATGTCATCAAAACTCCTCTATGGTTCCAAGGATTCAAGCCAGGTTAGTCTACGCTTCCTCACATGGCTTAGACGAAAAAACAGTCATCTAGACTTACGACTACCTGGTTATCTAAGCAATATCGGTAGTCGGAGCACAGTTTGAATCAATGATCCATTTAGATGAAAGTGACCATCGTAATTCATTGGCTAAGTGTATACTGGTCTGGCGTTTGAATTAGTCAGTTCACAGTTAGAGTCCTAGTGGGAACAACATCATTCAGAGGGAGGCAGGCGTACATCTAGGTGATAAGTCCCAAACAGGTTGAAATGCACATCTTAGATTCCACTGATGCATGAACAACGTGATTTGATTCCTCTCTATTTACTATTTAAATAGGTTGTACTCGTTCGCCTTCCTCGATGTGTCACGCTAGAGGAAGTTGGATTAAGTTGGATGAGGATTTAGGGTGGCCAGATTAAAATATGATATCAGTCCATGAGGTTTCTTACTGGCGGTCTGAGTCGTGTGGGGTGATGTGGACTATCTGGTTGGAGTCTGTGAGACGACGGGAATCAATGGTAACCGACCTTTGGTGAAGTAGTTGGAAATCAGTGACAATGGCGAAGATGTAATCACTCCATGACGTCTTCTAAAGCTTGAATATTCACACTAACCTTCATCTTCAAATTGCTGTTTCTCTCACACAACATTGTTTACTTTGATATGACTCATTTTCTGTTCACCTGTTCTTTGTATACGACTGTGCAAGATTCTACGTTGATTTTGTCTATGGTGGAAAAAATCTTGAGAAGAATAAAGATTTCTGTGATCTAGATAACTTAGGACAACAGTAAAACTGTGATCACGCAACTGATCACACATACTTGACAACACTATCAAATGGACGCCAAGTACGATTTAAGTCGACACAGAGCAAAAGAGGAAGTCGCAGAGTAGAATGTGCAGCGCCGTAACGTACACAAAAGATAATCCAGTCAGTGAAATATCAACGTAGGACCTGCATTATTGGCCTACAAGTTCCCACCCCTCACATAAGTATATCATGCTGCAATGCAGTAAGATAATAGAAAAATCACGATATAAGTAGTCAAAAGTAAAGGAAAAGCATATGATAACAAGAGGTAGGAGAGGAGTGACAGGATGAAGAAGAAGGAATACCAAGGTACATAAAAGTTGAGAGGCAGGCAGTGCGCGTCAGTGAGAATATCAGGCATGAAACCTTCAATTAAGGCTTCACGCTTACAGGTATCCAGTGTCAGAGTGAAGTTGGAAACCCTAAAATTGAAATCCACTCAGCAACAACCTTGTGCACCCTCGTGCAGTAGACAGCAATGAGCATCACACATACACTGTCTATTTGGGGGGTAGTGATACCCCCACTAACTGGCTGCTCAAACCACCCCATTAGGCGACACCCTTGAGTAGATCAACTAAACTAGGTCTTCAATTTACTGCTTTTTGAACTTCCTCCGAACAAATGGACTAACTGTTGTAATGGAGAAGACTATGAGATTCCATCATCAATAGAAAGAAACCCATAGCTAGCAAATTGGGACTAGCTGGATAGCTTAAAATTCCGATGGTGTTTTGTTTTCTAAGCTGGGTGGTTTTATTGAGGAAGCTTTCATCATTGTCATTATAGACGCATCACCATCAACACAAGCTTCAGAAAGAAGTGAACTGTAGAGTTTTCTCTCCAATTTATCTAGTAGCTTGTCTTGATGGCCTTGTGTGTGATTGGTTGTTTTAGCCAAGATCTTGTCGTTTCCAGCCTTATTTTGATTGGTTGTCCTGAAATTAAACCTTGTCATTTCTTATTGGTTGATAAATTGAGTCAATGTCAGTATGTCTCTGTTCATCTCTGACTCACCTGAATGTCAAGTAGGATAACCAGTCAAAATGAAGATTGAGACAGTGAAAAGACTTAGGTGGTAACAGCCAATCACACACAAGTCATAGCATGCGGTTGTTGCAGTGATTAGTATGTCACTTGAATATAAAAGTATGAAAAGAAGCCACTCTCAAACAGCTAACTAATCAGCTTTTCAGGTCACAACTAACAATCAGCCTTTAGTTCTCGGCCATGAATTGAAGACTATCCATCAAGGTTTGCACTGAGTCATACACATAGAAGCTATTCTCAATAACCTACTATATACTACAGATTAAAGGCTTACCAGTTTTGATTCGGTCATTTGTAATCGAAAGAGTACAGCTTGAGTATAACCAGCTGTAAGAAACAACCGATAACGATGTTGACTTGTCCATATTGCAATTGCCTGACCAATTAAATGAGCAGAAAATATTGCACATAGTGTTGATAGATTCTATAAAATAGATGAGAAGAAGAGAGAAAATAATCGTAGGGAAATATCTTGAAAAATAACAATAAGGAAACTGTTTTTTCTTAAAGTATGCACTAACAGGTAGCATAAACTCTCGTGATGTTACAGCTTTCATACATCTGGTTCACATCTAATGACGATGACAGAGTTGGGAGGTGGCAGGCACAGTGGAACATGATTCACCAACTAGAATATAATGACAGTATACAGTGTAATAAATTGGATTTATCACTAAAACTAACATGTAAACAATAAACTCTTTGTAAATAAACTAACTTAACACTGCAAATGGTTAATATTCTCAACGACTGAAACGTGGCTCCAGTCTACATAGTCTCCGGTTATTGGACTAACCAGTGTGTAGAGTAAATGTGAACTCCTAGGATGACATCCACACAAAAACCGGAGGTTAGAGATTACAAGTGATTCGCGGCATTTCGTTATTTGGTCTTACACGCCTAGTCATTTCCACCCCCACCTTTTTTTCTTCTCATAACCTTCCACAACATTTCATTACATCCTCTTAACCCAACTCTTTCACTGGCAACATCATCCTCCCTTTGTCAACCAGTATAATATGTGTTTATCAGCCAGCAGCTTAAACGGTCGATCTCCCCTGGTTCGAATCCCATCCCAACATAATTCAACCCAGACAACCAAGTAATAATAATTCAGCATAAAGACACTGATACTGAATCGATGATTTTGGTTAATGAAATTATTAGATTCGTCCTTTACTCAGCTGCGTTGCGTCACGCATTGCGGTTCAAACTAAACATCCATCGATACATTTACGACAGATACCACTCACTATGCTAATTACTTACGATAACTATACATATATGCATGCATGACATATGACCTTGTCCAGCATTTAAAACATAAACATAGTAAAAGCAAGCATTAAAAAACAGTGAATATTTCTCTCCAAGTTGGTTTTCATCATGGACTGACATTAGTTGAAGGAACATTCGAAACCTGGAGAGACAGGATACGTTTCGTCCTGTCATGGGAATCGTCAGCAGTGCGTACCCATGACCCCAACCCGTTAGGGATCGAACCCAAAACCTTCAGATCCCCTGGCCGGCACCTTACCATTCAGTCACTAGATCGGGATTCAGTGACCCGTATTTCCAACTTCTGGCAGTTCATGACATAGCGCGAGCATCAATCAATGCCATCGTTGAGTATCAGTCTTCATGTCCACTGGGTTTGCCCCATCGCTCACGACTTCTCATTGTTACTTCAGGAATCACCTCTCTACCCAGTGGCTCCATGGTAACATGCTGGTCACTAAACCTGAAGGTCGTGGGTTCGATCCCTAGTAGGGTCACGGATATGCACTGCTGATGAGTCCCATACTAGCACGAGACAGATACAGTCCAGTGCTCCCAGGTTTCCAATGTTCTCCCAACTGATGTCAGTCAGTCCATGATGAAAACCAACTTGAAAAATCAATAAACCCCTGCAAACCTCCAGATTAAAATCAGTTAATTACCTTGAAAATGGAAGGAGGCAGCGAAGTGAACTACTGGCCATGCCATAAAAAGGAGTAACTTTAAAGGCCATCCTAGCAACTGCTGAAATAATTAATTACGTTTCTACCCTTTCTAGCTGGAATACTCGGACTTGGTTGGGTATTACGGTAGTGACTTTTAAAGTCACTCCCAAAAAGGGGGAGGGATACGACAGGTCTGGTGCCTTCTAATACACATTATAAAGTTTTAGCTTTATTATTAATTAGCTGCAGGCCTATCATCAGTAGATATACACGACATCACGAGAGGTTGAAGCGTAGGTAGTTCAACAGATCTCCCCATGTGATGAGCACGTCACCTTCTAGACGACTATCACCTATAGAGTTAGCGAATGAAAGCGGGTTAGTTTCGATTAATTAACAACAATAGTAGAATAACTTACACTTCGCCATAATATGCCTTTATAATCAGTCCACCATGATATAGGCTGAACGAAGGTGGCCTTTTGAACCCATAACGGACATATTGATGATGACGGTGATAACGCTGACATTGTCAATGATGAATTCATCACCAGTAAACTATTACTGTTCAACGTTTTATTCAGCAATAAATTCGATAAATTCATCATTTCGAAATACGTTAGTCCATAATTGATGTTAGTTAGTATAAAGTAAAGCATTGACATGAATATAGTAAAACCATAACGCCAATATTTTGGCCAGATAGTATCAATGTCAAATAAGCCTAGGATAAGAATAATGCAGAGAATAAGAGACCAGAGGTTATCAGTAGATATCATCTGTTTGGCACGATCAACGTTGAAACCATTACCTTGGTGATGAAGAATAGATACTTGATTCATGAAGGTGATAGAACCATCATCTAGAGAAAAATTATCAGCAGAAATAAAACGAAAAAAAAAAAAAACAGAATGAATACAGTAAGAATAATTGATGATAGTAATAGACTGTAGGTTCATGTAATATGAAGAAAAATTTAGTTAAAATCTTCGACATATCGAGTAAATCTTACGTTTTTTTCAGATGATACTTTCGATGAAGACCTTGAAATTATTTGTGATCTACTACTCAGTGGAGGACTGGATCATGCAAGAAACTGTGAGGAGCGAGAAGATCCGTATACGTTGTTTGACCAATGAAAAGGCCCTAGAAGATTTCGATTTCATCCATGATGATTTATGTCTGTCGCACAAACTCAAAGATCTACAAACAAAAACTAATAAGTTGGAAGAAGAGGCGAAACAGCGAAGATGGGACTTCCTTCACGTGAACGTAGAGAAAACACAGGTGATGAAGATATCCAACCAACAACAACAACCATCAGTCACTATCAACAGGAGAAATCGAAAGGAAGTTGTCTCTTTCACCTACCTACCAACCTACCTAGGCAGCATCGTTTTAACTACAGGTAGCGGCACAGATGACAATGTCAAAGCCTCAACTCAGCATAAACAACAAGATCCAGATTTTCAACACTAATTCAGTTAAGTCAGTGCTACTATGTGATGGTTGAGAGACTTGGCACGTTGCGAAAAGTATTTCTAACGAACGCCCAGGCCAGACGGTCGGGTGGAACCCAAATGAGAAACAACGAGTTGGGCGTCCGAGGGTGACATGGAGAAGATCGTGTGAAGAAGAAATGAAAGCTTATGGGCAGTCATGAAGCCAGGCTGAAAAGAATGCAGAGAACAGAGTGAAATGGCAACGTGTTACTGAAGCCGTATGTTTCACTAGGAACCCAAGTGACAAATAATATAAAATAATAGTAATCAGTAGTAATGAATATCCAGAAACGTTCTTAGTTAAAAATATGAACTAAGGCATATTATAAGGAGCTCATATAATGCAGCAAACTTATCTTCACGAAACAAAAACAAACTATCTGACTTCGCCTCCACTTATTAATTCAACTGCTCCTATGGACATACAGTTAGACAAGTTCATCGCGCTGAATTATCGAATATCTTCCATCATGGTTAAATTAAGCGTAGACAAGATCGATATGAAGCTCAATACTCTGTCATCTGATTGATACTGAATGCCATCGAGTTAATCAGTCACAACGCCTTCCATCTGATCTCACCCATGCGACCTAATTATCGTCAACAATTGACCATTTGACATAATTTGGAGGTTTGTGAGGATTTTGTTGATCTTGAGTTGGTATTCACCATGGAAACCTGAGAGAACTGGACAGCAGCTATTTCGTCCTAGTTTGGGACTCCTCACCAGTGCGTGTTCGTGACCCAACCCAGTTAGACATGGGACCTAAGACCCTTAGGTTCCGCGGCCAGTGGGGCCAACCAAGTCGAACATGAAGACAGGTAATCAACAGGCACATTGGGTAATAGACGTGCTATGTCGTGAACTGACAGGAGATGGAGATATGGACCATTAGGTTTCTACCCAGCAGCTTAATGGTTATATGCTGTCCACGGACCCTGAAGGTCGTGGGTTCGATCCCTGGTACAGTCGTAAGTGCGTACTGCTAACAAGTCCTATACTAGGACGAAACAGCCGTCTAGTGCTCCCAGATTTTCAATGGTTCCCCAAATGATGTCAGTCCGTAATGAATACTACTTCTATATCATTTTATATGTTTAAAATGCTGTACATTAGCGTAGAGTCATTGACGAAAAACGAGATATTTGAAAAGAAATGTTTTTTCGCCAACATTGTTTGCTTTCTAAATGTTAAAAACGGATGTTTCGTATTCAATAAATAATTTGGCAGACGTTTGATGAAATCACCGTGTGACCAATGAAGAGGTTAGACGAAGGGTACTAGGCAAGTCTATCGATGAAGTTGCGAACCTTAGTCGACTGAGATGCCGATCCACCGCCTACCTCGACGTGCCATGATGAAGAAAGTTGGATTAGGTTGGAAGAGGGTTCACAGTGGCCCGACTAAGACATGGCACCAGTCGATGAAGCCTCCTACTGGTAATGTGAGTTATGTACGGAGTTGCAGACTACTTGGATTTATTTTTTATTTTTTTTTATTTGTCCTTTGGGTTACTAGTGGAACATACGACTTCAGTAGCACGTCGTCATTTCACTATCTTCACTGCAGTCTTTTCAACCTGGCTCCACGACTGCCCACAAGCTTTCATTGCTTCTTCACACGATCTCCTCCATGTCACCATCGGATCCCCAACTCATCGTTTCCCATTTAGGTTCCACTCAAGGGCTAGCCTGGCACGTGATGTCCCCAAACGGTTTTCTCAGTCTACGTTTAGTCCAATACATCTCCACTTTCTTCTTCTGCATATTTGTTGGACGATAGGTTCTTGTTTTGTTGGTTCGTTGCCAGACCACAGTTCCTCGTCGCTTATTCCCTCTGACCATCTGACGTTCAGTATCAAGTGAGCGTATGCGGCAGGTGTTCATGTACGTCTACACTTTGTTGGAAATACTTTTCGCAACGTGCCAAGTCTCTTAACCATCACATGGGAGCACTGACTCACTTGACTGAATTAGTGTTGAAAATCTGGATCTTGTTGTTTATGGTAAGTGCAGTGCAGTAGATCTCCACACTGATTTCAGATTAATGAAGACCTGTCTTGCTGTCTTTCCGATGCTGGCTTTGACACTGTCATCTGTGCCGCCACCTGCAGTTGAAACGATGCTACCTAGGTAGGTGGAAGGTACTCGGATAGGGTTCTCGAAACAATATGACTCTTTTTCAATCCACTTGTTCTTTGTGTACTACTGTAAAATGTGGCAATTTGAGCTGATGTACCTGTGTGCGAGGTTCTACGCTGATTCAATTTGTCTACTGGTTAGTTATCTGTTGCCTCAATTATCAAGTGGAATGGTATGGCCTAAAAAGATAGGGCCGACTTTGAGGTGAATACATTTCCAAAATAGAATGAGAGTTAAAGGGTGTAAAGAAGTTGATTTTTACACTATGGCTTTATAATTTCCCGTCGTTGGTCGGACCAAATTGATCGATTTCTATTAGCATATACGCTCCTGTGTGGATGCTTCGATATCCCTTGTAGTTTCAGACTGATAATACTAATCGATAGTGGCTAGCAGTGGACGAGTATTTCGTCCACTTCGGAACTCGTCAGCTGGATGTACCTGTCTTCGAGTAGGTGGTGTTGTTCCTGGGTTACAGCCTCAATGGAAACAAAAACACTCACTGAGAGACAGGTACATTCAGCTGACGAGTCGCTTGCAAATTGGACGAAACATGCACCATGGCTCCCATTGCTAGCTATTATCAATCATTACAAACGAGGTTGAAGATAATAGATGAAGAATATGATTGATGATCTACGAAAGTACAACAAATAAGATAGGAGTGACCTTTTAGCTTAATGAAGGTCAAGGTAGGAATAACACCTTAACACATTCGACCCAAATGTAAACTTCAGGTGGGATTAGTCTTATTGTGACAGCCTCAACTATGTTGAGCAGGTGTTGATGAACTACATGTGATGTACTATGTATGATATTAAAAGCTCGATAAGCATTTGTATGATGCTCCTGTGTTCATCTTTTCCAGACCAAACCGGTAAATGTTCACCTATCCGGGGACATACATACCTGAACGTACAACGCATATGCGAAAACCTGATGAGAATTTATTGATAACACAATGCAAACAAGAGTAATTCGACAATTTTATCTACAAAGATAACAAACTATTTAAACAATAAACAATTGTTATTGGTTAACTTCATCAGCAAAGAACAATAGATTTCAGAATTACTGGTTTAATCTGATTTGAGCATTCTTTAGAAGACAATAGTATTGAAATATCCTCCACTTGGAGGTCAGGTTTTACACATATAGGACAAAGCTGTCCGCATCTAAAAAGTTAATATTTACCCAACAAGTTAAAATTAGATGAATATAGCAATGAGAATTAGGGGAAAGGAGAGGAGGTGAAAGTCCGCTTTAATTGTCATATCTGAGGCAACAAAAGACAAGTGTATATGTCTAAAATCATATCACTGTAATGAATGATAAAAGTGACTAACTTCCATTATTCTCCAGCATAATTCAGAATCACATATATTTTCCCTCTTCGACAGGTTCTGAAACACAGGTGTACTTACCGCAAGCTGACACTTAGCATGTTTTTCTACCTGAAGGCGGCACTTGACTCTGTCGACCGTGGGGTGTTGTGATAGTGTCTGACTGTGAAGGGAGTAGCGAGCAAGTATATTACACTAATCAAGGCTTTCTGCTCGAAATTATGCAGCCATGTAAGGGCTTATGGAAAGTTATCAAGTGAGTTGACGACAACTAGAGGTGTCCAGCAGGGATGTCTACTGTGACCGTTTTTATTTAACTTCGTCATAGACGCACTACTAATAGACATTACCCTAGGTATGTCTGACTTCACTGGGTTTGACCTACTCCCTGGAGGTCATCTGGTTGATTTTGCGTATGCAGACGATATTGCTGCTAGTTGAAGACGCTGACAAAATGTAGAGCCTTTTGGACTTGTTGAGCATAAATTGGAATATGTTTGGCACGCGTTTTACTCGGACCTGTCGAATATAAGATAATTTGGAGCGCTACATCAGCCCGAAGGAGGGTGAGGGGTTGCTGACAAAATCTCAGATAAGATACAGAAGACCCATTACACCGTTTTGATCATAGTTGCCTTCGTAGTACTACTCGCGTTTGCTGGAATTACCGTGTGAGCAATGTAAAGGTCTGGTGAACGGTAGTAAGCAAGACAGACACGTCGATTGATGAGGTTTTGAATGTTCATCGACTAAGATGGCTTAGAGATTTAGCATGCATGCCGATCCACCGCCTGTAAGGGAAGTTAGATAGGCTTGGAAGAGAGTTCAAAGTGGCAAAACCAAAACATGGCACAAATTGATGAAGTCCCTCACCACTGACCGTTGTGTAGAAATCAGTGGTTGTGAGGACTGTTGGTGACAACTAAAAATCGGTCACAATGGTCCAGATGCATTCACTCCTTAGCGCCTTCTAAAGCTTGAATATTCGCACTTACCTTTATCTTTAGTTGGTTTATTCTTTCATACAACTTTGTCTACTTTGATATCACTCCTTGCCTATCCACCTGTTCTTTGTATACGACTGTGAAGTGTGGCAACTTCAGCCGATACACCTGTGAGCGACGTTCTCCGTTGACATTGTCTTTGTCTACAAACACACGAATGAGGAAGCTTGCTAACACACATGTAGGTATGGCAGCGTACATATAGCAACACAACCACCTGTCGCTACATTATCACGTTTTCCATACAAGTACAGCAGAAAAGTGTATTCAACACACCTTCTTTATAAAATATGACGTTTATTTTATTGAGGTATTGCATTTCTAGCACTTCTCAGATATTAGCCCTTACGATGTTTGGTTTTCATGGAAGAAGAAAGGGGGTCGAAAGACTTTTCTAAAACTTCTTCCCTCAGTTACTGAAACAAATACACACAAACAGATAAACAAAAGAAAAGTAGAAATGTAGCAATACGATTGGGGTTAGCAATCGATTTGGGCGCCAAATTTCAATCAGTCAACAATAGTTAATATGAAATATAGTCGGACAAAATATGTGTTTTGTTAAGTAGTGAAAACGGGAGAGAAAAACAATAACAAAGTGAATTATTTTGTGTATGTGAAATTTTTGATATAATAAGAATGGAGTAGCTTGAGATGAAGAGGCATTTACCGATATCTGGGATTATTTTGAAAAAAACGATGTTATCCCCATACCTGTTGCTGGTCGAAAAAAACACTACTGAATGTTGGATGTTTGTCAGACATGCATCCAGGACCCCAAGCATGTGTGTACAGTTACTTCACCAGCTGTCCGTGGGTATGGTGTATCCCTTCACAAGATTGGCAGAAGCCTTGCCTGTGCTCACCCCTGATGGTGCGTAGTGGGAACTAGTCGAAAAGTTATTACTTATCTCAGTAGTTGTGAGTGATGAAATCTCTAACCGTATATCGAAAGCTAGAGTGGCATACGTCAATATGGATCATCTTTAGCGCCATCCCTATGTTAACCTGACCGTAAAAGGTCGGGTTTACAACGCTTCGGTGCAGTCAATTCTGCTATACACCTGTGAAACCTGGCATCACCAAGCTAAGAATGTACGACGACTCTGTGTTCGATCATCGTTGTTTCCGTACAGTTGCTCGTATCCGCTGGTAACACCATACAAGTAATTCTGCTACGACATTGTGTATCTGGACATGATGAAGATCGCCATTCAATAAGTGAAGTCATCTGGAAACACCGGGTTAGGTAGGTTGGACGAGTGTTACGCATGTCATCCCAACGCCTTCTGCGCTGTTCATTGTTTGCTAACCCTGGGACTGTATGGAAAAAACGGAGGGGCGGTCAGTGTATGACGTGGTGCCGTGAGTTCCCACAATTCAGTGGGTTAAGACGTTATCAAATATTGGTAAGAATCGAGAACACTCGTGGTCATGATGTAGCTTCCTTCTATCTTCTGCTGCTGAATGTACGTTACTGGACTGTCCTTCAAATCATTCTATTCTTATTCTTTTTTTTCTTATCGACCCACTTTCCATCCCTTTATACCTTCACAATGTTGTTATACTTTTTTGTGTGGCGCATTTTTCTTGGTGCCATTGCTGTACCACGTTTGGGTTCTAATAATAACAATAATAAAACCCGCTGAATGGAAAGTAAATTGGAGAAATTCACTTTTCAAGATTCTGCACATTTAATGATCCCTTGGTCGTGTATGTGACACAATCCCGTTAGGTGGAAATGTTGAAAAGATGCAGGGTCTTCTGGACACCTTCAGTGGCAATTCAACAATGTTTGCGATCCATTTCTCACCACCCAAGTGCAAACTGTTGCTCCAGGACTGGTGTTCAACGGTACCCGAACTAACAATAGAAAGTGAAGTGGTTCAGAGCATTGAACACTTCACTTGCCTGAGAAGATAGATCAGTCCTGGTGACTCAGTCAGTGACCTACGAAATCTCTGTACCGATACAAAACGCTCGGTTGGCTTTCGCCAACCTACGCCATTTTTTGTGCCGCCATGATATCTGATTGTCTATCAAAGGTCAAGTGTACTGTGGTGCAGTTTGCTCTGTTTTACTGTATGGCTGTGAAACAGGGCCAAAAAGGTAGGAGACATAAGAAGGCTTCAGGTGCTTTACCACCATTACATTCACAGCGTAAGCCGTGTCACCACGTACGTAACGCAGAAGTCAGACGTAGAGTTTTAGTTAGGAAACTAAACACATTTGATGCGGTTGCGAACCTTAATCGACTGAGCTAGCTGGACATATGTTACATATGTCTAGCCACCGTCTTCCTCGTAGCCCTATGGCCCGCAGTGGTAAGACTAAAATATGACATCAATGCATGAAGTTATTGACTGTTGATTTGAGCCATGTAGGGTGCGATGCAGACTACCTAGTCAAGGGTCCAAGCGACAAGAGAAACCACTGGTTGGAGACTCCAGGCTATATGGCCCAGCTTTGGTGTCATTGGCGCAAATGTATCCACAGACATTATCTTCATCTTAACCTCTATACTTAATCTCATCGTCTTCTAATTCCTCCTTCTTTTCGTTTACAACCTTCTACTTCTTCTGACAGGTTCTTCTTACCTTCTTCATCGTATATTTTATTTATGATGAAGGTCATCTTAGCAACTATAATCTGAGAATTTTTGCCATGAGTTTCTCACTATCCAACTAACTTACCACGGTAATGTTATAGCTAATAATTTCCCATCGTTGGTTAGTCTGAACGACCCACTACTCATTCTTACTATCAAGTAAAACTTACGGGTAATATTGAGAGATGCACACAGAACCTCATGTACCAATAATGAGGAATCAGTTCCATCGAATCAACTACACTATACACTATAGCCACTACCGCTTACGTCGACGTGCCATGGTACATTAGATTGGAAGGAAGTTCACAGTGGCCAGATAAAAACGTCACACCAATCCACGAAGTGTCTGACTGTTGGTCTGAGTCTTGTGAGATGTAGACTGCCTGGATAGGGTCCCTGAGATGAAGGGAATCAATGGTTGAAGATTCTTGGTGAAATCGGTGAAAATTGGTCGCAGCGGTGCAGATGTATTCACTCGTTGACGTCTTTTGAAGTCGGGATATACGCACCAACTTTGGTCTTTAAATTGTTTGTTCTCTTCTCATACGCCTTTATTTACTTTATCGTCAGTCTTTTTCTATCCACCTATTCTTTGTTTACTAGTGTGAAGTGTGCCAACTTGAGGTGATAAACTTGTTTGAGAGGTTCTACGTTTACATTTAATACTTACTTGTACTCATCAACATGATCGATCTGTTATCGTTAAGGAACCGATGACACACCTTGACCAATAGTGAGTATGGTCGGTTGCCCATCGATTCCTTTAGACAAATCCAATGCTGAATAGCTAAATAGTTAAGCCTATGGTTTCAGCAATAAGTACCTCAAGATCAAAATAAGCAAAGGAACTTATATCCAGCATTTCTAGTTAACTGATTACAAAACATCGATTACCAAAGGTAAACTATAAACTTTAGGCAAAAAAACACCACAAGTCTCACAACATTCCTTTCTGTATGTTGAAATGATGAAATCTGCCAGTCAAAATGATACTAATTATGTAAATATGAATGAATGAAGCCTGCACAAAATATGTGAAATGGGAACAAAAACATCTCTCATATTATTTGGCCATCAATTCACCCTGGCTTTCTTCCACATTTGTCCACTTGAAGGTCAGTGTTAAACAAATGGGTACAATTGATTTGTAGTTTTCTTCTTTTCTCTGATGACCTGAATTCAGTGGAGGTTAGATTGTTTAACCAGAAATGAATATTCATATTATCTTATCACAGTCATTGTTCTCTGACATTGTTTACCTCTCGCCATACCCCGTCTCCCCATCCCCACTCCAATACACACACACACACATCACCACCACCATCACTAACTTTATCAGTACATTTCTGGATGATTCACCAACAAATACTTTCCACTAATAACATAAGCACAACCAACTGTGTATGAAACCTGATGGTGTGTGTGTGTGTGTGTGACGGTGTGCCGGGCATAGGAACCGACATTCTCTCTCTCTGCCTGTACAATACGATTCAGTTCCCATGATGTGAAATATACACATGTGTTAAAGGGTATGCGATAATGAAATAAACAGAACGAAAAATATGCAATTCTGTGATTAAAAACACACACACACCATAGAGGAAAACAAGCAAAATGATTACGTAATTGAAGTCAGGTAGAAAAAGCTGACGACTACGACAGAACTCATGAAAATATCAGTAACATCGAGGCCTCCGCACAGGAATCTATCTGCTGATAGTAGTCGGCAGATTCGAACTATCAAAACTAACAAACACCTGATGAGAGCTAGGATGTATGCTATGTACAAGTTAATTCCCTAATGAAAGCAGACATCACTGATACATTCAGAAGCAATTTGACTCACCTGAAAGTTCCCAGAAAATCACAGAACGATACATATAATTAATGGATTGGATAAGTCAACGAATGACTGTTGGTCTGAGCCATGTTGGGAAATCCAGACTAGCCGGTCGAGGGTCCGTGTGACACCAGAAACCAGTGGTTGTTGGAGACTCTAGGTGTCTCAGAATCGATGTCAGCGGCGCAGAAGCCCACACACATTATCTTTATCTTAACCTACTTACTTAATCTCATCATTTTCTCATTGCTGATATATAAGTGTGGTAACCTGAATCGTTGTGCAGTCGTTTTTCAAGTAACATTGCGTGACGAGGCGGACGCTGGTTCGGCATGCGTAACACGTGGTATCTGGTATGCCACATCTGGGCAATGTTTCTAAGAGAATTCACTGCTTATATTCATAACTCAAAATAATCATATAATTTTCAACCTTCCCTTCAACAGTTCTTCATTCTTTCTGTTCTAATAGTAGTAAACATTTTCCAGATATCTCCAGTATGTGGTGATGAATCATTCCTGTTACATATGAGTTAGGTGTTGATTCAATGAACAAAGACTCAGTAATCAATTTCTCCCTCCCCATAGAGATAATGAATTTTACGACTGTCCCCTTATCCCACCTCCTTATAGTGAGATTATGAGTCAATGTATGCAAAAAGATGTTTCACTAAATCTCTACTCCCCGATCGGTTATGAGGTTGGCTGCGTTGAATCACCCACCAGAGTAAGAGGTCATTGATGTACACACTGCTGAAGAGTAGCAAACTAGGACGAAACAACTGCTCAATACTGAAAGGCTTTTAATGCATCTCCAACTGATATCAATCTATGCTGAAAACTACTTCAATCGGATGAAAAACAAACGTGAAACTGACTGATGACTGAAAATGAAAATCTAGGCCGTGGGAGGATTCAAACCAGTGATCACTGCGATTCCGACCCGGTGTTCTACTGTCTGTGAGAGATACAAGATCCAACGGCTGACCAGATTTTTATTTCGCTTCAATTATTGCTCTAAGGTATACAGTTGGAAATGGTGGGGAATATTTGTAGCTCAGGTGGACGATCTTGGTTGCGTTGTCTTCTTTGAGCTAGATAGTTAAATCGTAAAGCTTTCATTGTCTTCACAGACAATATCACCAGCAGGACTAACTTCAATATGAAGTGAGCTGTCTCTCTCTACGAATGATTCAGTAGCTTGCTCTGTCAAGCTGATTTGTTTGTGATTGGTTGCCTCCTTTGATAGTTGTGTCATTGACTGACTGCATAAATTTTCCTATTGGCTGTTTCCATGTCTGACACCTGACCTTGATACTGTTTATTTCTTCTTTTATTGGTTAATAGATTAGGCCTATATCTATACACCTATAGATTGCTGATTGACCTGAATGCCAAACTTCCTGGAGTTCCCTGATATTCTTTGTATTTCCTATGTCCAAGATTCCGACATTTTCGAAATTTAATTCATGTCCATAGTTATCCATGAGCATTTGATATGAACGATGAAATGTCTTGACACTTAATAACCAACTGGTGTTTTTATGTAAATGGAGGTGAAGAGGGTGGACAATTTTGTCCAGTGTAGTGTTGATTGGTGCGTCCTCTGGCTCTGCATGATATGAAATCCGACCCATACCAGTTCCAAGTGGTCTCAGCAATCTTTTTATGTATGGCAGAGTGATACGTTTGTTGATTTCTGTGGATGACTATGCAGTTGATGATGAACGGGATAGGCATCTTCTGATGTACGCTGTTACTCGTATTATCCCATCACCGATTGAACCGAATCGATCGGTCTCTCTCACTGAGAGGCAGGTACATCCAGTTGAAGAGTTTTAAATGTGACGAAACCCAGCGTCATGGATCCCACTGCCGGCCGTCATCCACCATCAATATCTTCTGATACAGTTTGACTGACTGACTAAATCAACCTCGCACACAGGTGCATCGGGTAAAGTTGACATACTTCACAGTAGTACATAAGGAACAGGTGGATAGGAAAAGTTACACCAAGGTAGACAAAGTTGTGTCAGAGAACAAGCAGTTTGAAGATAAAGATTAGTGCGAATATTCAAGCTCTAGAAAAAGCTAAGCAGCGAATACATCTGCACCATTGTTACCGATTTCCAGCTATTTCAACAAGTCTTCAACCACTGGTTCCTATCGTCCCCAAGACACTAACCAGGCAGTCTGCACCTCATTAAACGGCTCAGATCTACAGTTACCAACTTTATCGACTGGTGCCACATCTTCATCTGGTCGCCCGAAAAGCATATCATATCATATCTTCTAATTTTAACAGACATGTTGGATAGTGGTAAGACGAAAAGCAGTTATGGTTACAGTGTAAATTACTACACTATGATGGCGACCTGAAGGAGAAGTCGTACTCCTGCAGTGGAGTGATTCCCTTGGATGACCAGAAATGCCAAGCTGATGCTACCTTTCCAACCGGAAGGGGCGAGGGTAGAAAAGGTCGGCCCCAAAAAAGTAACACACTCCAGTCTACCCCATGGTCTTCCGATGCCGGCGGTGTACGTTCTCTTTATGCGGCGTTACAATAACCAAACGTGAAAGCGACATTCTACAAAACGCCGTGTGCGACAGGCCTCAAGCAGGTATTCCACCGGCTTTGTGGTCATACAAACCTTTTTCTCTTTCAGGTTACTTAGGAAGAAATAGCCTTCCATGGTGTGGGCAGCTGCAGCAGCTAGCACGCTTTCAATAGTACACGGGACTCAATAAAAAAATCTATTTGAAGGCTTGTAGAGATTTTATTGATTTCAGGTTGGTAATCATCATGGACTGACATCAATTGGAGACATACTGGAAACCTGGGAACACCGGACAGATGTTTCGTCCTAGTATGGTACTCCTCAGCGGGGATCGAACTGAGGGCCTTCAGGTTCTATGGTCAGCATGTTACCATTAAGAGACTGGGTCAAAATCCAACGACCCACATTTCCTACCTCTGTCAGTTCACGACAGAGTGCAACGTCCATCCAATGTCATCGCTGAGTAACTGTCCTTATGTTCAAATTGGTTGGACCCTCTGGTCACGACTTCTCACAAGAATTTCGGGGACCACCTCTCAATGCTAGTCACCAATGTGCACTAGATTAATTCAGTTTGAAGTCTTGTGGGGATGATGATGAATACCTACATGAAATCAATAAAATCCCAACCCCAGCCCCTCAATAGTAATGTGCTGATCATGGAACCTGAAGGTCCTGAGTCCGACCCCTGGCGAGGAGGGGTCATGTATGCGCACTGCTGAGGAGTCTAGTAGTAGGACGAAACAGCTATCCAGTGCCCCCAGGTTTCCAATGTTCCTCCAACCCTTATCCAACCCCTCACTGATACGGTTTAGAGGAATGGTGTTTACAACATACAGCATATTTCGGCTAGTGTAGAAATAATGGAATTAAAGTTAAACCATACTACATTTTTGTTTCAATTTTACACAAATAATGAATGAGTCATGAAATGGAAAGTTGAAATATGCGTAAAGCCTGCCGGGCCAAGGTCATTAGACGTGAAGATATGTGTGCGCACACACTCATGCACATAACCTTGACCAAAATTAAACTTGGAGATACGATAGGCATGCACACACACACAGTTATACACCGCTGTATTGAAGTGTATTTAACAGATAAGCGATTCATTAATTGTAATAAGCATATTGGACGATATGTCTTCCCGTGTGTGTTCGTGCTAGTAAAGAAAGTGAATCAATTTGCCAGTTGTTGGCAAATTACGCAAATCTAACATTTACAGTCCAGCTCTCATTCCAGTCTTTTCTCATCTCTTAACTGTGGCGTCAGTAGAACTTCTAGAAGGGAGAATAAAGTATACAACAGCGCTTCTCATCCCAATGCAAATCTAACTGAATCAGAGAAGGGGGGCATGATATTGATTAACATTTGGACTATCTGAGATCGCAGTCGTGGCTTGGCACACCAGTATTCATACTGATAATTGAAAGTAAAATGAAAATTTGGACTACGGCAGGTCAGCAATCGGACCTCACAGCTCAGTTGGTAGAGCATCGGGCTGGAAACCAGGTGGTCGCTGGTTCGAATCCGGTCGTGGTTACAATTTTCACTCCACCTTCAATCACCACTCAGTATAATTAAAGTATATAACAGCACAATTGAGTTTGCTCCGAGTTATTTACTAGGCTACGAAGTGAACAACTTGACGATACAACCCAATTATTTGAAACAATTAATCCATTTGTTGAATGTGTGCAATGTAACGGTCAAGGTACCTTTTATATGAGAGGTGAATATAAAGTGGGAGTAAAGTGAATAAATCCAGATGACACAAGATTTCAGGTTGGCATTCATTATCGACTGACATCAGTTGGAGAAACATTGGAAACCTAGGAAACTGGACAGCTGTTTCATTCCAGTATAGGACCCCTCAGGGATCCTTCGCCAGGAATCAAGTCCACAACACTCACGTTCCATGGCCAGCATGGTAACATGATTTAGTATGGCTAAGGTTTCAATGAACTTAAGTATACGCCAATCAATCTACGACTCCTACATAATGATCTAAAGGCTGTTTTGCCGAGTCGATTCTATGACTTGTTTCTGTAATGTGTGCACCTACAGATGAACTACGTGAAGGTAATTGTCTTTCTAGCCATTTAAAGATATTTTTTACCACCCTCAACTTCACAGTTCTACTACTCTTTCCAAGGTATCTATCATCAAGTACATACACGTAATCATCTAGGTAATGATGAGGTTTACTTTCGAACATGGTTTTTGTTCCCTCTATAACACTGAGGATAGATGCACAGCCTTATTCCCTAGAATTATTTACTTCGAATCTTGTCTTATCTTAATTTATTTGCCTTACTCCACTCGATTTTTACCCTCATAACAAGTAAAAATGTGTGATTGTACGAAATGTTTAGCGCAAATATCCATCACACTGTTCACTTAACCGCCGCCTACATCTTATGACAACGCAGCTACGGAATTCAAAGTAGATGAAGACGAGTTTGAAATGTCTCGATACTTCCTGAGTATTTATCATGCTGTAGTTTACCAGTTGGCTACATATAAACAAAAGGTTCCAGTCCCAGTGGGGACAATTATATCCAGGTGATGAGTCTCAAACAGGGCGAAACACGCGTCCTGAATTCCACTACCAGTCACCAAGTAGACCACAAGTCTTGATTATAGCCAACATCAATTCGTTAGGAGAATTGTATGTGAAATGCTAAAGTCCGTTGATTACTGTAAGCAAACTGATAAACATAGATAGATAGATATAGTCAGGAGAGGCACATAGAAAAAACAACACCAGAGAGAGTTTTCACACACACTACAAACCAGTAACGATGAATAAAAAGGATGAGGAAGGGGAATAACTTAATGCAGAGATTAAAATGGTTTAAAACAGTAGAATATCAAACTATATCGACCATATCCCATAAAGTTTCCAATCATGAATTGCAATAGTCGTGTGTATAAGACTAAAAAATAGTCGTTTAAAGCAGAAGCTATGAAATGGTTACCAAGTTTTGATCACAAGTGTCTGCACAGCATTACTCACGTTGAGTGGAATCACTATGTGAGAAATATTGAGGTTAGGCGAGGGGTACTAGTAGACAAGGAAGATGTAGACACCTAAGTCACCGCTTACACCTCGATGTGCCACGCTAACACAATTCGGATTAGGTTGCAAGAGAGTTCAGGGTGGCTAGAGTAAGACATGGTACCAGTCGATGAAGTCTTGCACTGTTGGTCTGAGCCGTATGGGGTGTCCCTGAGATTGTAAGCATCAGCGGTTGAGAACTCTTGACGACACAGCTTAAAATCAGTTACGATGGCGCAGATATATTCAGTAATTCTTTGACGTCTACTGTGAAGCATGGGAACTAGATGATTCACTTGTGTACGAGGTTCTACGTTGATATTCATCTAACGGTTTTGAAGTTTCCCTAATTTTATTCTTATTCAAGAAAATATCGAATATTCAAGTAAGCAGGTGATTAGAGAGTTAAATGAAAATATTCGAGGTTTAGAATTCATTAAAGACTGAATACATCTTCATCACTGTGCCTAATTTTCAGCCAAGTCATCAGTCGTCTCTAACCATCGATTTCTAGTATTATCAGGAAGCCAACTAGGCAGTCTACACCTCCGTACGCAGCTCAAACCAACAGTCAAAAACTTAATGAACTGGTTCCACGTCTTAGTTTGGGCATCCTAAGCCTTCCCTCCTACTCAACAATGGTACGTCAGCTAGGCTAATAGTGTGAATCAATACTAACTGTAATGAATATCTGGAGGTAATCAATGAGGTGTGAACATATACTTCTTTCTAGCGACTCGCTTCAGCCACTGTGATTCAAAACTACTCAGACACGGTAAAGAAACACTGACAGGCCAATAGGTTATTCACTTAACAACCAGTTGACCTTTATATAGCACCATACGGAGTATATATGCAGTTCATGGAAAAGTAATTAATCTTATGTATTCACCATTTCACGAATATAGACAATATGTGTCCAGGTTATAGAAAGAACGAACTGAGCTTCGAAATGAATGCCAATAAGCAAGAGATGAAAGGGGGAAAATAGCCAACCAATGGTTTTCTCATGAAACTAGGCATTCCTGCGTAACGCTCCAAGTTCCTATGCGTCACACCAGAGGATCAAGTAACAAGGCAATAAAACGGAAGATGAAGAAAGAAAAACCGGTCAAAAGAAGTGGAAGAAAGAAAGGTAGGAGGGGAATGAGAAAATGATGAGATCGATTCTGAGACAAATCAGCGAAAGTCTCCAGCCACCATGGACCCTAACCAGCTAATCTGGTTGCCCCGAGTCATCTTACAGCCTGAACCTACTTCAGCTAACATAGTAAAACAAGGGAAACGTCGACTAAACATGCGTTATATATAATGCGTGAAGGCGAATAATGCTACTACTATCTGGCTGCCCAAACCACCTCGGTAAGTGGAGCGGTGCTCGGATCCGTGACCCATTTGTCCAAAGTCAACTCCCTACATCAATAAGCCACAACTCCACAAGATGGTTAGATTAAGTAGCGCACAGTCCCACCATCTAGTCTAGTCAAACTCGATTACAATTCTGAACAGTTAAAAATAAAGTCAAAGAACTAGATTTTGCACCGTTAATCAGCTGACTGGATGTCAACTTCCAACTTAACTAGACACAACTCCACATCGAGATCTGGATGGACGCCACAACAATACAATCTGGAAGTGAAACATTGGAATCCAATATACCTGAGATTTATGATCACTGAAAAAAATCTCATAACTGGTAACAAATCAGAAAACCTTTGGGTGTATACGACTAACCTCACTGACAGCTAAAAATACCCGTGCGTGTTTAATGAATTCAGGTATGAATTCATGGATGCATATGTCAGAATGCTTCTAATCTCCGGGGGAAAAAAGAAAACCCGATTTCAACTAGTTAGATTTGCAGTAATTCCAAGTGGAGGGACGGGTGGAAATAATATTTTTCGAAAGGCTGTACTGTGACTTCGAACGTGTATAACTGTTTTGGTAGAATTTATACCTCCCTGTACATAGATCCTAGCCTAGTTAACTAGTTCACTAGTTACTAGCCCGTCCTAAAACCCGGATAAAGAGGGAAGGTTGGGTATAGGGCTAGCGACCCTAGCTGGGAAAATCCACCCAATCGCAAAAGAAACTTCAAAGCACAGAGAAAATATAAAAAACGAACTTATTCCTTGCTGGAATCGGGAAGACGAAATGACACCGGTTGGTGAAGGCCTTCGGGAAGCCAGTCGGCCGATGTGTCTTCTCTCGATGAAAGCATGGAATGTTCGTACAATGTTTGAAGCTGGCAAGACTGCCCAGATTACCAAAGAGATGAGGATGTAAAGCATTGAATTGCTATGAATCCGCGGAAGAAGGTGGGATGGAAGTGAACTCTCCAAACTGTCAACTGGAGAGTCAACAACCTACCCCCATATTGTCACCCAGACGACAACCACGAGCACACTGAGTTTTTGGAGTGGCTATCACGATGTCCCCAACAGCATCAAAGACTCTCGTGCAGTGGGAACCAATCTGCTCCAGGATCAGGATCATGACAGAAAGATTCAACTCAAAAGGAAGGGAAGTCACAATCATTCGATGATACGCACCTACAAATAATCCAGATCAAGATAAGAAGGAGGAATTCCATAGACAACTGCAATCAGTACTAGACAAGACTCCAGTTGGTGACATCAAAATCCTAATAGGTGACATAAACACCAAACTGGGAGCAGACAACACAGGAAAAGAACCAATCATGGGTCGAGAGACACCTGTTGAAATGAATGAGAATGGAGAACTGTTTGCAGACTTCTGCGGCATTCAACAATTTTATTATTGGAGATACTGTGTACAAACACAAGGATATAAGCAAAGGGACATGGATTTCACCAGATGGACACACTAAAAGTCAGATCGACTTCATCTCAATGTGAAGAAATTGGAGACGCAGCCTACAAGATGTAGGTCCGGACCACTCACTATCTAGTGCAATGGACCTACCTTCAAAATCAAGTTGAAAGCCTTCAAATAAGCTGGTTATAGGCCACAGTTCAAGTTCAACACCTAAAACAAAAACTGAAGGACGAAACTACAAAGGACATCTTCACGTCAGGTAGTCATCAGGAAAAAATGGGAGACATTAAGCAACATCCCTGAAGGAACCTGCATGGAAGAACACTGGAACTCTTTGAAAGAGATGTGGAAAGAAACCTGCATAACCGTATTAGGAAGGAAGAAGAAGCAAGACAAGGAATGGATCTCGACGAACACATGGAAGCTGATAGAGGAGAGGAGGATGGTAAAGCAGTGCAAGGATGCACAACGAGAAGAGGAACTGAACATAACCTATAAAACACTACACTGGACAAAGAAGTGAAGAAGAGTACGCGCAAAGACAAAAGACACTTCTACGACACACTGGCAAGTGAAGCAGAACAGGCTGCTGGTAGGAGAAACCTGACAACATTGTATCAGAAGAGATCAACACAGATGAAACCAATGAAGAATAGTGAAGGAAACTTAGTTAGCAAAGAGGATAAGCAAAGGAAACAAAGAGCTGACCACTTCAAAAAACTCTTGAACCGACCACCACTACCTACAACTTGTCCAGGAGTACCACAAGCAGCCGCAGAACTATCAGTGAACACGAGCACTCCAACAAAAGCCGAAGTCCTGAACGCCATAAAGCTGCTGAAAACCGGGAAACCAGGACGACCAGATAGAATTCCACCAGAAGTACTGAAAACAGATGCAGAGACAACAGCGGGCACGCTCACACCACTATCGCAGAAGGTTTGAAAGGAATGAAAGGTACCTGCAGATTGGAAGAAGGGCTACCTTGTCAAACTCCCAAAGAAGGGCAACCTAAGTCTTTGCAAGAACTGGTGCGGAATCATGCTCCTGTAACCACAAGCAAACTATTCAGCTGCATCATCCTGGAAAGACTAAAAGATGCGCTGGATTCAATGTTAGGACCAGAACAGGCTGGCTGGCTTCAAGAAAAAAATAAATCATGTCCAGATCAAATTACAACGCTACACTACGCATCATCATAGAAAACAGCACAGAACGGCAGTCAACTCTCTACTTCAACTTCATCGATTTTGAAAAGGCCTTCGACAACGTCGACCGACAAGTAATTTGGCAGTTGCTTCGACACTATGATTTTAGTGCCACAAATCTTTATCAATCTCATTCAACAGCAGCTATATGAAGACGCTATATCCCAAGTGATTCACAACAGACAGCTCACTGATGCCTTTGAAGTGAAGACAGGAGTAAGACAAAGTTGCCTACTATCACCAACGATCTTCCTCATTGTGGTCGACTCGACTGGACTGGATCATGCAACAAACTGTGAGGAGCGAGAAGATCGGCATACGTTGTTTGACCGATGTAAAGACCCTAGAAGATTTCGATTTCACCCATGACGATTTATGTCTAGGTGTACGGGCGAAAACTAACAAGCTGGGAGTAAAGACAGGGCAGCGAAGACGGGATTTCCTCCAGGTGAACATAGAGAAGACACAGGTGATGAAGATACTCAACACCACCACTAACAACAACATGCACCAATCACCACCAACGGGAGGAATGCGAAAGGAAGTAGCCTATTTCACCTACCCACCTAGGTAGCATCGTTTCAACTACAGGTGGTGGCGGCACAGATGAGGATATCAAAGCCAGGATCGGAAAGACAGCAAGACAGGCCTTCCTTCATTAATCTGAAATCAGTGTGGAAATCCACTGCATTGCACTCAACTCAGCATAAAGAAGAAGATCCGGATTTTCAACACTAAGTCAGTTAAGTCAGTGCTTCTATATGGTTGAGAGACTTGACACTTTGCGAAAAGTATGGCTATAGTGCAGTGACTTTCAACCAGTCCCTCACGTGTTTGAACAATTCTCCACCTATCAAGGTTTGAGCAGCCAAGTAGTAGTATCATTAGGTGTATCTATGCCCACAAAGTCGCCAAGATGGTCTACTTCACTCCTTTTCAGGATAAAATGCATAATTCAAGTTGGTATTCATCGTAGACTGACATCAGTTGGAGGACCAATGGAAACCTGGGAGCACTGGACAAGTGTATCGTCCTAGTATGAGACTCCTCAGTAGTGCGCACCCACGACCCCGCGGCCTTCAGGTTCCGTGGTCAGCACGTTACCATTGAGCCACTGGTTAGGAATCCAATGGTCTATATTTCCAACTAGTCCTCATTGGTAACTAGCTTCGAGAGGTGATTCCCGAAGTGCAGCAAACCTGGTGGCCGTGAGGACAAATACTCAACGATAACATTGGGTAATTGTCGCGCTGTCATGGACTGTCAATAGTTGGAAACATGGACCATTGGATTCCGAACCAGTGGCTCAATGGTAACGTGTGACCATGGAACCTGAAGGCCGCGGGTTCGATCTCTGGCGGGGTCGTGGGTGCGCACTACTGAGGAGTCCCATACTAGGACGATACACTTGTCCAGTGCTCCCAGGTTTCCATTGGTCCTCCAACTGATGTCAGTCTACGATGAATACAAACTTGAAATATCTCTAAATCCCCACAAACCCCCCAAATTCAATTAAAATGTATCAGCCTAAAATTTTCTGAAATTGAGACCAGAGTAGAAATCTTACAAACAAAGAGATCAATTATTCCATTTTAGTCCGCTTATTAGATATGTCATACAGTGGTATAGTATTGTTTACTGGATTACGCTTGGGGACAATTTATTGTCCTGATATGAATATGGATGATAAACTGTGTCCGAAATGTTATCCAGTAAATGACATTGTTCCACAGAGGTATGTGTGTTTGTGATACATCGCATAAACAGAAACTGAAATGGAATTACAATCTACCGCAATATCCAAGGTTAACTTTTATGTTAAAAGTGGATCAATTCAGTTTCTCTCACACTTAAACCAACGGCCTATTTCTCTGGTTAATAAAACAAAGTTAGTATCAAACAGAAAGGTGTGAGAAATCTCGCTTATGTAAAACCTAAACGAAAGTAAAGATCAGACAAGGTTACTTGAAGATCACTAACCGGCTTAAACAGCTGTTAATTCAAATTTCTTGTTCATTTACAATCAATTTAAAAATTGAAGTCATAGTGAGTAGGGCATAAAAACTTTGAGTTGAAAACAATAAGGATACTAATCAGGAAAAAATGAATATGACAGACAAAATCAATGTAGGACATCGCACACAAGCGCTTCATCTCGGCTTTCCACACTTTGTAGAAGTATGCAAAAGGAAATGGATAGAAAAAGAGTGATATTAAAGTGGACAAAGTTGTTTGACAGGATAAGCAATCTGAAGACGAGTTCGCAACCACCGATTCCCATTCTTTAAGAGACCTTACCCAGGTAGTTAAGATGTCTACATGGCTCAAACCACTTAGTTGAGGACTTCACGAACTGATGCTACGTGTTGGTCTAACCATCTTGAATCCTCCTCCAACTCCCTTTAGCATGGCACATCGAGGTAGGCTGTGGCTCAGTAGGCGCAGTACATGTCTAGCCCACCTCAGTCGAGTAAGGTTCAAAACCTCATCAATAGACTTGCCCGTCTTGCCTACCCTTCGTCTGACCTCAAAATTGCTCACATGATGATTTCACCAAACCTGAACAACGCTATTAGGATACCTGTGATCAAACGCGTATAACCACCTCATATCTACTTTGAACGGTCATGTTTTACAGTTGTATACCACAACAACGAACTACAGCACAGCATACTCATCCTTTGATAGATAGTCACCGATTCCACAAATGACGCAAGTTGGCAAATGACAAACAGGTCTTATGTATCCGATTTGAGCTATCATCATCAGCCAATGCATTCGCGCTGAAGCAATTTCCCAAGTGAAGTGGTAGACACATTCCACCAATTTATTGCCTACCATCAAACTGGGTGTACTTAAAACAGACTAGTTTCGAAGTATCTTCTTACACTTGACAGGTGAAAGTGGAACGCATGCCAAACACACTCAGATTTCTTCTCAACTCCTCCGGAAGACCCTACATTTTGTCAGCGTCTTCACCCAACAGAACAATATCGTCTGCATAATCCGAGTTAACCACATGACCTCCATGGAGTAGATTAATCCCTGTAAAGTCAGACGTACCTAGAGTAATGCGCATTAGTACGTCTATAAGGAAGTTAAATAGGAATGATGACGATGAACATCCCTAGCGAACACCACTAGTTGTTCTCTGTTCAAATGACAACTCTCCATAAGCGTTTTCATGGTTGCATGAGTTCGAGTAGAGAGCTTTTATTAGCGCTACATACTTGGCCGGCACTCCTCTCACAGTCAGACACTGCCACAACATCTCACGGTCGACACAGCTGGACACTGCCTTGAAGTCAAGAAACAAGGAGAGCATCGGCCACTGTCCGATAAGTATGTCTGTGTTCCAGAACCTATCGTAGAATAAACATCTGATCGATTCAGCCTAGTCCAGGTCTGAGACCTGCCTTCGTTTCTCGACTTTGTTGTTCTAGAGCTCTAACTGGGTGTTGAAAAACTATGAATCTTAATATCTTGGACATGATATTAGTCAAAATGGTTCCTGTATGCTTGTCACAGGAAGAATTTTCCCCTATCTAATAAGCTGCTTTGGTCAGTGAAGTAGACCAGTCTGACGGAACTACCTCTGATCCCAAAATACTAAGCAATACCTTAGTTACTTTGCTCAGCAATTTCCTACCGTAATCCTTGAAAACTTCAGGCGGAAGGCTATCAGGTCCTTTTGGTTTGTATTTCAGGTTCGATACAGCCTTCTTAACTTCAAGAAGAGTTGGAGGACCAACATCTACGTCCCATTCATGCTGAGGCTGGGTGTTGGGTAGCTGAAACGCTCCTGGAAGTCAGTTAAAGTGAGCTTCAAATTCTTCTGCCAAACATTCCAGCCGCCTGATCTGGAAAGTTATTAGTATTCCATTCTTTTCTGTGATTTTTCACTCACCATCGCCTTCTTCTTACCGGCATCCTTAACAACCCTAAATAGTTCCCGAGCTCAGTTTTCTCACATAAATCAGTTTAGATGACGTCGCGGTAATCCAAAGAAGTTTAGCATCCTTCAGGTGTAGATTACCAATTGTCTTCGCCACTATTTCTACAGAAGACTTAATATCACACCAAGTTCCCTCAGCATGAGCATTGCTGTTACGTTCTATCCTATCGATGTAATTGAGCAAAATAATCTGGTTTACCAAATCACGTACGATGATTGTGAGGTCGAATACATAGGTCAAAGTAGTCGACCAGGAACGATTAGAATAACAGAGCACAAAAACTCAGCTAAGTCAAGATTAGTGGATCCTAATAAGATAAAAATTTAGAGAAAAGCTCAGCTATAGCTATGCATGCAATTACACACAATCATACAGTAGGATGAGATAGAAGGACAGTGTTAAAAACTAACTTATTTGGATGGAGGGAGAGGTTGATAACTGAATCTATGTTTATCGAATCAACACCAAATAAATGCATTAATAGAAATGATTCTGCAATCGCCCCAGATATATGGAAAATTCTACTGCCTTTATCAGAAAATTAGGAATATATAAAGTCGGTCTCGAAGTTGTGGAGCTACCTGATATGATTATGGATGATAAATTGTGTCCAAAACATGATATTGTTTCACTGTGTGATATTTCTAATAAACAGACTATGATGTAATAACAAATAATTGTAACTCTATTATATAAACTTACTCCAGTATGGAACAGGAGAGGCAGTACAATTGAACTGTTGAACAACTGGAAGATTTGTTAACCCTTCTAATGAGTTTTGATACAATTTAAACCAAGGCAAATTAGCTAAGCATAGAAGTACACAAGCTGTATAACTTAATCCATGCGCCCAATGAAGATTTCTACGAAGTTTTTGTGCTATCATTAAATTCACTAATTCTTCAGTATTACCATCATTTTGACCTTCTGAGTAAAGAATAGTATTATCCTTTACATTATTATTATTATTATTATTATTGTATAAAGATTTATGGGATGAATTTGCTTCCTTTGACAAATTATTCAATAATATTGAATGTTTAGTTTGTGAATATCCAGAAGATGATGAAATCCAGGGGAAATTAGCGAAAAAACTGCTTAGAACAAGTAAAATTATTGAAATAATTAACAGGATTAAACGTATGAAACTTGAATAAGTTAAATATGGATTAGATAGAAAATATACATTTCTATGTGTTGTTAACAAAGTATTATTCTTCATTAAAGATAATGTAGAAGAGAAATTATCCGGATAGATTAATAAAGATGAAATAAACAGAATACAAATTATACAATTAAGGAGAATAAATACATTTATCTCTGTTTGACGATATTTTAAAATGAAATAATTTTTATAATATCTATAAACTTTCGGTGTTATATAATAATGATTTGTAGATGAATTTAAGGTGAACCAATTATATAGACGATTTTTTATATTCAATAGACAAGTTTGTTGATGAATAAGACAATGATTCGATGTTGGTGAAGATGGTAATAATAACAAGTCATTATGCATATCCTTCTTTGAATGTTGACTTGATGAAGTATATTGTGATACTTTAATTGGTAAATGACTATAATTAAAATTACTCAATGAATTTGATTTCATATTAATAGTTTGATTTGATAAAATTATTGATGAATTATTTCCTATTGAAGATGATAATGATGTTATTGGTTTCAACTTAAAAAATGATTTCAATTGATGAAATTTAAACCAAGAATATTTATTATCTTGATTAATTGATGATATATTATTGGATGAGAGTAAATGAACTCCAGCTACATCGTATAATTCTACTTCAGGTCCACGTCGTGTAGAAAGTTGTAAACCATTAACATTTGGGAATGTTATATCCAAAAATGATGATTTAACAAGATGATGTTTATCGACTTTTAATTGATGAGTAGTTAACCAATTTTCATATTGTGGTTCATTTATCTTAGTTTGTATATTAGGCATAGCTATGTGTATCACGGAACTACTACTAGATGATGAGTGATGATTTTTCAAAGATGAATTGAAAATAACAACTTATACATCATCCTAAAAGAAATATACATTAAAATCGATCAAATTGATTGAGAGAGAAATCTTTAAGGTTTATGAAAATTTTAATGGTAGAACTGATATCAACTGATGAACTAGTAAAAATGTGAGGGTGTTAGACAGGTGTTTTGTACAACCTAACCTGATAGGGATCGAACACCCCACCTTCAGGTTTCACAGCGAATACGTTAGCTATTCTCATCTAATGAAGTTAATGTTTGATGGTTCACAATTTTCTACTTCTGACTGTTTGATCGCACATATCATGGTCTTATCATCACAACTTTGGGAGCCTATACTGCTCTCAGGTTTTCAATGGTTCTCTAAATAATCTCAGTTCATGATGAATACTACCTTAAAAAATCTTTACACTAATAAAAGATAACTTCAGTAAAACAAAGTACTATCATATCATAGACAAATTTTGGTCTATAGTTATATCAAGATAATATGATAACACAAGGTGTGGTGTGGATTTCAACATCTTACTATAGGAAAATCTGATAGATTTCATCAGCTTAGCCTAAATTACTGGGTCGGAACATCAGTCTTCGGGTACAATTTACATGTAAACACATAAAGCCTCTGCACAATAACCACTAATAGGAAGTAGAAGAGACAGAGGCAATAATAATATTAGTAAAATAAAGTTTGTGCTTACTAAGACTGGAACTTAAAAGGATAGGTTAAAAATTTACTCAAAAAGAAAACGACTAAGTCTTTAAAATATGTCCCGAAAACTGTAAAACTTCATCTTCATTTAATATAGTATTTAGAGACTGAGCACAATAATCACCCTTGATGACTTTGAAAGTAGGAATAACTCTTTCTGAATGATAAAATCAACGTATAAGCTCGCACACAAGTGCACACTTCACAGTAGTAGAGTAGAAAAACTTGTATGATAGAATAAACAATTTGAAGGTAAATCTTGGTGCAAATATTCAAGCTTTAGAAAATATCAGAGTGAATATATCTGAGCCACTGTGACTAACAGTCCTTAGCCACTGACTTTTGTCGTCTGTATCTTTCTACACGACTCAGAACAGCAGTCAACGGCTTCGCCCGTTAGTGCCACTTCTTGGTCTGGGGATTCTGAATCCTCTTACAACACCTAATCCAGCTTTCCCTACCATAGTGCATTTAGTTAGGTGGTGACCGCATGCATAGTACATATCCAGGCCATTTCAGCAGAGTAAAGTTCACAACCCCATCAATCCCGTTGCCCACCTTGCCTAGTACCATTCGCCTCAACCCAACATTTCTCACGTGATTTTACTAAACGCCAGCAATACTACGAAGACACCTGCGATCAAACGCCCATAATATTGTTTCTGGTCTAGACAAAGGTGTTAAGTATGTCCGTTGCGCCTTTTTGGATTACTCAACAGCTTTTCACTCTGTTCCTAGACCACTTTCATTAAATAAGCCTGCCATAGCTCATACTCAGCCAAAGGTTACAAAGCGGCTGTATTCTTATTTCTTTGAAGAAAAAAAACAGTATACCGTCTATAAAGGGAAGCGCTCCACTTCATTGCTTACTGAAGCTTAGGTGCCTTAAGGTGTTGTACTTCCTCCTTTTCTGTTTTCGTTCTTTTTGCACAATTTATCTTATTCTGTTGAAACTAATTTCATCAAGTATTCTGATGACCTGATGGCGTCTATTCCAGTCAACTCTCATTTAGATTGCTCAGAATTGAGTGGATTCTTGCCTGTTGTTGACTAATGGTCTCAAGTGAAACTCTTCTAAATGTCGGACTGTTAATTTTAGCCTCAAGTGTAAACAAGACTTGTGTGAACTGCTTAAATTTCATGACGCCTGTTGCATAGATGGTATTTGTGCAGAAAGTAAATCGAGTGTTATCTTGGGTTGAGTTTTACTCCTGATCTTTGTTGATTGTCTCATATCTTGTTGACTCGTAAAAAATCTTTCGTCCAACGTATTACATGAAAAAACTGAGGCTGTCTAGCATCACTCAACATCTACTTTTATAATTTATTAATTTCTGCATTTTACCATTCTTTATTGTTCCCCACTGATCTTTTCTGATCTTCTAAAAAAGGATTATATGTTGTGTAGGGCTTTGAAAGCCGTCAGCAGGGTGAGTGTGTCTCTGGACATTTAAATTCTAGCAAGCATCTACTTCATTCACAGCTCTCCCCATGTATCTCCTCTCAGGGAGGACAAGAAGAAATTATATAAGACTGCATGCTCTTACAGCTAAGTATAAGAATTGGATTGTATCTTACAATGCACGCATATCATGTGAGGAAAAAATTGTTAGTACAGAACTCACATATCAACTTTGTAACAGTTAACAACCGCATTTCAATAATTCAACTAATAATGTAAAGTGTTCTCGTTTTTAATACTTTTTACACCAGTTGAGATTTTTCTGATAACACAATTCAAAATGTTGTAATAAAGTATAAACATCCATACATCTTGTTGCTATTGCAATATATCATCTGAGAATTCCAAATTGTACTACAAATTGTTTGGAATAAAGTGAATTATCATTATTATTATTAATGTTACTGTTATTATTATTGTTAACTGCTTCCTATCTTTTGACTTTAACGGTTGTCTTACAGCCGTACACTGCAACATAGTATACCCATCCTTTGATAGATAGTCGAATATCTCACCGATTCCGCAAAAGACGCAAGTTGGCAAACAACAAACGGGTCTTATGTATCCCAGTTGAGATATTATCATCAACCAACTCGTTCAGGCTGACGAAATATCCCAAGTGAAGTAGTCGACACATCTAACAATTCATTGCTTATCGGCAAACTGGGTGTACTTTCAGCATACTAGTCCTGGAGCCTCTTCTCATACTTGATAGGTGAGAGCGAAACATGTGCCAAACACACTCAGATTTCTGTTAAACGCTTTTCGAAGACCGTGGATTTTGGCAGTGTTAACTCAATATATGAAGAAGTGTTGAAGGATTTTTATTATCAAGATTTATTACTGAATATTTCCGATGGTTTTATTTTACCGTTGGTTTGCTATTCATCATATAGAGCAAAATCTACCCTTATTTGCCTGGTGATCATGATGAATACATTCTCGATTTTAGCTAAAACATGCAGTGGTTACTTTGAACTAGCTCGCCTTAAGGAGCATTTGAAGTTTTGTTGTTGCACGATTTTTATTGCAGTAGGTTTCAATGTTCATAAACTTGAAAAATATACGACAAATCAATTACACATGCATAGCTGGCTACCATTAGTCGTGCAAAATTAGACGGAGTTTATTCGGCACCAAGTGAAAATGTAGCTTACTGGATTGTGAAGTTAACACGTAATCAGTGGGCCACGTATTCGAACTCGGCTTCATCTACCGCGGTTTCGGCAATCAGGTAGTAATATTAATAACTCTGTCAATAGATGTGATTCACTGCCTACTGCACAAGGATGTTGGCTGCATTTTTCGAATCAAATTACAAACTCTGGAAACTATATGACAAAACATTAAAACATTAAGCTTGGAAACTTCAAAACGGAGCCCTTTCCCAGCCTCAACCTAATGCAGTTAATATTACGCAGACAGTGACTAGACATGCGTAACATATCCCAGCCATCTCAGTCGATGGAAGTTAATAACCGCAACAACTGACATTCCTCTCCCCCACTAAAACTTGACACGAGGAGATGAGAGTCAATCGATGCGATTGTGAACCTTCATCGACTCAGATGGCTTGGATGTGTGTTACTCATGTCTAGTCACCGTCTGCTTAGTCATGCAAAGTAGATTCAGGCATTACAATGTAACGATCCAAGTTTCGACAAGTCATTTAGTACATCAAATAACAAAGCAATAAGACAAAAGATGAAGAAACAAAGAAAAACCGGTCAAATGCAGTAGAAAGCACAAAAAGTGAGGAAGGAGAAGTAAGTAAATGCTGAAATCAGCATAGCGATTAAGATATGAATACTTATTGTGTGAGGGCGAATGATACTGAGTGGCTGCCCAAACCTCAATAGTCAGAACAGTGTTTGAACCCGTGATCCCCTGGCCGAAAGTCAACTCTCTAAATTACCGAGTCACAACCACACCATTCATAGTCCATTAACTACTTTTTTAAATATATTTTGGAAAATTTTGTTAAATCAATAACTACCAAGGGACGTATTATGTTCAGCGATGAATCTAAATCCATTAGCCTTCCTGAAGTCTTGATTTCATATTTAGAAATCCTGTATAAATATATCTAAACTATATCGGTAATTTAACAAACTCATCATCATCATCATCATCATTATCAACATAGGACCAGGCATTACTGCGTAACGGTCCGAGTTGCCACACCTCATATCAGCACATCAAGTAAAAAGGTAGTGAGGTGAAGGATGAAGATAAGTGAATGCAGTCAAAAGAAATATAAAGTACGAGTACGAGCTCAACGTATGTTTTGTTAAGTGACCAGTTTATTTAACAAACTGGTCACTTAACAAAACATACGTTGAGCTAGCCAAACTGTAGACAGGTATTGAAAACGTTCCTGAACAAATTTTAAATCGGAAACTTCATAGGAACATTATTATTGCGATCTTTAGGCTGGATTCACAATAATCTCTTGACTTTTTTTTCTACAATTATGATAGTCAAACTAAGTCTAACGACGGGACAACTAACAAAGGAATGAATGAATCCCTACAGTAATTTAGCATAACACATTCAGTTTGTTTCCTGTTGTAAGGATATCAATTCATGAAATGAAGGTTAGGTGTTTTTTGGCAAATTGATTTGATAAATCGGCAATTTATTAGCAATTCGTAGACAAGAACTGTTGAACTCGTCAGTTTTTATTCCCAAAATGTCAAGAAAGAAGTCATTAAGAATATGGTACTTGGCAATACTCCAGAAGTCCCCACTTCTCATGTTCGCACATGAAGATACAAATCGGTAAGATAAAAGATGCATAAATAGAAAGGAAAGGTGAAATCAGTAATTTCAGAAAGTAATAAGGTTGTTAAGCATATTAGACAATTCCATATAAACATACAAATTAACGAACCTAGGGCACAGAACAGCATCACATTAAATTCCCAGACATCACAGTAGCATATAAAGAAAAGGTGGATAGAAAAGGAATGACATTTAAGTGGACAAAGATGCGTGAGAGAAAAGAACTTAAACAGATGAATATCAATGAAAATATTCGACACTTCGAAGACAACGAAGAGTACATACGTTTGTGCTATTGTGATTAGTTTTGAACCATATTATCGACAATCTTCAACCAGTGATTCAAATCATCTCAGGTTTTCTATTCACGCTGATTACAGCTTCCTATACATTTGAGACTAACAGACAAACAGTCCCAAGCACTCGTGACATGTTTCGGTAGGGCCATCCTCAGCCTATTTTAATCTACTATTAAATAAAAATTTGATAGTTGAACATCATGTGAAGTAGGTCCTGGCAGTCACCACTTATCCACGACCACCTACATCACGTGTTCTGACCAATCGACCGATAAAATGGGTCTTTTGTCACTAATATCAAGAGTACAATATTTTTAAAATAATCATTTACTTTTCTCAAGGATGCAGCATAGTGTTCAGTTCACCCCCGTTTGCCTAGATTAGAGTAAACAGCACATTCCCTAAATCTGATGTCCCAACTGTCTACTGTAAATTGTGCTCAACCCTTGCTTGAAGTTTAGCAGCCTGTAGGTAAATAGCAACAGTTGCACATACTGTCATATAAAAATGAAGAAGTGAAAAACAGGCAACTGCGCTGAAGATTATTTACAACGCCACATGATGTGCGTAAAAAGACTGTTGTTCAGTCGCCTCAAGCTTTAAGCTAACCACCAGCATTTCGGCGAGAAAATGATGTCCACAATTCACTCTGTAATACGCGATACACTTGCAAGTGAGAGAAATCCCGCTGAGTCGTAAGGTTTACATCGTATCACAGAAAAAAGCACTAATGCATAGTTTCCGCCATCCGACATAGAAAATCAATATCATAACGAATGCAACTAGCTGCATCCTGTTTATATTTGCGAAGAGCATTCCAACTGATACCGAGCCCAACATCAGTGAACTAACAAAACATGTCAACGAACTAGCGCTCTATAAGTGAAATTATCGATACGAGGCTGAGTCTTCGTATATGCCAAAATTATACGAGACGCTGGAACGCATACAGCAAATAAATGCATTGACAGCTGTATAGAAACATCAGCCACGATCCTAAAGAAATGAAAACCGTCCTTAGGAAATGTTAAATGAAACTCCGAAATTTTATTTAGGATGCTAGCAGAAAAGCTAATAACGAAAGCTCATTTAAGGAAAATAATGTTGTAACAACTTTTTCGTGCAGTAAACGCGACCCCATCTCACCAAATTACTTTTATTACATATGTGAGAGATGGAAAGTCCCACATTATTAATTCAAAAAGCAAGAAAATTACGACACACCTACCCATAACACCTCAAGGTCACAACACAATGCAAAGACAGAAATCCATTTAGCCCGCTGCTAAAATTGCTGAACGTAAGTAGGTCAACCAAACAAAGACTGAGTTGCTGAAATTAGCTACACATACTTCGTATCCAACATCCAATATTGCAGGTGGGAACGTCTAAAAGTGGTAGTTTTTCATCTCTCGTGTCTAGTTCTCAGTGCTTGGTTTGAGTTGCTTCTCATCAGTCAACTTACTTTAAGATTCAGTGAAGTGCGTGTTTGTGGCTTAGTAAATTGCAGTTTTCAGAGTGCTTGAGGAGCCGCCGGTTGCAGGGAAGATTCACGGTCTGTCGTGACTCCCACGTGAGCAGCTGCTTGAAAAGTAATAGTGAAATGCTACGGTAAAAATATGACAATCAACCGAAAGAGAAAAGTAGATGGCTAAAATCTCGTTTCCAGAGGAAAATTAGTACCTAATGTACACGTATTCAGAAGGGAGGCGGTGAGTGGCAGTCGGAAGGGAAGTAAAGGCGAGCTACTGAGATTAGTGATTACCAAGGCACGTCCGTGGTAGAAAGTAAACTGAAGGCGTCGATCAACGGCGATTGACAATAACCCGAGTACAGATATTCCATATAGCGCAAACTCTCAGGGATCAAAAATTGGACCTGATTAAAGCACCGGCTCCCTGATGTGCTGCCCTAATGTGGTTTTTTCCTGAAGACCACTTTCACGCAGGCAACGTCGATTTGTTTGCGTCGGTTGCTTGATGGGAGATGTCGTAGGCCACAACGAGGTCGCCACTCTTCCTACGATAACCCTAGATGAACAACTATAGGTGCTTTGGTATTTTGAGGTTTGCCATCCCCCTTAAATATACAGATCACTTCGTTGCAGGTCTGTGCATCTTATCAAATGAGATTAGAGTCTCTCTTAAGTACTGGGGGAGTCACCATATTGAAGACCTCTAGATGCGGCCGCACGCATGATTTGAAGATGGTGAGGAAGAGTTCGGGAGTGAGGGCTCCAAGCTGTCTACGCAAAAAGTGTAGGACGGCATTTGCCCTGCTTGTCACACCTTTGTAGTTGGAGCTGGTGTCCAGGGTGTCGTAGACGTTGAGCCCCAAATCCTTCTCCATGGACACTCTAGTGATAGCACGGTTGCTCAACATATACTGGAAGTCGGTCGTACTTGCTTCATATTTGCTGATGTGCATTACCTTCCACTTTTCCAGGTTGAAGTTGAAGCCATTTTCCGACAACCAGAGTTCGAGTTGCTGCAAGTCCCTTTGTACTGCAGTACAATCAGCTTCTTCGTTTGCCACCCTCCAAATTTTTTATGTCGCCAGCGAAGAGGAGGATGGGTGAGGATATTTTATCTGGCAGATCGTTGACAAACAGGAGGAACAGAAACGGTCCTAGGATTGCTCCTTGGGATACTCCTGGCGTCGAGGGCCTCCACTCCGACCTTATCCTGTTTATTTTAGTGCAGAACTGCCTCCGTTCCAGGCACTCCTTGAACAAAGGGGGTAGGGGTTCACTTGCACCAGCTGACATGATCTTGTGATGCAGGGCTGTGGGTGGGACACTGTTAGATGCTTTGGCTCCGTCCAGAAATACAACATGTACCGGTTCTCCGTTATCTCAGCTGAGTGTCCAGTCGTTCCAGGCGGTTAGTACGTTGGTGGCACATAAGCGTTCACTCCGAAAGCCATGCTGAACAGTGTGCACAGTGTTTCCCCATTGGGGAATTCCCAGATGGTGTCAGCTGTCAGGCTTTCCAACACTTTCGACACAATATGGAGTAGAGCAATCGGCCTGTAGCTGTCAGGGCTTTATCTGTCTCCTCCGTTGAAGATGGGTGACAACATGGAGCTCTTCCATTCCTTAGGGAGTTTGCACTAATCTACTGAGTGCTCAAAAAGATTGCGAAATGGTTTAGTAAGCAACTCGGTGCAGTTTTTCAGGGTCACTGTTTTTAGGCTATCACAGCCAGGGGACTTGCCTGGACGTAGCCTAGACAGTTTCTTGAAAACTTTTCTTTGTAATTGAGATGTGTCAGAGGTATTCGTTGTTTGTGACCCGATCAGTGTCGTAACGACAAGAGTCGCGACCGCTCCCCAATCGTCTCAGCAACCCGTAGCTCCTCACTCACCCTGCAAACTACAACTTACCGTATTTTATTGCTATAGCTCACATTGCCGCATCTGCAGCGCTACTTATCTCATTCGATCATATACCTTGGACTCGTGGGGGCTCTTGGCTTTCTTCCGTGTCGCGCAGCTGGGCAGTCCTGCGTACGGTTGACAACTTACTTTATCTGTCATTACTTTTCTACGTTTCACCTGATTCATCCATGTGTCATTTATATCCTCCTTATCACCTGCGGGAGTGAGCAACAACTGAGTTCCATCCAAATCTGGTCCCAGGAACATCTCAGCTACTAACCTCCCTATCCTTGGTAGTAACTCCGGCTGGATGCAAGAGGTTTGATGCTGCCGCAAAAGATCACAAGTTGACCTCACGAGGACAGTTACGACTATCACTCCCTGCGGAAGGTTGAGGTCCTGCCCCTCTGAACCCTTGTGCTCTAGTTCATCAAAGAGCGTGGCCTTCTGCTACCACTGGCCCCAAACCCTAATCCGCCTGTGAAGGCTACACAGGGAGACGGAGGAGAAGGAAACGAACGTCTCTGACCAAACCTTCTGGTCAGGCTGATGACCATCGTACCTGTGGCCTCACCGTAGCCAAAGGTGATACCGCTTTTGAGTGTAACACACACAGTAAGTGGGTACATGGTCAGTATGATGAGGATATACCAGACCAACATTACGTTTTCATGGCGCGCTACCCATGCACGTGGTTCTGGTACATTTGCCCACAGCGACGTTTTAGGCCACTCTTTTCTACCGACTTGCTTGTGGAGGTCGTAAAAGACGTTACGATGGCCACTGTGATGCTGGCACCCATGCGGACCACTACCCTAGGTTCAAGCGACAAGAGTGTCAGCACCGTTCCCCGGACGGTCACACTTGTGAATGGTCAAAAAAGACCCAAACGACGACCAGACACGTGATCAACCACATTAGTTCCTAACCCTGAAGTCGCTTTGACGGCTACCTCTACTGTAAATAGGGAAAATGGGTCACGGTGGAAAAGAAGTCGCACCCTTCCCATGAAAACCCACTCACAGTAAACGACCACAGAGATGCCGATGGCGGGCCGAATTCCGTGATCCTATTTAGCGTCCCTGTGTGCCATGATAGCCTTCCTGAGAACAGTACTTTGATAAACGGCAATGGCAAAACATATGCGCTGTATTAGGACCGGGCAGCTTAAAAGTAAGGCTGTGCCGGCTCTGCAGAGGCAGCTACTCGCCTCAGGGAAAGCCCCTGCCGATGAGAGTGACCCTGAGCTTGGCTAAGGAAGCGGAAAGATTCTTGATGCCGTCACACACTAGTCATCAAACGGCCGTCCAGCGTTAGGGCTAGGCCAGGCCGGATACGGTCATCGGGTAAAGCATCCCGCGAGGCACCCTACACGCTGAAACTAACAACCATGGTTGTTCACTACACACCGGAACCGACAACCGTGACATCAGTAGGGAAGTATGCTCACAAGGCCCAACAACGGCAGTAGTTGTCAGTGAGGATAGGGTTAAATGGGATAACGGCGGCGGTCTGCAAACTGCAGGCTGCCACGTCCCTCACATTTGACGGTGACGACATCACCCAGGTTGATGGTCATTAACCTCGGGTGTCAAGATCTTTTAACCAAAGTGCTGCAAACTTAGTGCGCGGTAAAAGATAACATTGGCTGGAACGTTCGTCGCTGCGAAAGCAGGCCCATGACACTGAGACAACGGCGAACGACAGCCCCACCTAGTGCTGAGGTCACCATCAATATCAGCAGACAAAATATCCAAGCCAGCCTAGACCCTACAAAGTCCCCAGAAACCACCGTGGCAAAAAGAGGTGGTTGGGCCGGTTCCACTGGAGCTGGCTGCCCTGTGGCAAGGTTGGCCGTTAGGCACGACCCCCTTCTGTCTGTCACCACCAAGACACCCCATGCTGTAGGAAACATATCCAAGTGTCTTCAAGGTGATATGAGAGGACTTAGAGGTAAGATGGGGAAACTACGATTCCCCTGTTCCTGCCTTGCTCCAAAGATAATAATCCCGACAGAAACTTGGTTATCACAGGATATTAGTGACAATGAAACTAGTATAGACCGTATGCGTCCGTTTAGGAAAGACAGGATGCTTAAGGAAGCAGATGGAGTGGCAGTGTTCATCAGTGACGATCTTAACGGTGAAAGAGCAACTGAAAACACACTTTTAGGGCTCCCAGACTCCATCTAGTGTCACTCTTCGGTCGGACACACCAATTACCTGGTGGGGGCATCTACAGAACTCCTACTAGGAGGGCAGAACATCGGCGGTGTCCTCTGCAAGTGATGTCCGGAGCTTCGTCCGTAGGACATGACCATGTCATTGTGGCCGGGGACCTCAGTGCTCAACTCTCAGTTTTGGGCGAGACAGGGGGACCTCAAGCAGAGAGTTCGACCGAAACCTACCCAACACTAGCCAAAAGGCTGGACTGCACGAGAATATTGGCGATAACACTCGCTAAAGGTAGAGCGGAAAACCGTCCAAACTGGACTGCCTTCTTGCCGGCGACCACCTACTGGCTGAAAACGTTCAGGCTCAAACCCTCTTGACAGCAGCGATTACGGTGTGTTAGTGTTCGATGTAGTATTCAGTGAACAACTGTCATTGGGGGATCTCGCCCTTGCCTTTGCTTCGGCAGGGTGGGCTAAGTGGTGATGAAACACTGTATTTCGACAGCATCATGGCCTCAGGAGTGGGGCAACCCCTCGATCGGTCAACACTGGGAAGTGGTTAGAGACATCATCAAGAGGACTATCTCCGAAAACGTCCCAGTAATCACAGCAATACCGAGGAAGCAAACTTCATGGTTAAAGCAAGGCGCTGAAACCCTTTTGAAAGCCAAAAGTAGAGCGTGGCATAAGTGGAGGACCTCCAGAAAAGAGGCAGGAGGTCGTTCCAGACGAAACTTGACCAGAAGCTCGAGGCGAACCCCAAAAACCCATATCAATTTATGGCGGGCAAAAAATCCACCAGCCAGGGGGCTTGCATTCTGAAGGACCTGAAGAGAGAGAATCCCTCTGGACTAGAGGTCGCAGAAGCCTGTAGCGCCGTCTTCGACACACAACTGAACACGTCTCCACCTGATCAAACTCGCCGACTGCCCAACCAGCATTCAGTGCCACCAAATGCAGTAGAGTTGCATGGAATAAAGGTAATTCCTGCTATGGTCTTCGAAAAGCTATCAAAGCTCCGCTTGAGGAGATCATCAGGATGCGACGACATCCTGCCGGCCCTGCTGAAACGATGCGCGGGTGCCTTGCAATAGAGGTTCGTGTTCGCGCGCTCCCTAAATAGTGACGTGTTTCGCTCGTCTCTCAGCTTCTGGATTTTTCCACGTTGAAAAACTCTCACTTGCAATACTCAATCTAAAAACATCGAACGTTTGCAGCACTTCTGTCCATCCACGCACCTCACCCCTGCGCATTCGTCAGCTCACTCCTCAACAGTTGAAAATTGGCATTATTATTCCTTTGAACCAACCGGTCTACCTCCTGTCAGTGGTTCTTGGGCGTTTCAGCTGCCAAACTGCCTTAGCTCTCGGTTCTCCTCGGAGGTCATTCCCCAGGAAATATCTTTCCTGGTTATACATACGCATCTGGAGCTTACGGTTAAACTCGTTGGTCAAGAGCAGAGGATCAAGTGACAAGTGTCTGAAGGTGAGCCAACATAAATTATCTTCCCTTTTCTATTCTGTCCTTTTCCTGCATTCAGTCTTCAACCCTCTTATTGTTGTTAACTACTTGTTTTCCCAAGAAGTTTATATCATAGCGACATGTCTGCCCAAAACGCTAGGTCTGAAGCTTTGACACGGATAACGCGGTCGTGCACAACAACGGCCAGTAACACCCTAAACAACACACTAGTCTGTACTAGAAGACAAACAGAGGTAGGGCAGAACACCGAACTTCTGAAGAAGTGGCCAACCCATGTTTCTAGAATTCCAGTAGCCATCAGACAGGTGACACAGAGCAGCACTAGCCCGTCACAAACTAGTCCTATCTTGAGCAAGGATCATACCATGCCTGAAATAGAAGACGACGTAAAAGGCTTCAGAACAAGGCAGCCACAAGCAGTTCGCCACAATCCGTAGCACCTTATTCATGGAAGGAAGGCTGTATTACGACACCCGATGGCTGCAGTGTTTGCACCAAAGTTGTTTCGGTAGTCGATGAGGCATTTGCATGCAACCTGTGTCAACGATGGGTGCATTGCCACTGCGATACCAAAGTCCCCCGACAATACTATAAGCTGATGAAGAGACAACCATGCAAGTGGTTCTGGTACATCTGTCCAGAGTGCAGGAAAATGCCCGCACTCCGCACAGAAAGCCTGAAGGAGATGCTCTCCGCCACGCAAAAGCTACCAGCATCCTCGAATAAGTAGGGTTAACACCAAAGGATAACACAGAGAGACCTGGAAACAGACCTAGAGCTCCAGCTGTGGGCACGCCATCTCGCGTGGGGACCATATTAGGTCAAGTCTCCATACCCCCACCCGGCCCCAGGGGACGTCAAGCGCATGGCCAAAGACATCGACCGCCGAAGCCTCTACGAAACCCATTCCGAACACCCCACACACCGTGACTGAGAAACAACCAGTGGAATTACTCAAACCCATTGGAAGTCGGGCGTGCCACCCACAACGAACCCAGGTCACAGGAGGACCAACTCGATCATTTTGTTCAACGTCGATGTATCGACAGACTCATTGTTGGTCGAGAGGGAACAATTTGACAGCCGAATGTGGACCGACTACTGTCAGATGCTGGGACTCCCTCCCCTCCCTGCAACTTTGTGTCGCCTTTCTCGAGGAAGCCATGCACCCCGAGATAAGCCCCCCCTTTACGTGTGTCCCTAAATACCGCCAAAGAGGCTGAAGACACACTCCTCCTCTCACGACAACCGGACGTTGTTAATGCCTGTAAAATTCGGGCCAGGCCTGACAAGCCATGGTCAGTAAGAGAGGAGGAGAGAAAGTCAGCGGTTGGAAATCCCAACAGAAACAACACTATAGTTGTACATGGGATTCCAGAATTGCCAAGTGACAGCTCGGTCAAAGATCGGTACTTTCACGACGTCCAACAATGGCAATGGCTCTCAACCAAAGTTGGTCTCAACAGTATACCGGCCAACAGCGTCAGTAGACTGCCAAGGCCAGCGCACCTGAAGACCATACCCAATCCCAGACTACTTGCCGTCCAGTTCGACTCATATGCCTCCCTCACAGACGTTCTGCACGCATGGTATAATGCGAAAGATCGCATGGGTGGCTCAATACGTATATGTGAAAGTAAGCCTAGACCCACAAGGCAAGAGGAGAGACGGCAACCACCAAGACCTCTGGAGTCAGTGGTCGTCACACAGGCGCTGACCAGTGAGTTAGATACATCAAGTAAAGAAGCCACCACTGCTACAGCCCCCACCCAAGTTAAGAACAAAACACAAAAAACGGAACAATGCCAGTCCTATGAGGACTGGCGAGGCTAAATTCAACCACGTAAGCGCTCATCCCCGAAAATACACATCCAGACCTCCCCTCTCATCAGGTACACTCTAATATGTATGTACAGCAACGTTAGGGGGCTAATAGGGAAGGTAGCAAAAATGAGGACGCTGCGTGAACATCAGCACTCCGACATCATATTCATCACCGAATCCTGGCTCTCATCGGACATCTCCGACGAAGAGATGCGTGTTGCTGGCATGGAACTCTTCCGCAGGGACAGGGAACATAGAGCAGGAGGGGGAGTGGCTATCTACGTAAACTCCTGTTTAAAGGCAAGGATGGTTAGCGATACGGCCTTAACCCAGCTCCCAGAGTCTCTATGGTGCTACTTCACTCTCTTCTTTATTCTCTCTTCATTCCTTTACCACTACCTTACTATTCTCTTCCAGGTACCTACACAGACAGGAGTCATGGCAGTTCTCTAAACTTCCCAGCAACCCGTAGCTCCCTAATCACTCTACAAATTACAACCTACTAACCCACAAAACATCCACCTCACCGAAGCTAAAAGCAAGAAAGCAGAGGGGATTTCCTCGTCCACTGCAGGAGTAAACCGAACAACTGGAACCAAGCCCTAAGAACTAGACGCGAGAGATCAAAAACTACCAGTTTTCTACAATCGCACTATCAATATTGGATATTGGAAGCCCTAAGAACTAAACATGAGAGAACAAAGACTACCAGTTTTCAACGCTCGCACTATCAATATTGGATATTGGATATTGGATCAATATTGGATATTTGAAATCACCCTTTTTGAAATGAAGGTCGTTTTGATGTTAAGACTGTGTTCACAACTTGGGAAAACTTACTCTTGTTGCTTGGTCCACGGGAATTATTATCATACAAGAACTTTTCCACACAATGTATTTACTGTTAGAGGTAACACATTGTCTTCATCCTGTAGTGACAATGTAACTTACAATGGCTTGTAATCAGCTAAGACTTTCAGGGGCGTCTCAAAATCTTCACCATCCCAAACTTACTAACTGTTTCTCGTATTGCACTTACTCCTCTCATTGTCAGTAATGTTGTTGGTGGTGATCTCAGTGCGGCCTTTGGTCTCACCATCGTAGCGGGACTAACTGATGTGGTGAGTTCTACTGGTAATAGTAATGGAATTATTTTTAAGCTAGATGGATTTATATCCCGGAATGTACCAAATCAGAAGTCAAATGTTGGAAGTTTCTTGGATCCTCTAGCGGATAAAATCCTTGTGACAGCTTTGGTCCTATCTTTAACATCTATGGACTTATTTCCAAGTAAAGATGTGCTTTCGCTTAGATTTCACTAGTTAGTCTTGCCTGTCTTTTCATTCTCCGTGATGTTGGGTTGGTGACTGTAGTTACTGCATCACTGTTGCGACACTATAGCGCAGTAAGTGATGAGGCTTTATTAAATTCTTCAAGCATAATTCAAAGACACTTGTACAGGAGGTGGAAATAAAAGCATCTAACGTCAGTAAGGTACGTTTACTTTTGCATAGGTTATTAAATAATACAGTATGTGTATTAGGCGGTATTCTGTCCGTTTTTATAGGGAAGTACGATTGTTCGCAGCTAAACAGCTTTTACTTGCATCTGCAAAGTATGCTGTGTATAACATGAGTTGCCACTTTTTAAGCACCACGACTTGGTGGTTCCTATATCCTCTCGGTCGCCTACTGTGTGATCTTTCGAATTCACGCCCACAATGGTTGTGATTAACAAGTATATACTCCTATTCGTTTACTGCTTCCTCTTATTTCGCCTATTCCTTGTTCGTCACAATATTTAGAGCTTCTTGTATCACTTCGACAGTAGTGTTTCTTAATTGGAGCCGAGCATTCATCCTGTATATGCACACACTCATATTCAACGTTGTGGGACTATGGTTTATTGGTGTAAGCAGTTGACTTCTAACCAGTAGGTCATGGTTTTGAGACTACCAAAGTTCGGCCAGCCAGGTAGTATCTTTAGCCTCTATACAACGGACAGCCCGTTGTCTGCTGCATGAATATGCACAAGGTTGCTGAGAGCATTTCGATTCAAGTCGATTTAAGGTTAGGATAAAACAAAGTACCATAAGTATGTTAGTTTTGTGATGCTAATGCGATATTTATGGATAAGGGTTTCCTAAGGTTGTAGGAAGAGGAATTGTCCGATAATTTAGTGCATGCCAGGAGACTAAATGAATCTATTATCCAGAATAAGTCTATTGATCAGACTCACTACGTCGTATTGTCATCCACGCAAGTACTAATGATTAACAGTTTCCTGTTGCATCAACGAAAGATAAGTTCGTTTTTAGTTTGCGTTAGTTAGGAGTGTTGACTAAATGTCTTTTATTTCTAATACCCCTTACAAACAGAAGGTTAGGTTTTTTTTATCTAGTCTCCATCGTGAGTTGAGATTTCAAGGTTGTTTGGTAGGGCATCTCATTGCTACACGGTAAATGTGCATCTCATTATTTCCACAATTCAGGCAACTCGGTGATAACTAATTAAATTTTTCGTATCCTTACCAAAAATTCGTTTGTCACCAACCAAATAGGAATAATAGAGCTTCTCAGACAAGTGAAATCGGCTTATTTAACCATTTTGCTGGTCATTGTCTAAACACGTGGGTACAGTCCAATCCTAAAGCTAGAACTGGTTTTTTCAGTATAAAGGGTTAGTCTGTTAAAATTTGTGGAGGACCCCAATTAGTTAGCATATCCATACAACAGTATTATGTCATGTGCGCAGCTTATAAAGATTGTAGTAATGTAAAATATCGATGAATTCGGATGAATTTAGCATATCAATTGCAGTGAACATTAGTAAAAATGGACCTAGTTGATTCTGGGTTCTGCTTGATGTAACCAACTCAGGCGATTGCTGTCCGTAAGGTTTTATATAACCATCATTGCTAAAGTCTCTTCTGTTCAACATTGTCACTAAACGTCTCGATCAACGCAGTTAAATCTCATTTTCAAGTCAGAAAATAAGTCAGATAGCTGGTACTCTTTGGTTTCTACTTATTTGAGCACCTAGAGTATGTTGAAAATATGTCTGATACATTGACAATTAGACTTGTTAGCTACCTCATTCGCTAGTAATTGGTATTCCTTAGCTTCAAGTAAGCGTAGATTGACTACAAATCTTACAGTCTTCAAAACTGTTGGTTGAGATAATTCTTCTGGTCATCATATGTTGATTTTAATCTCCGTAAATGACATTGTTTGGTCGAGGGTTGACTGAGCTTACTTTCGAAATTTCTTTAAACGGGCATAGTTTCATAGCCTTTTCTGGCTGTGTTCATTGCCTTCACGTAGTAGAAAATCTCTTCAGACGAGTGAAAGGATGCTGAATAATTAATCTATGCAGTCGAAAAACCGAAACTTCAAGCTAACAATGTGCACTGACGCTGGAGTGTTTAAGAAGAAAGTTACTTATGAATTTTCCTTGATCACTGAAACCTATCTAAATGCAGATCCTGACATTGATATACTACCGTAAGGATTAAACTTCATGTCAAAAGTTCCAGAAGTGGTTCCATGAGGTTAATATCCATTTCGGTCTGCTTGTTTAAATGGTTTCTCGGCCATCACACATAGTGATAAGAGACTACTATAAAGGTTATAAATCTCATACCTGACTCACTACTGATGAAGACTGCATTTCAAAATGCACACTCAGTTATTCATTTTATTGTTGGTATATTTGTATGTAGATTGAATAGCTTTATTCTAATTGTTTTGTTATGAACGGTTATTGTTTGAATTCTTAATCCTCCTCTGTCATCTTGAGTGCCTATGTAGTTGATTTCACACAGTTGCCGTGCAGTATGATATCTAACTGATAGTTTCGCTGACACCTAATTTCTCTATTTAAGCCTTCTAAATAATTTTTAGCAGTTATGTAGCAGCAAACAGACGCAAACCTGAGCGGATTGGTTGCTGACGAAATCTCAGCTTAGACACAGAAGGCCCAATTGGCATTTTCAACTTGCGTCACATGTGGCGCTGACTGGTGAGATATCCGACTATCTGTCAGAGGACGAGTATACTACGCTGCAGTCTATTTTGTGCTTTTGTACGGCTATGAAACGTGACTGTTAAAAGCTGAAGACAAAGCGATTATGGGGCTTTGATCACAGGTGTCTTATTAGTATTGCTCGCGTTTTGTGGAACCACCGTGTGAGAAATATTAAGGTCAGACGAAGAGTACTAGACAAAATGAGAAAGATGATTGATAAGGTTGTGAACTTTGAGTGACTAAGATGACTTGGAAATGTACTGTGCATGCCGATACACCGCCTTCCTCAACGTGCCATACTGGGGGAAGTTGGGTTAAGTTGGGAGGAAGTTCAGGGTGACCAGACTGAGACGTTGCACGAGTCCATGAAGTCTCTTACTGTCTGTGTGAACCGTGTAGGGAGATGTAGACTGCCTGGTTGGAGTCTCCAAGATGAAAGGAATCAGTGGTTAAGGACTCTTGGTGTCATGACGGGAAAACGATCACAATGGTGCAGATGTATTCACTCCCTGACATTTTCTAAAAATTGAATATTTTCACTAACCATTATCTTCAGATTGTTTATTCTGTCACACAGCTCTGTGTACTTTGATGTCGCTCTTTCTCTCTCCATTTGTTCTTTTTTCACTACTGTGAAATGTGACAACTTGAGCCGATGCACGTATGTACAAGGTTCTACGTTGATTTTGTCAGTCTGTCGGTTATCTAGCATTATAACCTCTGTTTTCATCGTTACTGTCCTAGTTTGATTAGAACCATCAGATCAACTTGTTCAATCTACATTTAAGTAATATCCTCTCATCTATTCTGCTCGGACCTAGTTAGGCTGACTGTTTATAAATTTAATAACACACGAAACTGGTGAAACCTACAGCTTTTTACCAGCTTTCTTTTGAAGGTCATCTATGTTTACTAACACTGTTTTAACACCATACTGGATTATGTTACCAAGCTACTTCAAGATTAGTAGTACTATCAGCTTAAAATACACCCTTAGTATTATCCACCTTCAAGTTAAGCTTGGAAATATCTTTCGTTGGGATTTTTCTACACATACTAAATGGCTGACACCTGCCTGCTGAAATCAGTGTATGTTTGAAGTTCAAGTGTGTGCTTCAAAGAAAGTTATTATCTATCTTGCTTATTGGTAGGTAACAACAGTTGTGTTTATGCGTTTATGCCAATTTGAATGAGGCCATTCAGTATCCTTTTGAGGAAGAAGATTGTTTTATAGTTTCTAGACAGACAGGACAGAATTAACGTTGAACCTCACACTAAGTACATCACCTCAAGTTACCACCCTTCACAGAATTATACGAAGATATCGAAGAGTACCACTGTGACTGATTTCAAGATATATCAGCACTGTTCCCATCGTTTCGGGGACCGCAATAAGATATTCTACACCCCACACGTCTGAAGCTAACAGTGCGAGACTTCAACTGGTGCCATGTTTTGATCTAGCCACTCTGAATCATCTTCCAATCTGATCCAAATTTCCCTAGCATGTTACGTCTAGGTAGTTGGTGATGGCTCGGCATGCGCAGTACATGTCCAAGCCATTCCCAGTTTCACCAACCGATTTGCCTGGCTTCTAAGACAAGTGTTGTTAGGTCCCCTCATCAACTTAGATTGAATGTATATTTTGCCTAACAAGTACATTATGAGAATGCAGTATGAATGCTAGGTCTAATCCTTATAGGATGTATCAAGTATAGTAAATCCATGATTAATTGTCTGTTTGTTCAAGTTGTAGGTGTCTACTCTGTGTAGATTCAATGACTATTTGGTTGATTTTAGGAAAAATAAACTAAAATTCAATTTCGGGTTTTGTGGGGATTTATTTATCGATTTTAAGCTGGCATTTATAATGGACTAACATCCGTTGGAAAAACATTGGACGGCTGTTTCACATTGATGGGTGACTTAACAGTGAGCATCCATGCCCCCCCCTCGGGGACCGAACCCAGAAGCTTCAGGTTCCTCTTCAAGCCCGTTACCATTGAACCACTCTGTTGGTGTTCAACGTTCCACATTTACCGACCTCAGTCAGTTCATGGTATAGCGTGACCTCAATCCGTTGTTATCGTTGTCTTCTGCACGACTTGGTTTGCTTGCTTGCTTCGAGATAAGATTTCTGAAGTTCTAATTGAAGGGTTGTGACTGGTGGGGCAAACCAAGTCGTACATGATGGCATTGGATTTAGGTCGCACTATACTGGAAACTGGCCGAAGTAGAAAAATTGGAACATTGGTTTCCCATTTAGTAGCTTGCTGGCTGTTGACCCTGAGGGTCCTCTGTTCAAGCCCTGGTGGGTGGGGTCATAGATGCTCACTTCTGAGGACCTCCAAACTGAGACAAAACAGCTGTCCGTTGCTCTGGGGTTCTCAGTGGTTCTATAGTTGATGTCAATCCGTGATAAATAGGCTGTAGACGCAAGTCCTCCGACTCTTACGAAAGATGAGAAATGCGTTTCAAAACTGAAATTATGCAAATTACCAGGACCCAACGGTTTTCAAGGATGGAGATAGGAAATTACTAATTTAACTAACTAGTGTATTGTGACGAGAGTTTGTCGCGTCAAACTAGTCTAAATCGCTGTTTATTTCAGTATATAAGAGGACAGTCTGTCTGTGATAGCCTTATGGGAATTAGTTTGACTAAGATCATGTCTGGGATACTAAATTCCATAGTCATGCGACACCTAGCTAGAGCTTAAGAACAATAATTAGCACTCTATTTTGTCGATCGATATGCTTTGGGGGTGTATAAATCTAAAGGGAGGATGCAAGCGACATCGCTTCGTTAGGCCAAGACACGGGAAGAACACTATGTGAGCAATATCAATTTTAAACGAAGGGTACTGGGCAAGGAAGGTAAGTCAGTCCATAAGGTTATGAACCCCCATCGACTGAAGTGGCTTTTACTTGTGGTGCACACGCTTAGCCACCATCAGCTACTTCGATGTACAATGCTAGCGGAAGTTGGATTAGGTTGGAAAAAGGCTCAGGTTGGCCAGGCGAAGACGTGGTACCAGTCAATGAAGTCTGACTACTATTGGTCTGAGCTGTGTAGGAGGTGCAAGTGGAGGGTCACTGAGACGATAGGAATCAGTAGTTGAGAACATTTGGTGTGATATGACTGAAAATCGGTGACAATGGTGCAGATGTATTCAATCTGACCTCTTCTAAAGATTGGACATTCTCAGTGACCATCATTTTTAAAATCCTCTTTCCTCACATGCCCTTCCTCTATTTTTATATCAGTCTTTTTCTATCCACTTGTTCTTTGCATACCACTGTCTGTTATGACAACTTGATCCGATGCACTTGTATGCGAGGTTATATATTGATCTTTTCTGTCTATCTGACAGAACGGTTAGTCTTTTGAACTCTTAATGAGAATCTCAGTGTCTCACGTGGGTTTGGCATCTATAAAATATAAGAATCTGCACCAACTACTAGTTCTAGGAGAGGGAGTAAAGTTATGGATTGGATGGACCAACTCACTTACTTGGGAGTTGCATCATCTCTGACAGGTTAGTTGTTGACAAAATGTCAGCTATTGTACTAAGCGTCCTTGTGCCATTTGATAAGGTACGCCACTTATCGTACCAGCAAAGCACGCGTGCATACACAAGAGTATGACTGTGACACATGACTATTGGAAGTTGGAAGGGTTACCTGTTTACGACCACAGGTATCTTCGTATCATAATGCGAGTATGGTAGAATCACCGTGTGAGTAATGATGACGTTATGCCTAGGGTGCTGGGCAAAGAAGACAAGTCTGTGAATGGGTTTGTTAACTTCATCGATTGAGGTGGCTTGGATGTATGTCGGATGCTGTACCGCCCCTACATCGATCTGTAATGTTAATCGAAGTGGGATTAGGTTTGGAGATCAAGATATTGCACTAATTCATGAGGTCTCCAACTGTTGGTTTGGACCGTATTGGTATATGTCGACTATTTGATTAATATCCCTGGAAGAATAGCAACTAATGGTTAGAAACTTTTTGTTGTTATATGGCTCGAAGTCACTCTCAGCGGCGCAAATGTATGTGCTTCTTGTCGTCTGCAAAGTGTTGAATATTTTCATTATGTCTCATCTCTTCATGTTTTCTTCTCTTCTACCTTTTTCTACTTGAATTTCATTATTTTCCTTCCAGCTTCTCTTTCACTGTAAAGTGTAGCAACTTGAACTAATGACACTATGTACTTGGTTCCACGTTTTTGATCTGCTTGCCGGGTCCAGGACTTTTTAACATCTAACACTAAAATTCAGTGCAACATTTGGCTTTATTATCACATTGTCATCTTGATCGATAGACTGGTCAGCGCTAAGCAATTAGGATTTGACTGCTACGTCGTTTGGTATTCAGCTAGTGACTTGTTCACATTCTCCAGTCCTCCAGGCGATCCATCCTTGTCTAATTAGCTTATTAATAGAGTTCCTGACATGGTTTTGGCATCTCAAGAGAATTAAAGTTTCCTCAAGATTGTAGATAGACTTTCCTGATGAGCATCTATGAGTACTGCACCACGGTGAAGCAGGAGTTCTTACCGATGGGCTTCTAGGTTGTACTTTTAATATTGTGTTACTACCGGTTGTTCACTGGTCAGTATATTGTCGCTTTGCGTCTACACAAATTCCAATCTCTCCCCTCTGCGCCACGTCCAATGAAAGTTGATGGTTATTTTTGTGAACCCAAGTTGATTTCTCGCAGTAGAACGATATCTATAAGGCCTAGTCATAGCTAATTTCAGGGAAAAGAATAATTTTGCTATCTTGACATTCGATTTCATAAACTTTCTCCAAGTTGCTTGCTAGACAAACGTAGATGTTTTAAACTTTGCTGTCAAATGGAATCGAATCGAAGAAATCGTAATCCACTCAGCAACCTTATGTACGTACATTCGTACATTAGTAGACGACAGTAAGCCACATCTGTTATTGTGTAACGTTTAATGATACCACCAATGGGCTGCCCAAATCACCTCAGTAAGTTGTGCGGTATTTGAACCCCGTGACCAATTGGTTGAAAGTTAACTTCCTAAACCAAAATAAGGCACAACTTTGCTGTCAGTGTTCATTAAAGTTTTAAGTGTATTCCCCACACAGCATTATCTTTCCTTTTCAATGTTGAATTTCGCCTAATTTTCAAGTGTTGAACAAATTATTTCTAATATCATGTAAACTTTTTTACTATGATAGTGTCACTTTAATTCTTTGTTTCATTGTTTCAACTAGCTGAACACACTTTGCCAATTATCTAGTGTTATACTAAGTATGACATATCCTTTGTATGGATTCCCTAATTATGAATACTTAGAGGTTGTTTGGTAAGTTTTAAAATAGTTTTTTATTATGCTTAAATCAAGCATTTCTAAATTTATTTTTCGATTCAAAACTACTGCAAAAATAAAAGTTTTATGCTTAAATTTTATAAATTTATCTGGTGGGAAATTTGAACGATCTTCTTCGTGCCTTTTTTCCACTCATGTGTATCACTCGATTTTTCTGCTTTCAAGGACGCTGCTCTCCTATTGGTTAACCTCCCAGTTTTGATGTACCCTTTTGTCTGTTCAACCCAAGAGCGCATACACTATATATAAACGCAAGAATTGTGTCCGTGGCCTTATTAGCTTCATACTTTATTAGAACACAACTATGGTACAGCAATGGCACCTAGAAATGTGCCTCACAAAATAGTATAACAACAATGTGAAGACATAAAGCGAAGGGAATTGGATAAGTAATAAAGAAAAGCAATAAGGATAGCGTGCTTAGAGGCGCAGTCCACTATGATAGATTCAAAACAAAGCATTCATTACTTTTCAGCAGCAAAAGATAGAAGTAAGCTACAATATATACGCCACTGCTTTCCATTCTCAGCCATATCTGGTAACACCTCAAGCTGCTGAGTTGTGTGATCTCTCGGACCCCAGGGAGTCGTGATGAACTAACTATCCTTCATCCCACGGCGCAACGTCATACACTCACCACCCCTTCGCCTCTTTCATCCAGTCCCAGGGTTAGCAAACAATAAACAGTATGGAAACCTTCGGGACGATATGCGTGAATAATATCTAATCTCTCTAACCCAGTGTTTCCACATGACTTCACTTATTGAGTGACGATTTCCATCATATCCAAATACACGCTTTCGTAACTCAGAATTACTTACACGGTGTTGCCACTGGATACAAGCAGTCTTATGGAGACAACGATGATCGAACGCACGGAGTCATGGGGTACACTCAGCTCGGAGATGCCAGGTTTCACAGGTGTACAGCAGAACTGCTCTCACCGAAGCGTTGTAAACCCGATGTAACATCGTGACGGTGCCAAAGGTGGTTCAAATGGGCGTATACCACTCTGAGTTCCGACATGGTGTTGGAGATTTCATCATTCACACTAACACTAGCATTCGCACAACTACCCAGATACTTCCAACGGTTCACCACCAAGGGTGAGCGCCGGCACAGACTCCTAATCTTGCAAAAGCATTTTGCACTTCAATGGTGCAAAGCACGTACCATGGTTACGGATACTAATCACCAACTGATTAAGTGCGACGAGCAGCTTGTGTTGTCGCATAGTAAGATGATATCGTCCACATATTCAAGGTTGAATAGCCGTTCTCCGGGTAGTAGATCTACACCACCATTGCTCACCTCCTTCAGAGCTGTTTTAAGAATGTCACCGATGGCAAAGTTAAAGAGGAATGGGAAAATCGGGAGATCCTACCTAACCCCACTGGTGGTTTAGAACAATTGAGACAGGTGGTTGTATGCCCTCACTCTACCTGAGGTGTTATTATATGCGGATTTCAAGATGTTAAGGAATTTCTCAGGGATGCACCTCTCCAATTGACAGTTACAGAGTACAACTGTGTCCAAAGAATCGAAGGAAGCCCTAATATCAGGAAGACAACGGTTGTTGGTCTGCAATACGTGTGGCGATGTTCAAACATCTGGCTTACGGTAAACGCATGATCATTGCATACACGACCTGAACGAAACCGCGCCTGCTCATCGCGAATTATTTCCTCGTATGTTTTACAGTCTTAGAGGTAATGTTAGCAGACAGTATTTCCGACGCGACTGGTAACAGACTAATACCCCGATGATTGTCACATACATTACTTAGACTCTTTTTAGGATGGACACAAGGATGGGTTCGCTTCATAGTGATGTAACTGTATTAGTCTGCTATGCCTCCTCAAACAGTGTAGTCAGTTTCCTGACTAGAGTCGTCCCTCCATCCTTAAAAAGAGTCGAGGGGTAAGTTATCTGGACCAGGTGCCTTGCGGCATTCCGTATAGACCTCCACTTGCTTAGGTGAGTCAATGTTAACTGACAATGGAGTACGATACAATGAAACCGAGGATGCCGAGGCAGTGGGCCAGCTAAACTGCTTTACAAAGTGCTCCACTCAGTGTTTCGGGACTCTTTAAAATTTGTTTGTTGGCGTACCGTCTACCTCACAGACCATCTCATTGAGACCAGGTTTCTTGCTGCCAGTGGCTCAGATGAGCTGGGACAGTTTCTAACTGTTGCTAGATACAGCTGCTGCTTCCATTTTACTCGCGCGTTGTAACCACCAAGCTTCACAATCCCTGCGTAAGCGTCGTGTGATCTTTCACGTAAGAGACTTACGCGAACCCTTGTACTTCTTATCCGCCGAAATAGTCCAATTGGCATCAAGAAGTTGTAGTGAACTCACAGAGACCGAGTGTTTATTAGTGGGACGTTCTTCCAAGTCACAAACGGCTTTGCTTACCATTTTCATGGCGTCTTGCACTTTCTGGAGGACCGGTAGCTAGCCTTAAATCTGACCACAGTGTTAGGTGCAACTGATTTGCCTCGACTGTTTAGGAGGACGATTGTTATGATCATCAAACGGTAAGACGAACTTAGCACAGTCAAATTCGGAGTAAACTCGCTTCAGTTCATCCAATATTGTCTTCTTGTATCAGCTGTTGAGCTACTTGTCAAGTATCGTATCGATCACCTAGTAGCTAGATTACTTGTTCCCAATGAATCATATCTAAGAATCTCAACGGAGTTTCTAACCATACTAGTTTCAAGGTTTCGTTGAAGTAAAAAGTGTGACAGAGTTTAAGGTTGTTCATAACCTTGTCTTTGAGATTAACTTTCCAACATAACCGGGGCATTTGGCCAAAATGTATGACACATCTGGGTGGTATAACTAAAAAGATCGGGCAACCAGTTGTGCACATATATATATGCGTAAATTGTAGGGAAAATTTATGGTCGATCACAGGATACCATGGAGCCGAGAGCAAGGCGAGGTTATTGTATTGCTCAGGGTTTTCATAAACTCTTCAGTATCCAAGTTGCACGATATTCCTCTATGTAGGTAGTATGACTTCTTCGAGTATTAGATCTATTGTTTTCCGGTCTGATAGTCTTTGATCAGTCCTTCTCACACTCAAGCTGCTAAATATGAAATAATGAGGGTTTCAACGATTGTAGAATGTTACAATACAGTAATATCTAGACCAAATGAGTTCACTGTATTGGCAAAGTTATATTACCCTTGTAGATCCTATAACCAATACTTAAAGAATGATAAACCATTTATGAAGAAGACATTCAAAAGACCTGTGAATAGTTTAAATATAACACAAGCGGTCATATCAGTAATATTTCAGTCACTGCACCGGAATCCTAAAAAGTGATCACCAACATAAGTATTGTTAAACTTGTAATTCGTCGTTGTTATACTGCATCGAATTTTTCGACCTCTGTTAACAGATGAGTTCCTATGTGGATGTCTCGATATTGCTTGATTATTCATTGTCTTGTAAATTTACTTCGTGGTGGCTAGCGGTCCCAGAATCGAGGATCCTCCTTTCTTCTTATTTTTTAGACTTATTCGTCAGCTGGGTGGTATCTGCACCATAGTGAGTGATGCTGTTTCCATTGTGTAGACGTGAACCTCTTACCCATTGCTTCAAACGCCAAAGTGTTATCCACTAGGTCACTAAGGTACGGCAGCCATCTCCTGTGCAAATAGAACAGAATGCGCTTCCTGGGTCTCTCTGTTTAAGAAATCTCCAATGGTAGTCGAAGGTAATGGTTAACAAAGATACTTTTCTATAGAGTAAAAATTCAGATGGAACATACCTTATATCAGCTCAAGAAGTAACGAAGCACTAAGATGTAAGACGGCGAGAGAAAGAGAAAAATCACCTACTCTTAATCTACCTACATTGGTCAAACCAACAGTCATGCACTTCATGCAACGATGTCATGTTTTAATATGACCATCCCGAGCCCTCTTCCAGCCTGAACATACTTCCGCCAACATTTTCTGATCAGGCAGACGGTGAATACGCATACGTAACACATCAACTGTCTTAACTCTCCCGCCTAAAACTCAACACTTGACTTCTGTGTTACTCACCTGGTGACACCACGACATACGACCTACACTCCGAAGGCAACGCTGGTTGAACACCTGAAGCCTTCTCATATCTTCCACTTTCAATGGCCATGTTTCACAGTCATACAGTAGAACAGAGCGGACTATACATCACAGTACACTCGAACGTTAACAGACAATCGGATATCACAGCGGCGACACAAATGGCGTAAGTTGGTGAAAACCAATTGAGCCTTTTGTATCCGCATAGACATTTCGTCGCCTAACGACCAGCACACTAGGGCTGATCTGACTTTCCAGGTGAGTGAAGTGTTTAACGCGCCCAATCACTTCACTCTGTATTGTTAGTGAACAATATCAATGACAAGTTTTACTGTGCTTAGATGTCTGCTCGACATTAGACATTGCACACACAAAAGGCAAACGAGTTATTTGAAATTACTTACATTATCACCTTTAATCTTTTACATGCACCAGAACCTACTGAAATTTATTTGAGTAAGCCAGACTTATGTGTTATAATTCCTATTTTACTTTGTTAAGGTATGTAAAAATGACCCCCACCGACTGCCCTATCCATTCTACAGTTCCTTTCTGTTTTTATCTCTTCTTATTTTTATGTAAATAGCGTCAACAATTAACCATCTGTAGTCACTATATTAACCCCTTACTGATAGCCAAGTGCGTTCAGATGTGGTAGTTGTTACAGGTGATTTCAATGTACAACAAGTGGGTAATCTAAGTCAAGCAGAAAGGCAATTAGGTAGCAATTTTGGAATTCCGCCCAGCTGAACGAATAGATAACACTGATCACCTACTACAGCTGTGCTCAGATAACCATTTATTTCCATCCAATATAAACTTCAGACACAAAGAAAGACATCGTTTGATGTTGTATCCATCGAGCTTAACTGTATTGCTGTCAGTCATCGCTGGAGAGGGTCAGAAGACTACCGCTCTTTCTGCAGCACGTGTTCGGGCGGTGACCACTTGTTGGCTCTAGCGCACGTATGTTTGCGTCTTAATTGACGAAGGAAAACTTAAGCAACCAGACCATTCCGAATGCAGCTTGACAGTGAGATCACTAAGGTTGCTTTCGGTGAAAAAAACTGACTCGGAAGTTATCAGAAGACAGTAATATCACCCATCAAGAAGCTTGGCGCCATCTCCAGTCTGCTATAAAAACAGTACTGAAGACCGTAGATGACTCTCAGAGAATGGTTAGGAAGAACCAGTGGATGTCAGCAGCTTCTGAATTGATAGATACACGCGAACGCAGCCCTGCAGGCCCTGAGAACAACGAGAAGCGAATGCAACTCAAATGTAGACTGTCAAAGAGTCTAAGCAATGACTGCGAACAGTGGTGGGCAGCGAAGGCTACAGAGATGGAAAAGGCAACGGCAGTATGTAACAGTAGATATTTATTTAGACTTATCAAGTAAACTCGAGGTAAAAGGTCAATGTTTAGTGAGAGGACGGAGGAGAAAAATGGGCTTGTGATTCATTCTCAGGGGAGACAACTGGAACGATGAGTGGAACACTGCGAGGAACTGTTCAGTTGGCCTCCAGCTACTATTTTTGTTGCCCACTATCCAGTTGGAGCCTGAATGGAACGTCGAGATAGGACCTCAGACACTTGAAGAAGTCGAGAAAGCTGTAGGTAACCTGGAACGAGGGGGAGCAACAGGGTCAGACGCATTAGTACCAGAAGTATTTTAAGACGGTGGTCAAGGATTATAAATCAAATTGACTGAAGTGTTAACTAGTGCAGGGGAATCAGATATAATCCTCTCTGACTGGTTTCAATCACTGATCGTCTTCTTATGATAACAGCCCGGCGAATATAGTGTCCAAGTTTCTAGGTTCTATAACCATCAGAGGTCTGAGTAAAGCTCGAGAACAGCAAGCCCGACAAAACCAGGCAGGTTGGAGACCTGGCCGTGGGTATATGGACCAGATATTCACACTCCACCAGTTTTTCTAAAACACATGTACACTTAACGACTCCTGACACTAGCTGTATTTCTCGATATGAAGGCGACATTCGAATTTATCGATCGAGAAGCCGTATGGCAGTGTCTTTAACTGAAAGGGGTACCGAATAAGCGCATCACTCCATTGAAGGCTCCTTACTCGAACATCCATGAGCATAATAGAGCCTATGGTGAGTTGTCACGTGAGCTGGGTACATCTAGTGGTGTCCGTTAAAGATACCCATTCTCTTTATCCCTGTTCAATTTTGTCATAGACATTATTATAGAGGCCTGTCTCTAGTCATCTAACTGCACAGGGATTGATCTAACCACCGAAGAATCATTGGTAGACCTAGAATACTCAAATGACATAGTCCCGTTAGGTAAAGACTCTAAAAAGAAGCAGTTATCGATACACCTTGAGTCGCAATTTGAGAAAGTTTGGGGTGCGTTTCTCGACAAGCAAATGCATATTGTTCCTCCAAGACTGGTCTTTAAGGATGCTGCGACTAACAATAGAGAGAGAAGTGATTGGGCGCGTTAAACACTTCACTCACCTGGAAAGTCAGATCAGCCCTAGTGTGCTGGTCATTAGGCGACGAAATGTCTATGCGGATACAAAAGGCTCAATTGGTTTTCACCAACTTACGCCATTTGTGTCGCCGCTGTGATATCCGATTGTCTGTTAACGTTCGAGTGTACTGTGATATATAGTCCGCTCTGTTCTACTGTATGACTGTGAAACATGGCCATTGAAAGTGGAAGATATGAGAAGGCTTCAGGTGTTCAACCAGCGTTGCCTTCGGAGTGTAGGTCGTATGTCGTGGTGTCACCAGGTGAGTAACACAGAAGTCAAGTGTTGAGTTTTAGGCGGGAGAGTTAAGACAGTTGATGTGTTACGTATGCGTATTCACCGTCTGCCTGATCAGAAAATGTTGGCGGAAGTATGTTCAGGCTGGAAGAGGGCTCGGGATGGTCATATTAAAACATGACATCGTTGCATGAAGTGCATGACTGTTGGTTTGAGCCATGTAGGGCGATGCAAACTGGTCGGTTGGGGTCCACATTCCAAGAGAGACCAGTAGTTGGAGATGTTAGGTGACGTGGATCCGAACCGTTGCTAGTGGGGTAGATGCATATGCACATTATCTTCACATAAACCGCTATACTTAATCTCACCGTCTTTCCATTATTTCTTCTTCTCTTTTACGACTTCTTTCGACGAATTTTCCTTTCCTTCTTCACTTTGCACTTTACTCCCTTGTTACTTAATGTATTGGTATGAGATGTGGCAACTTGGACCGTTACATAATAATACCTAGTGCTATGTTGATCTTCATGATGATGACGATTGATGTTGTTTTCATTTAAGCTAACCATGATGTGATCTGGACTTACTTATCATACGCTTTCGCGTATAGTTACCAGGAATACTTTGTGGTCGTTGATTTAAAGCATGTTTATTACACACATTAAATTTGAGTACTACTTTCTCCTACCTGGTATTCACTAAAAAGTGGTTGTATGTATATCTAAAGCTGTGGGAGTTAGTTGACATTTAACCAAGTAGGTTATAGGTTTGAACACGATTACTCTATCTCCTTTTCATGTATCTGAAGTTTATCAAGTCGTAACTTTTGAAAACCACAGTAAACAGATTATTGCATCCATGTGATTATCAGAACCCTGTCATGCTTTTCTTGAACTTCGGTATAACCGTGGACTTTGATAATTTCTGCTGTACTCAGAAAATTTATTCCATCTCAATTCAGACTAGTCTTCTACCTTTGTAATGTGTCTAGGGTAATGTTGTTTGTGTATTACTGCATCATTAATTGAATCAAATGGATGAGCAGATGTCTTGATTAAATTATTCCAGCAAGCGGCGGGATAAAACGAGCAACAACATGAAAACTGTACCTGTCGCTTAAGAAAAGTGGCTATCATGAATCGATGACTTTTGAAGTGATCATTACCGAGTTCATGTATTAATGAGAATAACACTGTTCACTTGAAGGTCAGGTACATTCAGCTGACGAGTGAATTGCAAGTAGGACAAAACGCACGTTCTGAATTATCCCAATGTTAACCACTATTCATCATTAGTATTTCGAGTAAGTTGGTTAAATGTACAGCACTGTTCTCGAATGCATGAAAAGTCTGAATATTATGAGAACCAACTCAATGCTAGAGAGTGTCCAAACCCTTACAGAACTTATGCTAAAGCTTCATGTAACTGTGGTGTAAAGTGGAAATACCGTCAAAGGTGTAGAATATGTGAAGAGGCTTCAGATATTACAACCATTAGCTCTATGTGTGTGTGTGTGTTTTGATGAAGTCTCAACCATGTTGTAGGTGATTTGTTTAACAATCGATCTTAGTGGCGCAGTTATATCACCCTCACATTAAACGTTTCGTCACTGTTTTCCTTTTTTTTTGTTTTTATTCATCTCTTCATATGGCTGTCTACAAATTTTGATCACACTGACTTCTACATCTGCCAACTTTTCCTCTTATTGATTTTAGTTTGAAATTCGTCATGAACTGACATCAGTTGGAGGAACATTGGAAACTTGGGGGCACCGGATAGCCAGATGTTCCGTCTTTGTATGGGACTCGTCAACGGTGCGCACCCACCCCGACAGGGATCGAGTCCAGGACCTTCAGGTTCCGTGGGCAGCACGTTACCATTGAGCTAGCCACTAGGTCGGAATCCAGTGGTCCATGTTTCTAACTCCTGTCAGTTGATGACATAGCGCATCCATTACCCAAAGTGACCGTTGAGTAACTGTCCTCATGTTCGACTTAGTTGACTCCACTGGTCACAGCTTGTCATCGGAACTTCAGGAGTCACCCACCTCTCGAAGCTAGTCATGAATGAGCTCTGGATTAATTCTGTCTTATTGCGTTGTATATTGAAGTGTGACAGCTGTTAACCGTTACACTGTAAGACTAATTCCCACTTGAATATTAACTGACTGGTGAATTACATATCCTCTCAGACTGAACTAGTTTACTATTATATTATTATTATTATATTGTGTGTTAAAGAATGTGTAATTCTTTTTACAGGCTCCTATCTGCTGGAACCACAATCTCATCTGGACTCGGATATCTAAGAAGTCTTCCTGAATGGAGACGACGTGTTACTCAGACAGCTACAAAACATAAATAAATCTTTCATGTACATTTACTTTTCAATGACCAATATGGATTTAATCTTCTAAACATATTATTCTCCTGTTTCAAACAGAATTTTTGCCATACTGCCGGTTTTCAAACTTCTTGATATGTGGATATAGACAAGGGACTAGTGTACAGAGAGAGAGACCGACCAAAATGTATTTTATGTGAGCTCGACCAATACCGCAACATGATTTCACCGTAGAACCCATGTGGTCGCACTTTCGACGCCACAGTCCAGATATAGAATGACATGTCTCCAGAATATCAACTACTGGGTAACCGTCAGAGAGATAGGAGTGTAGCCCAAACCGGTCACCGGGTGGTTGTGAAGTACATGCAGTTGGCTAGACATCTCATTCCTCTGGCCCTCTGGCCACACGCGCCTTGACCTCATCCCGCCTGTTCATCGGTCCAGTAACTACTCATGTGATACCAAGTGACCCTGGAAGAAGACACCCCTATCACCTAGCTGGCATTGTGGTGCTTGGTATTTCGTCAAACTTTGTCCACCTAAACAAAAGCCGTGCCAGCAATACACAATGAAGTGTTGAAAGGTCATCCTCCAGACATCACCGCAGATGTTATTCTCGATCGGTAGGTAAATCTCTATGTTTGATAGCTGATTTTCGTACTCATGCACTTGTCAGGCGAAAGAATATGGAGAAGACTACTGATGCCTCAGTAAACATGGAGGAACTCTTTCTGGATAGGTCAGATAGATACAAGAGGAAGACAGTGGGGCCCAGTCTCACCCGAGATAACATTCTCCTGAAGATGGAGGTGATATTAGGATAGCGAGAAATGACTAGTCTGGAGGGGGAGTGATCAAAATCTGGTTTATGTGATCATGTTTGCAGTTAGACAAAGAGACAGACGGTGAATCGGGCAACCAATAGGATTTTTTTAAACAGCGAATTACCTATATACCTTAGATATATTTTCTTTTGTTTTCGGGCCTTCGGCTTTTTCAACCCCAATGCACGTTTCTACATATCCATTGTGTTTTCTCTATTAGTTAGTTGGGTAGGAATCGACTAGGAAATTGTTGAATGTTGGTGGCTGAAAGTCGATATCCGTGCATCGTTAGCGCCCAATAACATATACCAATTTCCAAATCTTAACAATCATCTGTGCAGTAAGGTAATGTCTCAGTATTGTTTCTCTCTATATAACTTCTTTTTCACTACAAACACGTCGATTCTGTCTGAATGGCTGAAATCGTGAAGTGATTATGAACTTATTTGCATCAGCTGAATGTTGATGATGAAGATTACTTCTGTCAACGACTTAAAACAAGCTTCTTCGACGTTGTTGTTGTTGGAATACGTTAGTTTTTTTGCTAATGAGCCATTTTTTATGAATTTTTGATGGCTCACGTGCCCTAGTTGCCTAGTGAAAAGTGCGCTGGTGTTTGAAGTGATGAATACAGATTTCAAGTCTCAGTGGGAACAACACCATCACTCACTTGGGTGAGTGCAGATACATCCAGTTGACTGCTCAATCCTACATAGGACGAAACATGCTTTCTGGATCTAACTGGTAGCCATCAAATACATCTCAATTGAATGATAGTTTCAGTCTTTCATCCTCAAATGTGATCGTGCAAACATATAGATTTTACTGAATAGCTTTACGATGTTAGTTCCGTGAACCAATATGTTGTTCGACTGTGGTTGGTGCACTCAGTAGAAGATTTAATTCCCTTTCACTCCATTTTCTATATGATTGTTATTATTTGTCCCTTGGGTTCGTAGTGGAACATGGGGCTTCAGCAGCACGTCTCCATTTCACTCTGTTCTCTGCAGTCTTTTGAACCTGGCTCCACGACTGCCCGCAAGCCTTCATTTCTTCCTCACATCATCTCTACTTCACCCTCGCCTCGGACACTTAACTCGTCGTTTCCCCTTTAGATCTCAATTGAGTGCCTGGCGCGTGATGTCTCCGAATGGTTTTCTCAATGCATGCCCAATGTGTTGGCCTCGATAACCAAGGAGAAACTGCCAATAGTTGAACCAAAAGCGTTCTGCTGTTAGTGGAAGGCAGACTATCAGCCCACGAATAATGAACTCTTGAATACACTGTGGCCACAAGAATGACACTTTCTATTGATAGACGAATACTAGATACATATTAAACGCTTTGTCTGGAGCGTTATCTAAAAGAATGTTCAGAAAGTAAGCAGACGACAGCCTTTCAAATACTCTTGGATGAATCGCATAACCCTAAGGCAAATACAGGGAAAAAAGGGCGGATGATTAGTAGCATGCATCGCGTAAGTAATCGGACTTTCTTAGCCACAAGAAGTCACGCAACCCAAGTAACAAGCGATTGCAAGGACTGCTACATATTCCAGATTAACCTGGCTAAACAGCTAGGCTACAACCTAAAAAGCCTTGATCGATTTACTGACGTAAATCGATCACACCGAAAACCGACTAATAAATTTCCAAACTTCATCATAACATCGAACGCTGAGATAGCGGAACTACTGAAGAGCCGATTTGACGAGCAGCTTCACACAGTAATGAGTTCACTGTCAACATTCAGTAAGGTAACATAGCTGCTGCACTGGGATACAAGGCTGATGGATGTCAAGATTTTGTCAGACCAAGTGTTTACGAAGCTTTAAACAGCCAGAATAGGGAAATTTGTGGGCTGTGACGACATAAGGCCATTCGTCTCACAGAATTACGCCGAAAGGCTAAACATACCTATTGCGATCTGTTCACGTACTCATTGGAAGTAAATCCCCTCAAAGAATGTAGACGTCCTATCCTTTCACCAATCTTCAAGGGAGAAGACCGCAAACCCCTTGCAGCTACAAACTCAGCGTCACTAGCCTAACCATCCGAGGTAATGGAAGGCCTGGTTGAAGACGTCTGGCACTATATAGAGGGAAACAATGTCATCCATCCCACCAAACAGGGTTTCGGAACCGGACGGTCTTTTGCCTGACGGCTGCTTGGGGGGGGGACAGGAACACTAGACAGAACAACAGGCAGCCAGTCTACGTTATCTTTCTGGACCTGGCCAAAGCTTCCAATAGCGTCCCACACTACACCATGTCCACTAAACTTGCGAAACTGGGTATTACTGAACCATTCATAGCAAGGTTTACAGCGTATCTAGAGGACAGAAAATTCTGTGCTAGAGTAGACAGAATTCGTTTGGCCTAGAGGACAGCTGGAATAGGAGTTTCTCAAAGTCCGATTGTTGGGTCGATCCTGTTTTCACTATTCACACGTCACCCTCGTTCAAATCCCTTTGTCTACCCTCCTATTCGCCGTCAACAATAAAATATGGAGGAAAATAGGTAGGGAAAAGTATCCTAGGATACTCTAAAACCATCTAATACAGTTGGAAACCTGGTCAGCTGAGAATGGCTTGAGCTCTAACCTGGAAATGTGCAAGGTGGTGTGTCTTGACATAACGGAAGCGATGAAAATCAGCTACACCCTCAACAAGTGCGCAATCATCAGGGTCACCACAGAGAAGGGTCTAGAATTAGGCCTCTCTGACACACTGAATGCCAGTGCCAACTATAAGGAAATAGCCGCAAAGGCAAACGCCAACATACGCTTTCTAAGAAAGCAGCTTGGGACCCCAATCTCCGAACTATCTCTCATGGTATTTAAAACCACACTTTGAGAAGTTCAAGACGAAAGCTCATCCTCCAAGAAAGAGACACGAAGGTACTGTGGAGAAAGTTTAGAGAAGGGTGACAAAGTCAGCAGTCAGATTAACAGGCGAAACATGCCCACAACGCTTTATGTAACTCAGCTTGTTCACCTTAAACTATCGAAGTAAAAGCGGCGACCTAACAACGGGCTACATGATCAAATACCAAGTAGACCGCTCCAACAGGCAAGGAAAAGTACCTTCAAATACACAGTCACCATCTCCAAATCAATAAGCAGGAAAAAAATAAGAAATTCTGAGACTACAAAAGGAGTATAACAGAGCCACAAGATCTAGAAGCGAGAACTCTATTGATGTTAGATGTTGGATTTCACCAGAACAAAGAGTAGGATGAATTTTCGGCCATGTTACCGAAATTACTCAACCACTAGTTTCTATTGTCTCGAGGACCTTAGGTAGCCAATCTACACCTCCGCACACGACTCAGACCAACAATCAGAGACTCCACTGACTGGTGCAAAGTATTAGACATGCGCAGTACATGTCCAAGCCATCTTAGTCGACTAGGGCTCACAACCTCATCAACCGACATACCAGCCTTGCCTAGCACGCTTCGTCTAACCTTATCAGTGTTCACACAGTGATTCCATGAAACGTGAACGATGCTAAGCAGAAACTTGTGATCAAAACCTTGTATCTTCTATGGCCATTTTTCACAGCCATCTCCATGTGACGTTTACAACCTATGGCTGAAAACTGTATAGGATATGGCTTACAACTAGTTATAATGGCTCAGATATGTCTACATTCCTGCCTGTATTTTACTTTAAATAATTTAGATCCTACTGTCCTAAGACATTTTATTCTTTAAACTTAGTTGTTCTCCTTTCTCATCCCTTTTAATCATCGTCACCGATTTTGTTTTTATCGGTATTGTTGTGATTATTACGGGCAGTTGGTTCTCTCTTTTTCTGATGAGAGTCCCTTCACTTCGTCTTCCTATTTGTAGTACACATGTCAACTTGCATTAGTGCTGTTGTGTATATGCGAATGGGAACGCCACTCACTAGGTTACATTTACATCCGGCTGGTGAGTCATGAATAAGACGAAACGATCGTCAAGGTGGATTCCTTTGCCAGTCACCAACATCAGTATAACATGGTGATGTCCACACTTTCCAGGAAACTGGTTAGCAGATTTGTGAACCTGTTGGGATGGTGGTTCTTTAATCAAATCAACAAATATTCCCTTTAACCGACTTCAGAATCAACACTCTCTCTTTAAAATACTTCTGTGTAAAAGATTGTCATATCTGTTCCTTTCATTTACTGATGTAAAATTGGGTTTGTAGGCCACTCCTCAAAGTCATTCCTGTCGGGCCATTACTATTATTACTAGACAAAGAGAACTCCGAATCAGTTGGATCATCGGTTTCCTAATAAACAGGGATTTCACTTCTTACAACCTCCAATTCTCTACTGATTAGTATCCACACGCCTACATTGTACGATATTACTGCATAGATGAATATATTTATTCAATATAACACAAAGTAATACACTATATCATCTACTTGATGACGTTTCTGACACAGTTTATTATTTAGAATTATATCATGATAATGACTTGAGATTCTGATAACTGGTTTTCATATTTCTATGAACTACCATCCTTGATTTCAGTTGTAGCAAGAATTCGTTTATATCTGGTAATGGATGTTAAGTCATCCCTTTTATACGTGTTGGGTTTTGATAAGATGAGCAGAGATATGGTGATTGATCAGTCTCTGTACATAACTAATTTGGTCTTAAGGGTTGTTTTGTTACTTTAATCGCCACTTTCTGTATATCTTTAAGAGTGATTTGAAATAGCCTCAAGTTTATCGACTTTGAAAAGGCCTTCGACAACGTTGACTGAGAAGTAGTTTGACAGCTGCTTCAACACTACGGTTTTAGTACCACAAACCATTATGAACCTTATTCAACAGCTATATGACGACACCGCATGCCAAGTGATCCACAATGGAAAGCTCAGTGACGCCTATGAAGTGAAGATAGGAGTAAGACAAGGTTCCCTACTATCACCGATCGTCTTCCTAGTTGTGGTCGACTCTACCGAATCATGCAGCAGACCGTGAGGAGCGAGAAGATGGGAATACGCTGTTTGACCGGTGAAAAGAGCCTAGAAGATTTGGATTTCGCCAATCATGATTTATGTCTAGTGTCTTCTCACACAAACTCGAAGATCTATGGGCGAAAACTAACAATAAGACAGAAGAGGCAGGGCGGCCAAGGCGAGACTTCCTTCAGGTGAGCGTAGAGAAGGCATAGGTGATGAACACACCCAACCAACAACAACAACAAAAACAAGCAGAAATCACCATCAACGTGAGAAATCTAAGGCAAGTTGTCTCTTTCACCTACCCACCTACCTAGGCAGCATCCTTTCAAATACAGGTGGCTGCGACGACACAGATGAGGATGTCAAAACCAGCATAGGAAAGACACCAAGACAGGCCTCCAGTAATCTGAAATCAGTGTGGAGATCTACTGCACTGCACTGCACTCAGCATAAACAACAAGAGCAGGATTTTCAACACTATGTCAGTCAAGTGAGTCAGTGATTCTATGTGATGGTTGAGAGACTTGGCACGTTACAAAAGCATTGCGAACAAACTACAGATATTCATCAACAGGTGCCATCCACGCCCACTCGATACTGAAGATGAGATGAGAAGGCGAGAAAGAATAAGCAAGGAGGAAGTGTGGCCTGACAACGAACTACAAGGAGTGAGGACCTATCACCCAAAAAATATGCAGAAGAAGAGAGTGGCGATGGATTGGGCATACACTGAGAAGGTCGATTGGGGACATTACGCGCCAGGCCCTAGAGTTGAACCCAAAGTGGAAACGATGAGTTTGGCGTTCGAGGAAAGGGTGACAAGGAAGAGATGGTGTGAGGAAGAAATGAGAGCTTGTAGGCAGTCGTGGAGTCAGGTTGAGAAGACTGCAGAGAATAGAGTGAAATGGAGACAGGCTAAGGAAGCCCTGTTCCTCCAGGTACGCAAAGGACAAATATTAATCGCAATAATAATAAAATACCGTACAATATCAAATGCAGGCCAAGTATGAGTCGAGAGGTGGAACACGTCTACCCTTACTACTGACCCATAGTGACCTATGTGTTATGGTTTGAAGGCCATGGCACGCTATCATTTGGTCATAGTCCAGAGTTTTATGACACTTTGGGCATTAGGCAGAACGTTTACCAAAATAAGTAGTGATATGTTCATCATCTTGTCTTAACTAGAAAACTGTACACAGGCGGCCAATCGTTGTCTGAAAGGTGACTCTAACCATCTGTAAAGAATGCAGATTTAAGGAGCTGAAGCTTTTCTTTTTATCCTATCTCAAGCAGAGTGGTGATGCTATCATGCTATATAGGATTCTAAGAAGTGACTTTGGACCTGATCTATGTTCTCTTTTCTTTCCCACTAGATCAGGACACCTAAAAGTACATAACTGGAGAATACAAAATCTGAGAACTAAAATAGTCTTCTTAGTTTGCTGGTTCTCGTGTCGAGTAATCAACTCTTGGAACCGACTTTCGAAGGAAGCTGTGTTCACATCATCAATTGGCTCTTTCAAAAAAGGACTGGAAAACTACATAAATCTACTGGAAAAGGGTTGACATAGGCTCAAAGCCTTCTACCTTCAAACAAAAAAATCTGAATCTGGAGTACATTTTCAGAATGGAATGTTATTTCGGGGATCTCTGATAGTTGATGGGCTCCTCGGAGGATGCCTCGATACTACTGGATATTCACTACGGTATATTGATCTTGGTGACTATCAGAGGAACTCAACTTGATGAGCCTTTCTCCTTATTTTGGATTCGTCAGCTGAGTGTACCTGTATCCTCATAGGAGGTCGAGCAGTTCTGCCCTGTATAGCAACAGGAAATTAAAAGTGTTATAACAAAAACTGATACCCGTTGCACAAGAAGGTTCTATCGTGCCCCAGTTGCTTAGTGGATAACGTTCTGGCGTTTGAAGCGAGAGGTACCGGGTTCGAACCTCAGTGGTGACAACACCACTCATTGGGGTGTAGGTACATCCAGTTGAGGAGTACCGAATAAGAGGAGACGCGTATCCTGGATTCCTCTACTAGTCAACAACATCAACTGATGCTTCTTTAATAACTTGTCAACGTTAAGGTGACATATATACGAAGGAAGAATACGATATTTGTTAGAAGAGACAAGTAATTAGGAAGGCTACACAGAAGTTGATATAATAGCTGGAGGATATGCAGATGACATGGTCCTGTCAGTTGATGACGCTGACAAGATACAGAGCCTTCTGGACACTTTGAGTGACGATTTGAGATTGTTTGGGATGCTTTTCTCACCACTCAAATGCAAATTGTTGCTCCATGAGTGGTCTTCAGTGGTGCCTCGGCTAACAACAGAGAGTGAAGTGGTTGAGTGTATCGACCACTTCACTTAGCTGAGAAGTAGGATCAGCCCTACTCTGGTGGCTCAGCGCCCGATGAAATCTTTGCACGGATACAAAAGGCATGGCTGACTTCTGTCAACTTACGCCAACCATGGCGCTGTCGTGATATCCGATTGTCTATTTAAGGGTGTCGTGTACTGCACAGCAATCCGGTCTGTTCTACTGTATGGCTGTGAAACTGCAGTAATGCAGTCAGGCGTAGAAGAGGTAAGTCATTTGATACGTTTGTGGACCTTCATCGACTGAGGTAGTTGGGACACGTGTTACGTATGCCTATTCGCCGATTACCTCAACACGTAATGTTGGCCTGAGGTGGCCAGACTAAAACATGATATCAATGTGTGAAGTCTTTGACCGTTAGTCTGAGCCATGTGCGGTGATCCAGACTAGGTGGTTGGGGTTGATTGGTTGATTGGTTCTCTTCCTGTGTTGATGTCACCAACTGGATTCTTGTCTAGTACTGATTACAGTTGTCTATAGAATTCTTCCTTCTTTTCTTGATCTTCACTATTTGTTGGAGCGTAGCACTGAATGATCGTGACTTTTCCTCCTTTTGAGTTGAATCTTGCTGTCATGATCCTGCAGGAGGAGACTGGTTCCTACTGCATGAGAGTCTTCGATGTTCTTGGCGACATCATGATAGCCGCTCCAAAACTCAGTGTGCTCGTGGTTGTCGTCTGGGTGACAATATCGGAGTGGATTACTGACTCTCCAGTTAAGAGTTTTCAGAGTCCACTTCTGTTCCATCAGCTTTCGCAGATTCCAAGCACTTCCATGCCATACCTCCTCATCTCTTTTGCAATCTGGCCAGCTTTGGTAGGTTCATACATGGTGCGGACATTCCATGTCCCCATTCTTACTTTTGCGGGGAATAAGTTTGTTTTTATTTTTTATATTTTCTTCGTGCTTAGAATTTTCTTTAGCGATTGGATTGGTTTTACGGGGTTGGGTTGCTAGCCCTATGCCCAACCTTCCCTCTTTATCCGGGCTTAGGACGGGCTAGTAACTCGTGAACTAGTTAACCAGGCGAGGTTATGAAGTCGATTAATAAACACAAAGTAGTTCAACGTAATAGTAGCACAGGTGTATGATTACCAATATAGACTGTTGGAGTGGGGTAGAACAACAAACATAGTGCGCAAAGTGTCTGAATGAATCGGAGTAGAATAGAAAATGGTTTTGCTAGAAACCATGATTAAGGTATTATGGGTTAAAGAAAATTGAAAATGATGGAAATATGAAATAATGTTTGAGATTGATGTGTATGACATTGAAATGAAGGGGGAAAATAGTGAATAAATCTGTAAGAAAGGAGTACTTCGTTAAGACAATACAAGGTGAACCAAGAACTCTTCCGATATATATAGATGTTTAGTTACAGTCAATGGATTGCTATTGCTTCCTTATAACTCAGGAATCTACCATTTCTTTGTCTGTTGGATTACCTTAAGAATTATGCTAGAGTAGATAAGATGACCTGGATCGAAGATGTGTTAACCAATGGTACTACTGGATAGCCTTGAGTCTTTCAATGACAAGCTTTTCGGTATATACTTAGAGATTCGTTCCTCTCAGGTTTTCTGATATACATGCTTCTTCAAATACAGGCTTATAAGTAAAAATAATTTGAGGTAACATGAGGAAATCTTACATCTAAACTAGTTTCTCTAAGTATGTTCTTTATATCATAGACAACTGTAAAATATCCCAGCTGGATAAGTTAGTATGATAGATGGATCTAATTGATGATGATTTTATGAACTTAATGCCATCACCTTTGAATAGTAATCCAATGAACAGCACGATTGTATCATTCAATCCCTCGATTTTAAGTTTAAAGTACTGACTCATGAACTTTATACGATATCCATCTCTCTCTCTCTCATATATGACGAATATATCATCCATCTATTTATCCCAAATATACATTAGTCTGTTTGATAGTATCACTTAGTTTCATAATCTCTTTAAAGAAACAATACGATCCATTATTTGAAGGTTTGTGGAGATTTATTGATTTCAGGTTGGAATTCATCATGGAATGGGGTATCAATTTGTAGAACACTGGAAGTACTGGATAGCTTTTTCATCTGACTGATATAGGACTCTGTACTGCTGTGGAAATTCCTACCTGGGATCAATTGATACAATCTTTGCTTATACTTTAATATCATCAATCTCATCAACAAATTCCCTGTTTGTAAACCCTAGGAATAGTTGGTAGAGATGGAAAGACATTCAGTGTATGGTATAGCGCTGTTGGTTGAATAGTTTTTTTACTGAGTTACCTTACTATCTGTTTTTGCCTTAAGACTGTCTGGTTGGTGACTAAGAAAGCATACAACTCACTGGCTTCAGACCATATGAAACGTAGTCTTTGTTGTTATAACCATTGTACAAGAAATATCTATCATCGCATGTAAAGCATTTGGTCTTGGGGTGGAGTCTTAATAGGAGAAAAACCACCGACTGGGGTGCAGGTATATTCCGCTAGCTAGTTGGTCCTAAATATGATGAAACGCGCTTTTTTGATTACATTACTTCCCACTATCTGTTATGGATATTAGAAATAGCTGAGGACCGAAGCCAATAGTGATCATTTTTCTCTGTTTGTGGAATACAACATCGAAGTGACATAATTTATCGTGGAATGTATCTTGTGAAGGAGACTGTGCTTTCCCACCGTCTTCTTTTCTTAACTTTTTTAACTTTCGAATTTCTAGTACTGAGATTATCATACTACGAATTAGATTTTTCTGGTTATGACTGAAACTACTTGTATACTTTTAAAGTAGTAGAAAATAGACGGAAAAATTATATCAAATCATAGAGAATGTAGTTTAGTGATGAGGATACTTCTCAGTGACCTTATTTTCGAAAATTTTACAACCATATACATATTAAAACAGTTAACCATCTCTGAATGAAATCATCTGGCTAGTAAATATATCCAGCTCTTGAGTCCAAAGCAAGATGAAACACATGGCCTTGATAACTATTATCTATAATTAGCATATATTGAAGTTGTTTATGAAAACGAAGTGTTATTCATTGTCTGAAGGGAAGATGATAGATATCAATAACAATATTAGCGGTTTAAAACAAGTCCATATGATATGAGTGTTATGCAATAAGTATGTAACAGAACACAAACAATGGAAAATATTTGTAGCCAAGGGTGTTGATCTTGGTTGTATTGTGTTCTCTGAGCTGGGTTGTTTAACCGTCTGGCACTAACTTCAGTATGAAGTAAGCTGTCAATATCTCTTTGTGAATGATTTTGTAGCTTGCCCTGATGAACTGGTTTATGATTGGTTGTTTCCTTTGATTATTGTATCATTGACTATATTGATTTTCAAGTTGGCTGTTCCTCTGCTTCACCTCTGACCTTTCTGTTGTGTATCGTTTTCTTCATTGGTCGGTAGATTGGGTCTGTGTCCATACATCCATCTACTGACTGCTGATTGACTGACCTAAATGCCAAGCTTCTGCTGGTGATGTCGTCTAGAAGGACAATGAAATCTTCATGACTAAACAACGCAGCTCAGAGAACACAATACAACAAAGAACGCAAACAACAATACTCATGAAAATATTTATTATGTAGAACACAGGAAGATCAATTCAAATCGAAAATGTTTGAGACAAATTGACATGAAAGTTACTGATGTTCGTGATTTCTAGATGTTTTGAACAGTTGACGACGTTAGGACCAAGGTAATGAAAGGAATTCGAGAAAGTTTTTTTATTTATACTTAGTTCTGCCTTCAATTTATTGACTGTCAAACTTCTATGACATGTAATTGATGGAGACCGAAACCTTTGGAAAGGCTTGGCCAAACATTATACATAATATCGAATGAGTTATTCAATGATGAAGTGAAGTTTAAACCTGACTAGCAGTTGGGTCTCCTAGTTGAGTTGACATAGCTCTGGGCTGGTAACCCACAGGCAGCTGATTTGACTTCTGTCTGGACTAATATTTTTATTTCACCTGAGTATTTCAGATATGACTGTACAGATCTTGAGATTGCAGGTCATTCAGATGGATATCCTTGAGTGAAATGGAAGCATACAAATCAGAATAAAAAATTTCCTCACTGTATTATAGTCTATTTAATGGCCAGCAGTGGGATCGAGGTTGCGCATTTCCTCCTACATGAGACTAACTGGATGATTGGTGTTACAATCACCAAAAAGAATGCTACCATGGAAAGCTACCAGAACGGGCAGCTAGAAGGTTGGACAGAACGCTCTGAAGCACATTCCAAATGACCCTCAGCAGCGCTTTAGTTTCCAAACATCCGACCTGGACGTGAATGTCACATACATGTCGGTCCTCCAACTCTCCTTGATGCTAAAAAGGCTGTATGGAACCTGAAACGATACGAAGCAGCAGAAACTGGAGTTTTGTTACGTGAAGTTCTCGAGAATAGGTGTAGAAAATTTCCAGTTCAAGTGATGGAGGTATGCGTAGTGTATAAGAATCAGAGAGGGTTTTGACAGAATAGTCGACTTCTAGTCTATGAAAAGGAGGAGAAACCTTCTTTTGACAAGAGGAATTATTTTGACTGGTATTATGTCCAAGATCCTAGAGTCCAAAGCTATGCGACGCCTGAGTGGAGCCTGGGAACAGCAAACTCGAGAAAACCAGATAGGTTTCAGGCAGAGCTGGACGACAGTGCATGGATCATATTTTCACCCTCCTACAGGTTCCAGAACACAGGCATAGCAACTGGCCAATGACCAACTCTTGCCATATTTGTAGATCTGAAGACGACATTTAATTCAGTCAACCGTGAGGTGTTGTGATACTACCGAAAAAGTACATAAACGTAACCAAAACTCGTTACTCAAACTTACACAGCTGTCTGAGGGCCTATGAAGAATTGTTGTCAAGACTGACTGTATCTGACTATTTGTCCAAGGTTATCAAGCAACTTGTTTGTTTAAGAGCACTATTCGGTATCTCTGTCGCGGATTGGTTTCACTGGAAAATTACTGCTCACATAGAAATTGATATAAACTAACTTCTGGAAGTAGCTGAGCAGGGTGTATAGACATGGAATACTGGAGAACGAAAGAAGGTTATAGCCAAGATGATTATCTTTTCAGTGACTCATCTTCATAACTTTACATTTCTCAATGTGTTAATGAGACTATAGAATGTTTCAGACAAGTTTTCGGCCAAAGTTGAAGCTTAATCGATAGAAGGAATAAAATGATATTGCCTAACAAAAGACGTGGTCTCTAATAGCTTTAATAAAATGCATTGAAGTGGAGGACTTGGCAACCGGTTAAAATAAACAGACAAATAAAATATAAAATGAAGTGTAGACTAAGATCCAGAGTGTCTGATGAAGACCACAGTGAGGAGAGTCTTTGTACACGTTTCTTTTAAATATAAAAACGAGATTTGATACTTTGAATTACCAACACTTCAGATGTACATAAGTGTCTAATCCTTACCACGTTTTGATTGGTTCAGTAGAATTATGGAGGGACTTTGAACTAGATTTCCAAAAGAGTCACTTCCTCAGAGTCTATGAGATGTTCATTGATGGGGTTGGAGATATCTTTCTGCTTAACCTTCAGCACATTTTTCAAGAGATCTCATTGTACACCCAATGTACTCAGCTCCACAGTAGCAAGTGAACTTATAAATGAATATTTATGAGACCTTATGTGTCATCAACTTGTCTTTAACGCACTGAGAAACCAGCTATCGACAAGAGAAGGGAATATAGAGGTTGGCAGGACGGAATGTTCTACTTAGGGACTTCAAGCGCCACCGAGAAAAGATGTTCTCAGCAATATCGCTTTTGAATCTGAGATTCAAGAAAAATATTTCCACAGTCTTATTTTCCTCTATATTTTTCTTACAAATCTAGGTGAGTAGCTATTCTCTAACAGCATTCCTCCAAGGGTTTCTAATCCCTATTCCTGATCAGAATGAGCGCCCAACATTGAAAGTTGGTCACTTGCTCATCCTAAGTGGGTTTCTTATAGATGAATCTTAGAATGGATTTATCAAACTCCCTGTGGAGTCAAGAAAATAAGAACGTCAGTTTGTAGTGAAAGGGTGACTGACGGTTAGTTGTCTTTGGTTGTGGCGCGGACTACATCCGGATCATCACCAGTTGGATAGAATTTACATACTGCATGCATACTGATAGGATACGCACATGTATACATACACACATATACTTGTATATGCATATATATGTCACGCTGACGTATATATATACGTATACGCTTACTTATTTACTTGCAATTGAGGATGATACAGATATGCTGATCACAGTATCCTCCGTGTGACCAAAACATTAAAAATAACGGATAGAAGGCGTATAGTTTGTGGGTGCTTGTGATAGTCAATTTTGCCGTAAGGTTATGCAAATACTCCTCAGTGTTTCATTTATTTATGGTTTTTAGTGCTGCCAGTTCTTGTTGTTCAATTCTACAGTAATGAGGATCTCATTTGCTATCTTTGTTGCCAAACAACGTATCAGAATACCATCCGGTATCTTTTTCATAAAGGATTATTGCCGTCTTGTAATCTGTACTTCATAAGCAGTAATATGATTGCTTAGTTCCCGTAATATTTTCGTCACATATATATTTAGTATGTATCTATACATAAATGATATTCTTTACGTATATATCATGGCTGAATACAGAGGAAGTGAATCACTTTGGAGCAACGTTAAACATCACCCTAACAGCAGTCAAAATAACCAAGTAGGTATATTCATTTATGAAAATCTGCCTTTTCAACTGAAATGAAGCAGCCTATTTCGTCATTTCGATTGTTTCTTGGCTGGCTTTTAAAGTCTTCCATCACAATATGCTCCTCTTTTTCAAATTATACTGGTATCAATCTTCTGAAGTCATTCATGTGCACAGAATTCATGATATCTAAAGTGATTATTTCAGGAAGTAGGTTCAATTTTTCAAAAAGATGAATCGATACTTTTAATCTAGAGACTAATAATGAGCAAGAAAGTCAGGTGACCGAGTGGATCTCCGGAATAAAAGATAATTAAAGAACGATATGCAGCTGTGAATATACTCCAATCGTACAGGAATAATGACTATTCATTCAGCCAACCTGTGTTTCATTAAGTCGCGAAAACATCATAAGATGAAGGCTGACATGTGACTATGAAAACGATTTGTATTAGATGAAATGCATCATATACATATAAATAGTGTATCCCTATTGGTTAGCTAAAACACCAATCAGATCACTAAGGTCATTCTGATCATACAGTATAGATGAGTAATTGAAGGACAAAAAGTTTTATTTCATTGGCTGATGGAGTAAAATATTAATTTCTAATCTGACCACTTCCTGTCGGAATGGAAAGTACATGGAAAGTCACAGCTAAAATACTCCTTATGGATCTGGCAGCTGTCAGAGAGACCGATAAAATTAATGTAGAACCTTGCACACATGTGCGTTGGTTCAAGTTACCACTCTGTACAATAGCATGCAAAGAACAAGTGAGTAGAGGAAGACTTGTATCAAAGTAGACAGAAGTCCATGCGAGGAGAGAAAATTTGCAAAAATGAAGGTAAATGAAAGTGTTTAAACTGTAGAAAAGGTCAAAGAGTAAATAAATCTGCTCAACTTTGGTCACTTTTCAGCTACACCACCAAGATTCGTCAACCATTGATTACTACCGTCCCGGCGATCACAGCTAGGCAGTCTACATTTCCACAAATGTATAAGACTAACAGTCAAGAGCTTCATTGATCGATATTACGACTTGTTCGTTTGGTTATTCTGAACCCTCTTCCAACCTAATCCAATTTCCCCAAGCTTTGCACGTCATGGTAGGCGATGGCTCAGCATGCGCAACACATATACAAGTCACCTCAGTTTATGAAAGTTCATAATCGTATGAATCGACTTGCTTGTCTTGCCTTGTAATTTTCATCTGATGTCTACATTGCTCACATAGACGTTCTACCATAAGTTAGCAATGCTACAAGTCTAACAGCATAATTGATAACGGTATTGTTGAGAGATTTTGTCTCTAGAAGATATTAACGACTAGTATTGAACTATAGTTTGTTACTTTTCGTTTATGACCACAGTACTGAAGTATATATTCCCAACAATTTAATGGATTGAAGTGTAGATAGAGGTTTCACTTAGGCGTTGACGCATCCATAAGTACATAGAAGACATTTATTTCGTATACATGGGCGGTATGTTTCGTACCTTTCCTCTTCATGTGGAACTACTTGTGTTGATTATCTGCCTAACGGATATGAACTTTCGAATCTCGTCTATACCATTATTTCCTAGACCAGTCTGACTCACTTCATTAGGGAACTGTGTGAATTTTCATATAATGAGCTTCAGATATTCGCACTCACCAACAGACAAAAAAGGCGACACCTTTTTATTAATAACATTTTAATAACAAATCACAAGGAAAGAATCGTAGCATATCTGGTTTATATATTATAATAATAATAATAATAACTGAAGCCAATTGCCTTTTCAGTCTGTTCGCACGTTTAAGAACAATTGCATGAAATTTTCACAATATGTTTCTTATTACTAATATGGTCATTTCAGTAGTATGAATATAAAAATACTAAATACACAAACTGTATACACATGATTATCATTCACGGTGGACGATTGTATACAGAGTCCATACTACTAAAATTCTGACTAAAATACGAAGATGGAGGAAAGTGAGGTGTTAATAGTGGAGGCGGAGAGGGGGAGGATGAAAATAAGAAACTTGAAGTTGAATTGAGTATCTTAACACTTGTGTGATTCAATAAATTGACTAAATTATTGCTGTCATCAATATTAGCAGTACTATTTACATGAGTTAGTCGATGAAAGTGCTCCAAGACATCAGTTGACATCACTTCTTCAAGTGGGTCAGTTAAATTAGACAGGTTCCTGGACAATTTTGATACTTGTTGACCTACATCTAAATCTGTAATATTCAAAATGGAGCCAGTAGAAGCAGATGAAAGGAAACCTGTCGTTGATGATGTTGTTGTACCAGGCATATTTTGAGGTTCTGTTGCTGAACGTATGATATATGCAAATATTAAACCCAGTATAGTCAGTATTGCTCCCATTGTAACTATTCGCGCTAACCGATGATTTTCAATCAGATTTGAATAAGCTTCATCTTCTTCATCTGAGTTTGTACAACATGTACAACATAATAAATCAACAATAATCGATCGATCTACTGACGTTGACATTGTATTATTACCACTTGCTAGTGTAGCGTTTAACTGACTACCACTTTTATTCAAGTGTATATTGGACATTGTACCTATTGAACTGTTATTCCTACTTTGACGATGATGATTACCACTCATTAAGGTGTTTAAAATACCACGTTCTATTAAACGTTGATTTGATGTGTCATTAGCTCGTATTGACTCATCAAAACTTTTATGATGTTGATAACTAGACGGTGGAGATTTTAAATAATTATCTACTAATTGTTCAGTGTTCAATATATTCTCAGTAATCTGACTATTATTACGCTTAATAGTAATATGATTTGACCATTTTCTACGTGGTATACTATGTGAATTTAATGTAAACTGTGAAACATATTGATCATCCGGATATTGTGGAGATGGTGAGGAAGCTGTAGATTGTGGAGTGAAACCCAGATTATTACTAATTTGTGAAAAAATCATAGCAAGTGATTTACGTGGTTGTGTTAATATCGATGAACTACGGTGTTTTTCAATTGATTTCTGTAATGGTAGTTGGTATTGGCTTTCATGAAGATGATGATGTTGTTGATAATAGGGTTGTTCAGTGGTTATATCTGTTATGTTAGACATTCTAGAGCTGGTGTATTGGTCAGTATTCGATTGTGATTTCAGCGGTAACACAGGGCTACTATTATTCTTAGTATCATTTTTATTGAGATCTGTACTGCTTGCCTTTTTCTCTTGTTTCTTTTCGCCTTGAATATCTTCATCCTTTTTCTTGGATTCAAGATTTTTGGAGACAGTCTAAAATGTCAAAAGGAGGACTGATTAATTCTTCTTTCTGAAGGTTTGTGGAGATTTATTAATTGATTTTCGGTTGGAATTCATCATGGAATAACATTAGTTGGAGGAATATTAGAAACCTGAGAGCACTGGGCAGCCGGTTCGTCTGATTAGTACAGGACTTCTCAGCTGTGCACACCTATGACCCCGCCAAGGGTTGAACCCAAACCTTAGAACCTGAAGGTCCTGGATTCAATCCCTGTAGGCCGAATAGTTAACTTTTTACAAGGAGTCTAAATGTCCTCTTTTTTAAATCATCTTTTCATGAAATTAAATCATAATTTGCTTTATTGCTTCTTGTAATTTCTTTATATATCCTGTATATTCATTAGGGGTCTGAGTGGAAACACCATCACCCATAAGGATCTATGCAGATCCAGCTGATGAATCCTGGATGGATGTTTAAATCCCATTGCTATCCATTAAAAAGCCATTCAATAGTTATCCACTTTATTTATCTTTCAATACTATATAACAATATTTATACTTCATATTCAGTGGAGGTGAACGTGCAGAAATTTATCCTCTTGATCAAGATACTGACCTACAACTTATGCATTGATGTCTGTCAGTCGAAGTTCTAACCTTTTTTTTACAAATTTGTTTAGGGATCAGCATTGCTTTTTTGTATGCAAAACATTTGAAAAGTCCTAGAGGATAGTGTTCTATGTATCACAGATTCTTGTGACAAGTTTTCGGTTGTTCATTGGCATTTAGTCAACATTAATTAAATTCCTTATAAAGTAATGAGTTTTTTCAACATTTTGAGGAAGTAAAGAGCTCAGATGAGAAGCGTTATCCTACTGTCCGGTCAGCTTAATCGACTATTGGAAGGTATGAACATGAATCTCAGGTACATATTATTGGTTTTATTAGTTCATATATTTTAAAAGGCGTTTTTACTTACGAATTAATTCTTTAATAGTATTGTATACCTCGCTCCAAGTGTTTTCGATTGATGTCTCACTAATTTATTATTTGACTTATATTTAATGCTTGAGATCGGTTGTCTAATCTTCATAAATTGTAGTGAGATGTGGTCGGGTCATTTAGTTATATGCATAGATGAACCACATAGCCGAAAATGGATACGGACCATCAGCAACAGACTTCCTGTTCTATTGTACGTTGTTGCATGGGAGGGTTAAAGTACATGACTCATCATGTGGATGAATCAGGAGGCATACGAGATGGGGTAAGTAGAGTTGAAACTAATGATGCACAGGGTTAACGTTAAGACTGAATCAGTACAACCAGGCCAACATGAATATCATTTCTAACGAGGCACAGAATATTTTTTATTGTCTGGTGTTAATGTAAATGCCAGAATTTATAGTCATTAGATTCTTATTACGTTTTACTTAATTCCATCGATGAAGTGGAAACAGCCTATCACACTGGAAGTAAGTCAGTCCAACAGGATTTCAATCGTGATGCGAACAACTTAGTGACCATATCACCGACTACATCTCTGTGTGGTGTGCGTTCAAATCTCACAACAGATATCAAGTTAACTGGAGATTCTTCTCGCTGATGGGTGCCAAACAAGCATGAAATTTAGGTGATACCTAGGGCTTCCTGCCAACTGCCTCTAACCATCTCCATGTTTACATGACAATTCTGCTAAAATTTTCTATGAAAGTTCCAGGTGTCTGAATTACTTATCTAAGATGATGAGTCTGTCAGAAGACCCATAGTTGAATACTAAATGTTTCATTGTCATTCCATACAACGTCATCAGCATAAACTTTTTTCCTCCAAACCGTTTTGAATACACTAATTAATGACTAGGTTAGATTCAATGTATCAACAAGATCATTATTTGTCGAGATGGTTGATTTAGATCACAAAAGCTCTAGAATAGTATTGATGGTATAAGTGTAAAACTTACTGGATGACGTTTCCAGCATAAATTATCGTTGTTCATAATCATATCATTGTGGAATCACTATTTTCGACATCTGATTTTTATAGTTATGTCACATTTAATTTTTGTTTCTACTAACAGTGAAGTTTTTCATATTTCTGGTGTAGATTAGCGTTGCATTATTTCTATTACATGTGTGTTGGGTGGATGTTGATTCAATGAACAACGATTCAGTAACCAATCTCTCTTTCTACCTATTTATATTGGACTTAAATACAGTGATTTTGTCCCATCCACCCTATTGTATGGTTGTATGTTAATGCATGTATTGAAATAGCCGAGTATTTTTCTAGATCTTATTCAGGTCTGTCATTCCATATTTAACTGATGCTGACTAGCTAGTTTCATCTATTTACTTGACCATGAAGTCCTTACATGGAATTTGATAGATTAGATTGTTTTGCTTAATTGGTTCTATGGGATCGTTAAGCCAAGCGACATACCTTATATCTGAGTGAGTTTGTAGGTTTAAATACCACCCTAATTCCAGCTTTGTTGAGGATTTTACGTAAAGTTTCTGATGTACCTTTCATATAGGGTAAGAAAATGGAGGCTGTAAACTCCTTTCTACTCGTGTTGTCGTTATTATTCGTACTCCTGTTCCTGTTATCATCTTTTTTCTTGTGTGTTCGCACGAATTTCTTAATGAACTGCAGACGATAATTATTAATTATTAGCGCTTCTTTCGTGTGCTTCAGTTCCTTGTATAGGTCCTTGCACTGACTAGTCAGTTTTGTAACTCTATCATTTAGACATTTGATTAAACCTGGCTTAACTGACATTGGATGGGATGACCTGAAGTCTAGGCATCTGTTGGAATGTGTCGGTCCAAACCACTGTCTGTTCTTCGGTTTATCCTGCAATCCAACACAGGTAATTCTCCTTGTTTATTTCCTGCCTCCTCGTAACTGAATTCGATTGCGTCCACTACTGAGTTGATGTTATATATGAGGAAATTGTCGATCTGTCCCGATTTCAACATAGTAGTAAATGTGTCATCCACATTTCACCACCATATCTCAGGTGCAGGATTAAATCTTCGTAAAGGCATCTTTTCCCAACTATCCATGAATATATGTGCTACGATCGGAGATATTGGTGATCCCATTGCCACTCCTTCTGTTTGTCTGTATATTATGTCCTAAAACTTGAAGACTGTGGAGGTCAGACACAACTGTACGCCTAATATGACCTCATCAACCGATATCTTAGTTCTATGAGTAAGTTCTGAATCAGTATTGAGTTAACTTCTGACTGCTTCCAGTGCCATATTTATTGGTATTTTAGTATAAAGACTTGTTACATCTAAGCTAACCATTTTTTTCATCCACTTTAATGTAGGTCATTAAGCCTTAGTTTTAACTCGTAAGAGTTTACTAGTCTGGAATTTGAACGGTTCCTAACAGGACATATTATTGATGATAAGTACTTTGCTAGATCCTATGTTGAGGTATTTCTGAAGTCAGCTATGAATCTAATGGGATGATCTGGTTTATGAAAGGACTATAAAAATCAGATAACCAGAGTAGTGTGAATACATGTTGATATGAGCATGAGTAGCTATAACGTCATAAAATAAATAATATCGTATCGCTGTGTGTTATAAATCAAATAAACAAATCCAATATAGTGTTAATGATGTCTGATTCCTGAATAACTTTCAACTATTTTAGGTATCATAGTAACAGACTAGATTTTTCAGCAGTTAAAGGGTTTTATGGGGAAATTTGCTTTATGAACTCTTACATCTTACCTATTCTCCTCTGTCGTTTTCCTTTGATTGTTTAATAGGTTGCTGAAGTGTAATGCATAGATCTTCGAAGATCATCACCAGAATTACTGCTGTACCCATAAACCTTATAATTGAGAAACTATTGTACACAAACATCTAACAGGCGTCACTTCATCACATCATCAACAACCTATCCACTCAAAACTCCAAGTGTCAGTCACCAAGAAAGATCACGAACAAGTGTATACCACGTTATGCACATTCCACTACCAAATATACACACTCCACCATACCTCATTTAGCTCACATCCTGTACGAGGGACAAAGTCTCAGAAATCAACTAATACTAACTAATCGAATAACCAACTTCTCACTTTCGAAGACAAACAAACCCATTGAAGAGTACACAATATGCTGTTATCTATGTATTCTGGTGGATCTGACTGTTAAGTGTGCCTGTCTACCTAAGTCAACTCTCCACCTTGAAGAAGGTTGTATATGGAATGAATATTCTTGACCTCTTTTTGTATATAGTTTGTATTCACTTTGCTTTATTATGTATACAACAAATAGACTATTTCTATCTAACTGATGCCTAATAACTAGGCATTTCCAGTTTCAAACCAATACTGTGTCTGCAGAAAGTACGTCTTACCGTTTTGTTTCACCATAGTCACCATAAAACCCTGACAGTTCTAACAGAAATCTTGCATTACCTAATTCTACTTTTCATCTTTGTTATCCCTCGTTCATTTTTCTGCTATAAACCTTTATCTCTATTGCATAGCTTCTTTTTGTTATTGAATATACTTTGTCCTTTGGGTTCCTAGTGGAGCATAAGGCTTCAGTAGCATATAGCCATTTCACTCTATTCTCTTCAGTCTTTTAAACCTAGCTCCACGACTGCTCACAAGCTGTCATTTCTTCCTCACACCATCTCCTCCATGTCACCCTCACCTCGGATACCCAACTCGTCCTTTCCTCTTCAAATCCCACTCGAGGGCCTGGCCTGACACGTGATGTCCCCAATCGACCTTCTCAGTGTATGCCCAATCCATCGCCACTCTCTTCTTCTGCATATTTGTTGGTTGATAGGTTTTTGGTTGGTTCGTTCCCAGAGTTCCTCCTTGCTTATTCTTTCTCGCCTTCTCATCTCATCTTCAGTATCGAGTGGGCGTGGATGGCACCTGTTGATGAATATCTGTAGTTTGTTCGCAATGCTTTTGTAACGTGCCAAGTCTCTCAACCATCACATAGAATCACTGACTCACTTGACTGACATAGTGTTGAAAATCCTGCTCTTGTTGTTTATGCTGAGTGCAGTGCAGTGCAGTAGATCTCCACACTGATTTCAGATTACTGGAGGCCTGTCTTGGTGTCTTTCCTATGCTGGTTTTGACATCCTCATCTGTGTCGTCGCAGCCACCTGTATTTGAAAGGATGCTGCCTAGGTAGGTGGGTAGGTGAAAGAGACAACTTGCCTTAGATTTCTCACGTTGATGGTGATTTCTGCTTGTTTTTGTTGTTGTTGTTGGTTGGGTGTGTTCATCACCTATGCCTTCTCTACGCTCACCTGAAGGAAGTCTCGCCTTCGCCGCCCTGCCTCTTCTGTCTTATTATTAGTTTTCGCCCATAGATCTTCGAGTTTGTGTGAGAAGACATTAGACATAAATCATCATGGAGGAAGTCCAAATCTTTTGGAGTTCTTTCATCGATCAAACAGCGTATTCCCATCTTCTCGCTCCTCACAGTTGTTTGTTGCACGATCCAGTCCTTGTTGGAAATAGTTCCAGAATATACATATACATTTATAAACGTACCACTTGAAAGATGAATTAGTTGAAAGGAAAACTCAGCCTTCTGTGCAATTATTTTCATGTCTTTCAATTCGATATTAAAGTTTTCAAAACATCAGAAAAGTAACCATGTAATTCCTTCAGTAATCTACTGTCGAACATAAAGTTGCCAGGTTACTGTCACTTATAGTTGTAGATACTTTCATACTTTGGAAATAAGATCGTTGTTGCTATGTGGTGAAGGTAATCTTTCTACCTCTTGTTGTTTCTTTAGTTGTATCTTTATTATACTTGACTATATATCTGTTTATGGAGGTTTTCATCTTCTCTTTTGCATGCTTAGGGATTGATTACAACACAGGAGACGACTACTTCGGCCTAGAGTAAACACACATTAGAATCCTTGTACGTGAAAATGGTGATAAGACGCCGAATCTTCGAGAATGATTGAGTGACTAACTGTGAATGTTTGAGATGTTTTTCTCACCCCGTAAATGAAATCTACTGAAAGAGTAGTGTCGATTGAAAATGGTTAAATTTGCCAGGGATACAAAAGTTTCAACTTGCTTCTGTCAATCCATCATCAGTTTACTGTTGTCAAGGAGCAAATATACAGCGCTGTGTTTTTACTGCATAGCCGTGAAGTATGGTTATCAAAGTGTTTTAGCCACAGGTATTCAAACACTGTGTCCTTTGAGAGATTGTTGGTGTGTTATGAAATTCTTCAGAAGTATGCACTTATATCATACTAGAATGCAATGTTTTTCAATGGTTTTCCGTCATGAATACTACTGTAAAATAAATTAAATCCCCATAAACTTTTGAAAAAGGCTTACCTGTTCTATTGGTTTCTCTACAAGTGTTGATTTCTGGTCATATTGAGTATTATTCATATTAGTAGCAACATTATCATCGTCATCGTCTTCATCATCGTCTGTTATTACTCCCCAACCTGGGAATCTAGCTGAAAGACTTAATTTCAGCTTATTAACTCGTCTCTTTTCATTGTTTATTTGTCTTGTTTCATCAATTGATTCACGATTCAATTGACTGTCTGTATCATCATTGAGTATTGAGCATAATGAATGATTATCATTATTTAATTGTTCATTGATTGGTTCAATAAATGCAACTCTTGGCTTAAAATTTCTATTGGTTATCTCATTCATTACTAATAATTCTGTGGGATTATTAATTGAAGTCGTTGTAGAGTTGTTTGGTAAGGGTATTCGTGATTCTACGGTTACTAATGTTTCTTTCATAGATTGTTGTTGTGATAGAGATGTCGAAGGTGGAAATATTTTATGATTCTTATTCATTGATGAGTTACTATCACCAGTATTATTATTGATAGTTAATGTGTTAGTATAATGGTGATTGTTCCTAGAATTCATGTAAAGATTTGTAGATTTTAAGTCAATGAATTCATTTGAAATAATCTCTGTCTCATTAATTGATAATATGGATATCGAAGAAGAACTATCATGTCGCCTAATACTGTCATCAATCTGTTGTGATTGTGATAATGATGATAAATTCTTTTTTTGTTGTTGAAGAGGATGATAATGATAATGATGATGATGATGGTGTAGATACACAGATGTAGGTGGTGGTAGCGATTCAGGAATTCTTACAAATGGAGGTGGTTTGGCGCGAATTTGTGAATCCAATGCAGAGAATGGTAATTTTACACCAAGCTAAATTCAATCAATAAAGTCAATACAATGATAACTTATAAATAAGTACCTAGAATTAAGGAAGCATAACAACATATTTAGTTTCTTTGATAAACTTGAAAAAAAGTTAAAACAAAAACTTTTGCCGAATAAAATGTGAGCTCATTTCATTTCACAGCCTTTCATCAGCTGTCAGAAATAACAATAAGCCTGTAGTTAATGAGTTGAGGAAACACAGAACTAACAATCATAAATCGATATCTGATTAGACATATGGAAAAACTGAAAAGCCGTCAGGTTGAGTAGATAACAGTAAGTTTATGAAAGGTAGAAAAGTCGATCTACCAACGCAATCACCAGGCACCTGATGGAAACAGATGTTTCTCAATCCTTCAGGACAATCAACAAACACAGGAAGGTCATGGTTTGTTGAAGCTGTCGCCATTAAACGTTTTCAACCTGACCTTTGCTCTCATAAAGACACTCTAATTAACCTATCTTTACCCTGCTAACTCTTTACAGTTTTTTGCACATGTATTTATGTAATTTTCATTATTTGATTACATAGTCTCTTTATTAATTACTTACTGACTGTTAGTCACTCAACCTGAAGGTTTTTCAGTTTTTCTTACAGTTACGTAACACACAAGCACCCTAAACAACCCCTTCTTTTACACTTAACTCTGTTATCTCACACCCCCTTTTCAACAACTGTAGAAATTTCTCTCTCGTTGGATATTAATTACCACTGACTTAACTACGCTTTGTGATGATTGATCCTGTATCTCCTTGAATCACACAAAACCACCTTATTGTAATACTTGTATGTCCAATCCCCATTTATTTCTGTACATTTAAGGTACGTAATGTCGTCATCATCATCATTACTACTACTACTACTACTACTACTACTACTACTACTACTACTACTACTACTACTACTACTACTACTACTACTACACTCACACTACTACTACTACTACTACTACTACTCACACTACTACTACTACTACTACTCACACTACTACTACTACTACTACTACTACTACTACTCACACTACTACTACTACTACTACTACTACTACTCACACTACTACTACTACTACTACTATTTCATATGAGTTGTAGGCTGTTTGTGGCTGATTAATTTCCGTTCAATAAACTGAGCTTACGTTTTATTTTTCAAATGTCTATTTTCTAGCATTATTAAGGGAAGGAGGTTTTGTAGTAAAAATCCCCTTGGTAAAAACTTATTCCACACTAATAATATTAACTTATGAAAGTAGGGTATAACACAATCCTCAGTGTGTTTAAGTAACTCAGAACAGGATATTTTTGCAGTGTTTCGTCAAAGCTTCATCAGCAGAATATTTGTAGCCTTTCAAAGGGGTAAGACTATGGTTCAAGACAGGTGTTTTATGGTACTTACAACTTTTCAACTGGTTTTGCCTATCTGACACTGAATAGTTGTTAATACCGAGAAGCAGACAATAATAATATTGGTAATAATAGTACTGGCTTTATTCTGAAAGGTATTTCGGGAATATTCTACAAAATTTTCACTGTCATTGGGCATCAATTGGATAGAAATAGTCTATTTGTTGTATACATAATAAAGCAAAGTGAATACAAACTATATACAAAAAGAGGTCAAGAATATTCATTCCATATACAACCTTCTTCAAGGTGGAGAGTTGACTTAGGTAGACAGGCACACTTAACAGTCAGATCCACCAGAATACATAGATAACAGCATATTGTGTACTCTTCAATGGGTTTGTTTGTCTTCGAAAGTGAGAAGTTGGTTATTCGATTAGTTAGTATTAGTTGATTTCTGAGACTTTGTCCCTCGTACAGGATGTGAGCTAAATGAGGTATGGTGGAGTGTGTATATTTGGTAGTGGAATGTGCATAACGTGGTATACACTTGTTCGTGATCTTTCTTGGTGACTGACACTTGGAGTTTTGAGTGGATAGGTTGTTGATGATGTGATGAAGTGACGCCTGTTAGATGTTTGTGTACAATAGTTTCTCAATTATAAGGTTTGTGGGTACATCAGTAGTTCTATTGACAATTTTCAGAGATCTGCACAATTCAACCTAGAATTTTTTCGATACTCGTGGGAAGGATATATGGAAACGGTAGAGGAGAAAGAATAAGTAAGATGCGAGAGATTAGGCAACACAAGAGAAGAGGCTGAGTTATACCAGATACTCTCACCTTCCTATTACATTGAGTTAGCTGAAAAATTCTCTTAGAATTAGTAACATATGAGAGGACCAGAAGAGATTTGAAGGGAAACACAGAGATAAATTGCTCTTGATATGTTCTGCAATACACAGTCATCAACAGAACAGGAATCATCAAACTTTAGCAATTTACATAGTTTATATTCGTGTATGAAACTGAAGTTCATGGTTTAACATTTTGAAGAATTAGTCACAAAACCAATCAGAAAGACCCGTCGTTTAATAGTAGACGGAATCGTTCAGTTTGGAATAATGAATTGAAGAGGAGATAAGTATGAAAACTGTCAGTTCATTAGGATATATGATAAAGTTGATACAAGATGAAGTCGAAGTGTCATACAGAAAGGAAGTGAAAGTAAGCAGTGAGTTGATTCCTTATCGTCTGTTAACGATATGTTATTTCTTTTCAGAGAAATTGGAACACAGCCAGCTGATTATCCAAGAATAATTTTATGCACCAGTTAGTTTTTCCAGCTCAAGAGGTCTTCGGATAGACTTGGGGTTCCTGTAAAGATTGTACCACCTCATAGCTACTCAGTTGAAATTACTGAGTAGATTTACTGCGTAAATGTTTTGTTTGGTTGTTTGTAAAGACAAATATTGTGCTGTCGTATCATACAAATATGAAGCTCGGAAATCCAACTATCGAATGGTCTACAGGCCGAAAACTTAAGTTCTAGATAACTCACCAGTCGTAGATTAAGCCTACATGTTAACTGTAGCTCATTATATCAACACAAATGAAATATCATTGTGAAGTCGCAATATACAAAATTCGAAGTAACTTCTTTCAGGTCATGAAAATAAAACATACTTTGAGAAAAGTGAACCAGTTCACATTACCGCATTGCATAACAGAACGGGTACGAAAAATGAACACAAATCCAGGATGTTAGAATGCCTACCAAGGATATGATAATAACCAGGCCGATAACACTTTGGTTACTAGGTTTGAGTGTAAGTGGGAACAATATCACTTAATCGAGTGGTGCAGGTACACATCCAGCCAATGGGTCTGAAATAGGACGAGGCGTACATCGTGGATTTCACTACTAACCAGCAAGTAAATTTATAACATAATGGATATCCAGGCTATATAGAGCTATCCACAGAGAAGCCTAAATGAAATGAGAAATCTCAGTCATTACTTGATGGAAAACAGAACCACGAAGAATTCAGTGAAAATCTTCAAAGTAATAAAATGTACTTGTTATATCAGCTGAAAAGTGGAACGTGCGAATCTTAGGTAACTAGTGTCATTGATCGTGTGTTATTTTATGCATTCTAAAAGTCATTTTACCTCTGACTTAATTATTGGTAACATTAGTCTATAGGTCAGTTTAAGAGATTTCGATCGACGCCTCATCCATTTCTGTGTGATTTGTAGTTTAGGCGGAGTTGAGTGAAATCCATCACTGTGTGAGTTACAGGTTGTTTCATTTCTCAGATTAGTACTAACCATCGGATGACATCAGCTAGAGGTACACTGAGAACCCGGGAGCACTGAATAGCCAGCTGTATGCGACTCCTGAGCACTGTGCACCCACGACTCCACCGCGTCAGGGCTCGAATCCAGAACATTCAGGTTCCATGGCCAACAAGGTATAGTTGAGTCACTGGGTCGGAATCCATTGATCAATATTTCCATCTTCTGTCAGTTCACGACATAGCGCCTTCAGTGAGTAACTCTTCTCATGTTCGACTTTGTTCTCCCCACCGATCACAACTTCTCATAAGAACGTCGGGAATAACCTCCAGAACGTGTGTTACAAAGTAATTTAGTTATATACATACAGATGAATCAGATCACTTGAAGCGGAACATGAATATTAATCCCCAGACTTAGTGTTCCATTATTGTACATAGTTGTAGGAAAGAGTCGAATGGTGTAATTCATCATGTGAGCGAAACAGTATCGTATAACTGGATAATGTTTCTTACGCAATTTATTGTAAATGAAAACAAGATACATAAGTGAACAGAACTGTTTTCATTCATACAGTCTTCAGGCTTTACTCTACCATAATACAATAAATATATGGTCCATAGTAGTCATATCAAGATAGCTACACAACTTTGAGGCAAACGTCATATAATTCTATACTTCTCACCTCCTTTGTGATGCTAGTGGTAGGATTCTCGATGTATATGAAACAGGTGAGGAGACATTTCTGTTACTGCATGTGTTGAGTCTTGATTCGATCAACAACGATTCAGTTATTATTCTGTCACACCACCCCAATCGGTTAGTGTCAAGGGTTTTTACACCAAAAACATCCTATTATGTAATTGCATGTCGTCTCATACATAGCTGCGGCCGAGATTCATTCTAGACTTTTTATACTACTAGGATCCACCAGTTGCTATCCAGCTGAATATCTGAGTTCGTATAGTCAAACTAACACTGGCCGACAGATTTCGCACATGAACTTGACCTCACCATCGTTGCATACGATTCGATAAATTAAATTATTGTGCATAGTTGCATCAATGAAATCTTCGTACTCTATGAAGCTTATCTCTGAATGAATTTGAAAGTTTAAATGCCACTCTAATTGCTACCAGCGTTATTCAGAATTCTGAGAAATATCTCACAGGTGTCTTCAGAAACTGTGACATTTCTCTTCACACTATACCCAATAACACTAACACACACATTAACAACACTCTCCTCACAATTCATAAACAACTTGTCAATTAAATGGAGAGTGTAGTTGTTGATGAGTGAAGTGTCCTCAATATATCTGCTCACTTCTCTTACACCTTGTGTTTCACCAATAACATTTACACCTCATAACTTCAACATTTCAACAAGCCAACCTCAAATGACTCACCGAGAGTTAGTCAGTTTGAAGTTAAGGTAAAGATTTGAAGATTTTCTGAACACACTACTATCCAAATTCCTGTCTTGTTTCCGTTTTATTCTGTTATCCAACATACCTAATTACCCTTCAATGTTTTCTTATTCATTGGTGAATCGCGTCGCACTGACTGACAAATTTATATGTCTTCCGACTTCAACACTTTAAACTTGACCTTTACTATCACCGTGATACTTTTGAAGCAACAGCGAATGCATCGACGAAAGTAACCTGTTCCCAACTAAGTCAGTCACGATAGGGGATAATCATGATATCATCGAGGATATATTTTACATCCATATTTTATATATAATAAAATTCTTCACTACAAAAATAAAGCATGTGAAGTACTGAGGTAGAATGTAATTCGAACTATAGTTAACTTACTAGATTTACAACACAGTGCAGTAGTATTGTTTACTTGATCACATTGCGGATATAACCATAATCATATCAAGTTAACTGCTGAACATTGAAGCATACAGCGTACAGTTCTAATTTAGTCACACCCCTATTGTGATATGGGAAGTAAGCGTTTCTACATATGCGGAACAAGTACTGAGTCATTCCTGTTGCTGCGTGCCTCCCGAGTAGATTCGATAGACAAAGATTCAGTTATCAATCTCCACTTACAAAAAAATAATAATCTCAGAATAATTTATGATACCAACAATATTCATTAGTCAGTTTATCCTCTCAAACACATAGTACATCATAGAAACACTCCTAATTATAACTCCCCTAAGCATTTACCCATGGTTCTACGTCCATTCACAAACCGTTATAAACCAAGACTCACTCACTCACTCACTCAATCACTCTTATCACCTGAATCACATACGATATGACATAAGTTTAGATGACTGTGAGGAAATGGTTAGTGTTGATGTAGACACACTGATTGTAATGATGGCTGTGAGAAATAAGCTCAGTAATGACCATGAGCTCACACTTCGAACTAATGTAGCAGTAGAGGAGATCATGTTAGGTGTACAACTAACGATGCCTAAATTCCACAATGTTTAGGTTTCCCAATAAGATGTACAGACGAAGAGAAGGAGATGGTCGATGGGATGACCAATATCTCCCTTATTGTGGCTGACATATTTATTCATGTTTGGGAATGGATGACTATCATCCATACATTCAGTGTTGCTTCTAAAGTATCTCCATCATATGTAGATGACACGTTCACAGTCTTCAAATAGGAGTGCATACATTTAAATTCAGTAGACAACAGGATGCAATTCACCTATGAATTGGAGAATAGTGAAGGGTAATTAGGGATGTTGGATAAGAGAATGGAAGGGGAACAGGATGAGAGTTTAGACAGTTGTGTATTCATAAAACATTGACTTGCAATCATCTGACTATATGTGAGTCAGTTGAGGTTGGCTTGTTGAAATGTTGAAGTTATGAGGTGTAAATGTTATTGGTGAAACACAAGGTGTAAGAGAAGTGAGCAGATATATTGAGGACACTTCACTCATCAACAACTACACTCTCCATTTAATTGACAAGTTGTTTATGAATTGTGAGGAGAATGTTGTTAATGTGTGTGTTAGTGTTAGTGTTATTGGGTATAGTGTGAAGAGAAATGTCACAGTTTCTGCAGACGCCTGTGAGATATTTCCCAGAATTCTTCGATTACAGTGTCATTTATGGGTACTAACTCACTTAGAACTATCTTTGTAGACGTGCTTGATTGAACTATGCAAAATAATTTAGTTTATCGAGTCGCTTGTAACGATTGTTTGGTGAAATATGTAGGTGAAAGTAGTTAGTCAGTGTCACTTTGTGTATGCGTATAGAAAAGCCTAATTGGATGAAAATCGGTATATCCTAGTAAGTTATTGAATTGTGAGAAATGCTTGACCATCGTGATTACACGCAATTACGTAATTGGATATTATAGAGTGAAAATTGCTAAAACAGATTTAGTGGGACGGAGGAATAGAATAATAAATGAATCTTTATTAATCGAATCAACACGTAATATTGTAAACTTCGGGATCAAAATTTGACCTGATCGATATCTTGATGTTAAGTCAGCGCATCCACTCAGTGCTAGGCTTTCACTTGTTTGGAAGTCGTTGAGGAAAGCCACAAAGCTCATGAGGAATGAAGATGACAGTCAAACGGAAATAAGTAATATATCAGATGTATTATATTCCAATAACTACCCTAGAAACGTCGTTTAAAAGATCCAAAAACATGAACAGTGGGACCCAAGAAAAAATTCAAATGATGACTCTTGGATTGGTACAATAGTTCCACCCTTCCGCCAAGATAAAACCGAAGAGCTACAAAGAATCTTCAGAAAGCCTCGTATCAGAACCTTTTACAAGACAACCAACACTCTGACGAATGCTCTAGTCCACGTAAAAGATAAAGTTCCTTTTACCCCTCTACACAAAATGGAGAATCATTCCATGAGATCCTCATTAGGGCGAAAAAAATATGCAAGTTACACAAAACGACCGCCAAATAATCCTGTAGAACTACAGAACCTACGAATCAAGTCAGCGATCGCTGTTCATGCTATATATCACAGTCACAAAATCGATATTGAAAACATTAAAATTATTCAGAAAGGATTTTTAAACTACAAAGACGGAAGAATAACAGAGGTATTTCATATTATGTGGAATCCTAATCCACTCCAGAGAAAGGAAAGCCTAACTATTCAACCAACTTGGACAGTATTTCCCAAAAACAACAAATGATCTGATCATAAGTACATACACACAAACAAACCAAATTTGTCATTCATATTATTTAAATTTTGAGGGAGTTCTGGAGTGCGCACTGCTGAGGAGTCCCATACTAGGACGAAACAGCTGTCCACTGCTCCCAGGTTTCCTTTGTTCCTCCAACTGATGTGAACGCTTCCTGACCAGCATAATGATGACATTCACGTTCATATTATCATCATGTGTATAGACGACAATGTGATCTAATTCATCACCTTTTACTATTTAAACTATTCGGTAACTTGTACAGGTTTTATTCTCTGAAGTAGAAGTGATTTCCACGAAGAAGCGAAACGTCAGAAATTTATTATTTTTCTACTTCATTGGGATTTTACAAAATCTATTTCATTTACACTACGTAATACATGCAGAAACAAGAATAACTCCTCACCCGTTAAGGATATATGAAAAGCCCTACTAACCATATGAAAAAGAACGGGACAGGATTTGAACTATATAAAGGATATCTCTTGAGATGATGAAACACGTTATCCTGTTGCAAAATACTATTCGTTCATTGTATGATACGTTTAACAAATCAATTAAAATTGTCAAAAATTTGTTGTTTTATTATTTATCATAAGAATTTCAGGCATCCTAATTAGTTTGATGTAAGATTTATGTAGACCAACGTGATACTCAGAAGGCTAGGTGTTTAGTTAGTAAAGTGGTGCAACTAAGTGAGCAATTTAAGGCTATTCTATCAGTAGAGGGTATCTTAGCACAAGCTTCCTGTAAGTTTAAATGTAACCAATCATACAAACTTGGTGGGGCTAACGTTTATTTATCCTCCGTAACATATATCGATTCGTATTCGATAATAGAAATTCTTATTTAAAGTTGTACCTCAACAGGAAGAACTAGTTCACTTAGGTTTCCGATAGCAAGGTATATTCTAAAACCTCGAGGGAAGTGATGTCTCCTGTTAGATTAGAACGCCTACTAAGCAGTGTTACAAATAATGACGTTACGACTGAAATGGTGGAGAACATTTATAACTCAGGTCAATGTTCTCGGTTGTATTGGTGTTCTCTGAGCTAAGTGACTGAATTGTGAAGCTCTTTCAATATCTTTCTAGATAAAATCATCAGCAACAGCACTAACCTGAAGATGAAGTAAACGATTCAGTAATTTGATCTTGTCAAGTAGTTTGTGATTGGTTGTTTCCGTTGATTATTCTGTCATTGGTTGACTGAATGTATTTTCCTCTTGGCTGTTTCCCTGTCTGACCATGTTGTCGCCCATCATTTTTCTTATCGATTGATAGATTAAGTGTATACCTTTGCATTCATCTATTTATTACTGACTGACCTGAATGTTAGGCTACTGGGGATACTCTGATATCCTTTAAGTTTTCTCTGCCGAACATTTCTACATTGTCCGTAGTTATCCGCATGCGCTGAGGTGGGCGATGAAATATCATGACGTTTAACAGCCCATTGGTGTTCATAGGAGCAAAGGCGAAGAGGGCGACCACTTTGTCCAATTTAATGTTGATCATAATGATTGGAGCTGATTTTGCAAATGATATTCTGTTTGTCTTCATTGGCTGCTTCATCATTTGCTTTGCATAAATGAGTTTGGAGGGAATTTGTTGGTTTATCAGCCACACTAATTCCAAGTGGTCTCAGTCATCTTATCGTGATCTCTGACATATCCTTTGTCGATTTCTGTTTATGATGTAAGAGATAGATATCTTCTGGTAGAGTTTCATAGGTAGGCTTTCTTCTTTAGGATAGACATCAGGTAACTTTCTTCATTCCTTCATGAAATTGTTGTAGTACAGTGGCTTGTTGCTCTTTTGAATAAAGTCTACACGCAACTAATTTCTTACGTTGTTGGGTTGTTGCTACTTTAGCTGAGGATTTGATCGGTGTGCGCTGACCTTCTTTATACTTGAGTTTCTAATTTTCCTGTAATGGTTCGAAAGCATTCATGAATACGAGTTGCTTGTCCAACTGCTGCTCCACTATGAATTTGATATCATTGATGACGTTACTGATCAAGAACTAAGTGTTTCCTGAATTGAAAGATTTGTCAGGACAATTTATTGAACCCCTTATAGACAGAGATTTTGACAGCTCACTTTATACTGAAGTTGGTGCTACAGCTGATGACTTTGTCCAGAAAGACAAAAAAGTTTCTGGATTAAACCACCTAGCTCAGGGGAACACAACACAACCAAACAAATGAAGCTGGTCATCGTATCAGTGTATCTAATTCAATCTTATAAGAGGTCAGTCACGGCCTGAAAGCTGAATGGTAATGTTTCTAACTGCCGGCTGAACCGCAGAGAGTACATCACTTCGCTCGAGGGTGCACAAATGCTCTACCAACGAATGCTACTAAACAGGAAACCTATGTGATACACTGTACTTTCTGACAATCGACTCCCATCAGCTGGCACTATGATACGGTAGATCACCAGGTAACGTCACTTCGTTTAGTGGCAACATCGCAAAACTTGGTCGATGGATTTCGCTTGATCCTAACCACTAATGTTGGTCACATCGTTTTTTAAGTTAAGCATTTTAAGTGCTTAAAGGAAGTAAATTTTCACCACAAAAGGTACAGTTTTACTTGTTTAATCGTGGTGTGGAATATGAGGACAAAGAACAAAAAAGAAAATTTTCACTATTCCTCAAAGTTTCGATCATTTTAGGAAGATGCTTTTCTGATGTGCAGGAGTAAATTTTACTTAAAACATTTAGTTACTAATAAGTAGTATAAATAAATAGCGAAAATGTTCTTTTGAAATGCATACGATCAATCACATCTACTATTATTTAGTAGTACTTCATAAAGGAAGTTTAAGTAATTTATACCCTTCAAAAGATAGATAGCTTAGAAACCAATCAAATTAAATAGAATGCATTTTCTCTTTATGTAATAATGAGGTTATAGATCTAACTATCTGATTATATTTTCTGTCTTCAAGTAACTCATTTCCTTTCCTGTACCATCAGAATGTGGATGTATTTGTGTGTGAAGATACGTGCTTAGTGAAGTAAAATGAGTATTTAGGGCGTGATTTTATAAGGATTAAGGCAACAAACAAACAAATAGAAAGCTAATCATAACAAAAACAGAAGAAACGTTGTTTTTTTTTTACTTCTCCACCCTTTTCTTGCTATTACTTTTTTCATCTCTTCACCCTTGAGTTCGCTGTACAAAAACTATGCCAAAAAAGGAGAAGTAAAATCCTTTCAGTCTATTCATTCTATTGTGTCATGGTTCTGATCTATTTCAACTATCTTTTGCCCTAGATAGATGAATGAAAAACAACAGAAAAAGAAATGTACTTATACCGGAAGAAAAGAGTATTTCTGTAAAGTATTTTCTTTCAAATTACCATCGCAATTAACAATTAGAATATACTGACCTTGTTACTTAGTGTTACAATTGAGTATGGTGACAGGTTATCGTTCATAGTTAGGCGATCTTTGAGTGTGAAGAATGGTATGACGACATCAGAAGGGGTGGGTTGGTGTAGACTGAATTAAAACAACTTCCAGGAGACGCTTCTGTGGCATTTTTTGAGGATCATAGCCTCTTGAAGATGAAATAAACTCGTTGTTCAACATCTGTCTGACATTTACTAGATTCTACCTCCATTGAAGCTGATATGTGTTTTAATAGTCTAAGAAAGTGCTAATAGTGGGTTGAGATGGAAGGCATGACTTCTATCGGTTTGGGGATAAAATTAGTAGGTTATAGGTTTTCGATCGTAGGCACATTCTCAGCATTACTTCTGTGTGATGAAACTAATGAGTATGTACTTGTTAGGATCTAGTGTGAAGTTTCAGGTGTGAATCTTCAGTAACCAAGATTGGCAGGGCATATACGACTTGTCTCGAAATATTGTTTACATCAAATCGCATCGTTATCCAGTCTAGATGAAATCAATGGGCAGTGAAACCGAAGAAGTCACCAATTGTTTCTATCAATTATGCAATAAAATGTGGAATAGGTGTTGTGGGTGCCAGACAGTCATCACCAGTAGCAACATACAATAAGGCAGGTTGCCAAAAATCTTAAATGTGATCCAGATTGGCTACTGTCTCCAACCATTGGTGTCTCTGAACACGTGGACCCTAGCGGGCTAGTCTGCATCGCCCTACATGGCTTCGGCGAATAGTCAGGAACTTCATACAATGAAACCATGTTTCAGTAAACCTGAACTTACCTCAGCTAATACTTATCAAAGAGTCATACTACACCTACGCTTGAGTAATATATGTCGCAGCCACCTGAGCTAATGAAGGTTCATATCCACATCAATTGACTTATCTCTCCTCCATGAAACTCTACACCTGACTTCTGCAGAAAGACACGGAGCACCATATTAATCATCAGTATGATCATCTGAAACTTTGTTGCTTTGGGAGCCTGGTATTGTTCTTACTAAGTGAATGAGTGAGTGGAGTTACGAAGCTCAGTTGGTTGATTATGCAGGTAATAAACTTGGAGCCTTTCATCTAGATGCTGCTACATCTAAGGTTTCCATGTGAAGTCCTGTCGCCTAACTCATTTCAACACTGTCAAACCACAGGTGTCTCATATAGTCTCACTTCCGACAATGTTTTCCTATATCCGGCTGACGAGACTTAAGTAGGACGAAAGATGCGTTGAGTTGGATTCCATTGGTACCTACTATCCAAGATTGTTGAATTGCCTAGTGACTACAGGAACATGATAACTGTTGGCCATTACAAAGTTGATTCATAAGATTATGGTCTTCACACAATATACCAGTTAAATAAGTTGGTAGGGTTGAATTTTTTGCATATAGTAATGTGTACGTGAAGAATAATATGCTTTGCTTCTTGTCCGCCTAGAGGACAGACATGGATAGAGGCGAGGATGTAGAGGATGCTTGAACTCAAAGTTCAGATATCTATCCGCAACCGCATTTATCAACACGGTTAGTGGTGGACCACTTGCTCTGATAACAATCTTCAAAATCTTACGCAATACATCATAGTCTCTCTTCTAGTGTCCGAGAAAGAGTAAGGCTGAGCAATAAGTAAGAATAAATGAGACATAGGAGTTAACATAACGAAAGAGTATAGGAAGACCAGTAATCTATTTCATATAGAAAGTTATCACATTGAAAACGATCTGAAGAGGAAATGATAGATATGAACAATGTCAAGTCATCTGCGTACCTAAAAAAGTTAGCTTTGGTTGATATTATTAAGTGATGCAAAAAGAAAGAGAAAAAGAAAACGAGAAAGAACAGCACCTTAAAAAGCCGAACGGCTTCACTAATCAACAAAGTAGAGAGCTTCCCTCTGTCGTCTATAGTCGTCATGTATGGATAGCTACACAAATTTAGGACATCCTTCGTATAGAAAGAAGTAATCTTCTCACTCCCTATGTAATATAGGTAGGAGAGCTTTCAATATATTCGAACTAGGTATGAAGTTATTCCTGTTTCTGCATGCATCACGTATTGATTCGATGAACAAATATTCAGTTATCTCTCAGCTATCTCCAATCCTCACCAGGTTTCACTGAAGGATTTTCAACCTGTCCCACCCTATCATGTGCTTGCGTGGAATTGATATGGTCAAGCATTTCTCACAATTCAATAACTTACTAGGATATACCGATTTTCATCCAATTAGGCTTTTCTATACGCATACACAAAGTGACACTGACTAACTACTTTCACCTACATATTTCACCAAACAATCGTTACAAGCGACTCGATAAACTAAATTATTTTGCATAGTTCAATCAAGCACGTCTACAAAGATAGTTCTAAGTGAGTTAGTACCCATAAATGACACTGTAATCGAAGAATTCTGGGAAATATCTCACAGGTGTCTGCAGAAACTGTGACATTTCTCTTCACACTATACCCAATAACACTAACACTAACACACACATTAACAACATTCTCCTCACAATTCATAAACAACTTGTCAATTAAATGGAGAGTGTAGTTGTTGATGAGTGAAGTGTCCTCAATATATCTGCTCACTTCTCTTACACCTTGTGTTTCACCAATAACATTTACACCTCATAACTTCAACATTTCAACAAGCCAACCTCAAATGACTCACATATAGTCAGATGATTGCAAGTCAATGTTTTATGAATACACAACTGTCTAAACTCTCATCCTGTTCCCCTTCCATTCTCTTATCCAACATCCCTAATTACCCTTCACTATTCTCCAATTCATAGGTGAATTGCATCCTGTTGTCTACTGAATTTAAATGTATGCACTCCTATTTGAAGACTGTGAACGTGTCATCTACATATGATGGAGATACTTTAGAAGCAACACTGAATGTATGGATGATAGTCATCCATTCCCAAATATCCATAAATGTTTAAAACAACTGGTCCGTTTGATAAATTTTAATAGTGTAACGTGAAGACGAAGATTATCTGAAACATGTCGACATGTATGAACGCTACACATTTCCAACTGTCTCATCACACATGAACTTTTCAAACTATCTATAGGAGAATTTATGAAGATAGTCAATGAAGTTGCTAAGAAATATGGGAGGAATAGGAAGGGCAGAGAAATAAACAAATAAAATGTTAATCACGTTACTCTTGCTATGAAAATTAGTAGTACGAAGGTAGTTTCAATGTGAGTAGAAATTGTTTTTGTATATATAAAGCATGAAGTTTGAATTAACGTATGGTAGGAGCTTCAATGAATGTAAGCACTCGGTTCTCACCACTTTCATTTAGTACTTGCATGACTGTTTCCATGTCTATCCTATTGTTAGTTTCTAGTGTATATTAAGCGGTGGATGGAGATGTATGTTTGTTACCTGCACTTATCACATCGTTTACTTTTGAAGCCACTTTCTGTCCATGTTCAACCCTGCTTGCTTCCATCTAGCGATTACTCCTCTATATGTATGTGTGTTCACATATACATGTAAATTGATTAACACAGTGGGGTGTTATGTAATCATTTAGTGTCGTTTTGGTTTGTGCTGTAGCATGGACTTAGTCTTCTCTACAATGATTACCTTGGCTGTATTATATGTTTTACAGATGGCTGATCGAAGTCTTTTCCTCAAGACAAAGCCATGTGAATCATCTGTAAATGGTAATGAGATGTAGACATTTCTCTTAGGAACGGAACACTGTGTACTTTTGAATGGTAGATAACTTTTGCACGTGTCGATAAGTTTCAACGGGTATCCATTCTGTGTTAGTGTTGTCATCAGTAAATTGGCTTCTTCCTCCTTTTTGTCATCGGCGCAGATGCAGTTTATCCTGTTGGATAAGCATCTAACTAAACCGCGTTTTTATTGGACTGGGCAATGTCTATGGAAATTAAGATATAGCCTTATCCATATAGGTTTCCTATAGATCGATCTCCTGATTGAGTTATCCTACCGTCGACTAAAAAATATGTCTAGGAACGGTAGCCGGTTGTTCGTCTCTTGTTCACAAATCAGGTTAATGTGATTTTGAGTCATGTTCATTTTCTCTAGCAGGCACATCGAATCATTAGGCTTTTAATATATAATGACTATATCATCGACAGTTCTCTTATAAACTGAAGCTTTTCCGATGAGATCCTCAGTCATGTTTTCAATATATGACATCGCAATGCCATCAATCTGCTGAAAGTATTCACCCTCGAGTGTGAATTCAACTTTATCAGTGAATAATAATAATAATAGTAAATCTCTTAAAAAATTAATAAGGATAGGGAATATAAGATTGTTAGAAGTAATATAGTCACATAGAATATGAATTGTTTTTACCAGAGGTACATTAGTAAATTAAAGAATTTACATCAAATGAGTACGTAGTCTTATCCTTGATATTTTTATCATTTAAACAGTCAATAAGGTCAAATGTATCTTTCATTGGCTTCTGACAGAACTCAAGAACCATTTAGCTAGATTATGTGCGGGTGATCGACAAGTAGACAATATTGGACGTAGCGGATTGTCAGGTTTATGAGTTTTAGGTAACCCATATTGATGTGGATATTCAGATTCTATAGGTTTGAGACAATTAAATTCATCTTTATTTATTAAACAAGTTATGAATTTAATCTGCCTTCCAATTTACGTATTCCTTCACATGTAAATTTGCTTTCATCACTGTGAATAGATAACATCTCACTTTTATGATCAGGAGTGTTAATAACAATCACACTAGATCCTTCATCGGGTTTTAGTACAACAATATCAGAGTTATTTTTTAATCCTTTTAGTGCTTCGAAATGCTAACCTATCAAGATGCTTTTCTGTTTTGGACAAAGATTATGAAACCTATGAGCGATGTCGAACAATTTAGCGCTCAGCTAGTTCTCATTGTCTAGAGAAGTTATGAAAAGTGAGCTTAGTTGATCATACAGGTTTTCAAATTGAGCATCGGTCATTAGATCACATTTTGTGTTGGAGGGACAGGAAAACTAAACCCGATAGAAAGCGCCTATAAAGTACTACATGAAAGTGGTGAGAACCGAGTGCTTACATTCATTGAAGCTCCTACCATACGTTAATTCAAACTTCATGCTTTATATATACAAAAACAATTTCTACTCACATTGAAACTACCTTCGTACTACTAATTTTCATACCAAGAGTAACGTGATTAACATTTTATTTGTTTATTTCTCTGCCCTTCCTATTCCTCCCATATTTCTTAGCAACTTCATTGACTATCTTCATAAATTCTCCTATAGATAGTTTGAAAAGTTCATGTGTGATGAGACAGTTGGAAATGTGTAGCGTTCATACATGTCGACATGTTTCAGATAATCTTCGTCTTCACGTTACACTATTAAAATTTATCAAACGGACCAGTTGTTTTAAACATTTATGGATATTTGGGAATGGATGACTATCATCCATACATTCAGTGTTGCTTCTAAAGTATCTCCATCATATGTAGATGACACGTTCACAGTCTTCAAATAGGAGTGCATACATTTAAATTCAGTAGACAACAGGATGCAATTCACCTATGAATTGGAGAATAGTGAAGGGTAATTAGGGATGTTGGATAAGAGAATGGAAGGGGAACAGGATGAGAGTTTAGACAGTTGTGTATTCATAAAACATTGACTTGCAATCATCTGACTATATGTGAGTCAGTTGAGGTTGGCTTGTTGAAAAAAAAGGCGTACTCTTTGACTGTGTAACTGATGCACTGAAAGAGCAGGACTCTGGTGAGGCTACATGTCCAGACTTGATAGAATATTGAATAATTCAACTACTAATTTATTTGTATTCTCCTCTCAACAGTCATGTAGAATAGTGCTTAGAGTTGCCTCAGGAATTGTGCGCTTTTATGTGGCCTTTATGCATAGCTCCACAGAAGCAAGTAAATTTGTAGACAAACATTGAGGTGGCCGAAAACGGCAACGCACTCCGAAACCAATTGCTAATCTGTAGCTTAGCGGAGAAGAATGTCTTCTTCAGTGATGAAAATAACCGATTGTTCAGGATCTCTTCTGCTGTATCACCTTTAAAAGCAACATTCATAAACAAAGTCTTCTTTGGAACTGTGAGTACTTACTTGGTATTTTGTTTTAACTTCAATACATGTAAGCCAGTCCTATAGAAGGTAAGTCCTAGCCCGAATAGCTCAGTGGTAAAGTCGCTGACTACAACACTGGGTGACGCAGGTTAGAATCTAGGGCGGGACATCATTTCCATGGAGGTTGCAAATACGCCTCGCTGATGAGTGCCGAAAAGCACGAAACCTAGGTTCAGGGCTTCCTGCTGACTGCCTTTAATGAACTAACTTCAAGTTCTTCTCAATAAATCTGAATGAGTATCTACTTTGCATGATAATCTTCCGTAGTTTTCTTAATTCATTATTGATAGTATCATTAATTTTTCAGATTCTTCTGAGTCTTAAAGGTGAAGAATGGATCGGGTCCTTTGAATTTCAACAGCTGGGTGTCTCTTAGAAGAAAACAGAATTCATCAATTTAAGCCTGATCTCTGTATGACCCTTGTCTCATTCATCACCTTCTATTTATCTATCCATCCATCCATCTATCCGTTCATCAAGTGGATACTCAATATTCTCACTTCCCATCTATTAACAACTTTCACCTTGTGAGACTCCTTGCCTTTTTCGTTATTTCCACTGTCAAAAAGATTATTACGCAACTACTTTTCATTCTTAATTTCGGTTTTTTAAATTCTACCTAAGCAGCACTAGATAGCCGACTGTTTCGTCCTAGTATGAGACTCCTCAGCAGTGCTCATCCACGATCCCGCCAAGGATCAAAGTCATGACCAGTAAAGTCAAGTGAGTCGTACATGAGGACAATTACTCAGAGACGCCATTGGATGTAGGTTGCGCTGTGTTGTGAACTGATAGAAATACGAAATGTAGACGACTGAATCCCGACCCAGTGACTCAGTGATAACGTGCTGGCTACGGAACATGTAGGTCGTGGGTTGGATCCCTGACGGAGCGGGATAATGGATCTCCAGTGCCGAAAAGTCCCTAACTAGGATGAAACAGCTGTCCAGCGCTTCCAGATTAGCAATGTTCCTTCAACTGATTTGGCTTTTTAGCACTAGCTTAATAATGAAGCTATACAGTATTGCATAATAATAGACCGTCATATGTCTGTGACAACCTCACCTAGTTTACTAGTTCACTAGCTGGTCCTAAGCCTGAAACAAGAGGGAAGGCTAAGCGACGAGCTAGCAACCCCACCCAGGAAAATCAATCCAATCGCTAAAAAAACTTCAAAGCACAGAATGGCCTGTTACGAAAAGCATTTTCGACAAACTTAACACATTCATCAACAGCTGCTACCTACGCTCACTCGATACTGAAGATCAGATCAGATGGCTAGAAAGAATAAACAACAAGGAACTCTGGCCTGACAACGAACCAACCAAGAACCCATCGCTCAACAAATAAGCAGAAGAAGAAAGTAGAGATGGATTGGATTGGATATACACTAAGAAGGCTATTGTGAACATCACGCACCAGGCCATGCTGTCGATTGGAACCCAAAAGGGAAAGAATGAGTTGGGCGTTCGAGGCAAGGGTGACATGGAGGAGATCATGTGAGGAAGAAATGAAAGCATATGGGCAGTCGTGCAGTCAGGTTTAAAAGACTGCAGAGAACAGACAGAGTGAAATGGAGGCGCGCTAGTGAAGCCCTATGTTCCACTAGAAACCCATGGGACAAATAATAATAATAATAATATGTCTGTGATATGCATATAAATATAACTGTACAACTTTAGATAATGATGTCGTTGAAAAAGAAAATTTCCTTCGCTGAATTATCTCTTCTTTTCTCATTACATCATATTAGTGAGTTTTCGGAACTTGACCTGTGTTTTGCATAAATAAATACTTATCTTCTAATCAGCATGTCCTTATACTTCCTAAAAAGCGTACCCTAGTAATGGTAGTAGTACTAGTAGTTATAGTAGTACGCTACAGTTTTCCTTCCGTAAGTAGGATAACACCATTCTCATATAAATAATAGTTATAAAAAAGAATACTAGAAACGCCTTTAATAAGTATGGATGCATTGATTTATTCCATGGTAGGCAATTTATTGATTTTAAGGTAGTTATTACAATTTAAAATGAAAAATCAATGCCTTTTAGACGCTATTATTGAATTATGCATAATAAGTAGTAATATATGGAGGATATGCCTACATCAAAGCAACAGGAACATTCTTGAGGGCATAATGTAGTAGTAGTAGTAGTAGTAGTAGTAGTAGTAGTAGTAGTAGTAGTAGTAGTAGTAATGTCATTTCAATGAAACAGCATTTTCTTGTGAGGTCACATTCTACTTCTGTAGTTATGCTAAATCGAATAAAATTCTGGAATGTGGTGTATGCTACTACTTCTAAACGATTTAAGTAGTTTGCCTCTAATCATAGAAATTATGGATATCGGATGACTTAAGGTAATAACGTCCTTCTTCCACGACATATGTTAGATCATTTTCAGTAGTTCCAAATGCTGACATAATGATTTGCAAAGTCTTTAAAACGTTTTATTTAGTGCTGGAAGGAGTCAAAGGAAAAATCTCAAAGATTAATAAAATATAAACAATTACTTTCAAAGTAGACTATAGTTTTCAGCCTATCGACTTACAAGAGCCAATCGTCTAGACTCAATTAGTATATCACTTCGATAAAAAAACCAGCCATAATGGTCTGATAAGTTTCTGTATAACTATATTAACAAATATGATCTACTTGTTAATGTCTAGCGGTGGAATACAGGACACGCGTTTCGTCTTATTTCGCTCTCGTCAGCTGGATATACTTGCAATCCAATGAGTGGTATTCTTCTCAATGGGACTAGAAATGAAGGGATCGACTAAGTTGAACAGTGAGTGATAAATGTTACGCCAAAGTTGGTTGTCATGAATATAAAGGTGTAACCTGAGCACTAGTTGATTTAATAAATGTATCGTAAAGTTGAGGAAAAGTATTACTGACTGTATTATGTTTCAGATACAATTTGTCGTCCACTATCATTTCAAGACAACTACACAACATTGAGACAACGGTCTGTGTAGTTCTACTTTCCTTAACTCCTTTGGGTGGAAAGGTTTTCCATGTATCCAAAACAGATGGGGAGTGATTCCGGTTGTTGCATTCATCTGGTGTCCATTCCATAAACAAAGATTCAGTTATCAATCTCCACTTACAAAAAAATAATAATCTCAGAATAATTTATGATACCAACAATATTCATTAGTCAGTTTATCCTCTCAAACACATAGTACATCATAGAAACACTCCTAATTATAACTCCCCTAAGCATTTACCAATGGTTCTACGTCCATTCACAAACCGTTATAAACCAAGACTCACTCACTCACTCACTCAATCACTCTTATCACCTGAATCACATACGATATGACATAAGTTTAGATGACTGTGAGGAAATGGTTAGTGTTGATGTAGACACACTGATTGTAATGATGGCTGTGAGAGCAGTTAGAAATAAGCTCAGTAATGACCATGAGCTCACACTTCGAACTAATGTAGCAGTAGAGGAGATCATGTTAGGTGTACAACTAACGATGCCTAAATTCCACAATGTTTAGGTTTCCCAATAAGATGTACAGACGAAGAGAAGGAGATGGTCGATGGGATGACCAATATCTCCCTTATTGTGGCTGACATATTTATTCATGTTTGGGAATGGATGACTATCATCCATACATTCAGTGTTGCTTCTAAAGTATCTCCATCATATGTAGATGACACGTTCACAGTCTTCAAATAGGAGTGCATACATTTAAATTCAGTAGACAACAGGATGCAATTCACCTATGAATTGGAGAATAGTGAAGGGTAATTAGGGATGTTGGATAAGAGAATGGAAGGGGAACAGGATGAGAGTTTAGACAGTTGTGTATTCATAAAACATTGACTTGCAATCATCTGACTATATGTGAGTCAGTTGAGGTTGGCTTGTTGAAATGTCGAAGTTATGAGGTGTAAATGTTATTGGTGAAACACAAGGTGTAAGAGAAGTGAGCAGATATATTGAGGACACTTCACTCATCAACAACTACACTCTCCATTTAATTGACAAGTTGTTTATGAATTGTGAGGAGAATGTTGTTAATGTGTGTGTTAGTGTTAGTGTTATTGGGTATAGTGTGAAGAGAAATGTCACAGTTTCTGCAGACGCCTGTGAGATATTTCCCAGAATTCTTTGATTAGAGTGTCACTTATGGCTAATTTTTTTTATTCTAATGTGGTTAGGAATCATCAATAAGTCTCACCCATGGCAATTACTCACGAACACCCAGTAGGATGGAATGACTGTGAACAATAGGTTGTGTCATAAATGCATTATCCAGTACATAAAACTTTTGCTTAACTCTCATCATCATCAATATCCTTGAGAACCAAATGTTACTACATAACCATCCAAGTTGCCGTATCTCACATCCATGCATCAAGTAACTAGGTGATAAAATGAAAGATGAAGAAGGAAAGAGAAATCCATCAAAGAAAGTAGAAGTAGGAAGTTGTAAACAAGAGGAAGGAGGAATGATATGATGAGATTAAAAGTAGATGTTAAGATGAGGACATTGTTCGCAATTAGTTCTGAGCCATATCATCTACAATCTCCAATAACCACTGGTTCCTCTTGTCCCGTGGACCTCAACCGGCTGGTCTGCATCGCTCTACGTGGCTCAAACCAACAGCCTTTCTCTAGCCCGAACCTACTTCGATCAACATTGTGTGGCGAAACAGACGGTGTTTAAGCATAAATAACACACTTCCCAGCCAGCCATCTCAGTAGATAAAGGTTCATAACCGCATCAACTGACTTACCTCTCTTCCCTAAAACTCTACGACTGACTCCTATGTCAATCATACAGTCAATCGCAGTCAAATAATGTTAACAGTATGATAAGCAAACATACGTGGTAATCTGTTACTTCTGGGTTAGCCTCGAGTTTGTGAGTGCTTTGTTGTACAAAGTGATTGGTAGGGGAAGTGAATAGAAAAGCATTTGTAAGTTCAGTGGTTCAGTTTCATTTACCCGGTATAAAAGTCTGTAGTTCCACCTACCTATTTCAATAATGTCTACATGATGATGTGGCGCACTCTCAGAGGTCAACTTGCTATCAAACGTGATATTTTCTTATAAATTTGTCGTAAGTTAAGTTGAAGGGATTTTAAGAACGTGCACATGAGAGTCTGTTTTGTACTTTGTTAACAACTCAATGGTTATAATACATTCCAAAAGAGGAATTTGGTAAAATCAAATCCATATCAGTGTTTTCATGACTAGGGACTAAGGCAGGTCGCCGAACAGAATGATACAACAATACAAAACAGGGACAACAATCTCACTAGACTTCAGCACTAATCATAACTTGACAAAAACGGAGAATTACTTCGAAAAGGTACACACACTTAGACTTATACTATCTGAAGTCCTATTCGCTGAAAAGTTGAAAACTCAGTTTACACCTAAAATATTCATTTAATCTTGACAAATTGGTCGGTTAGGGCTAGCAGAAGAATCCATGACGTGCTTTCCGTCCTATTTGGGACTCTTCAGCCGGATGTGCCTGCACCCCAGTGATGTTATGCCCATTGGGACTCGAACATCGCATCCATCGCTTCAAAAACCAAGGCATTTCCCACTATGCCACGGAGGAACGATAGCCACCTCTTGTACAACGGGTAGTAGTTATTACTATTTATTGACATACTTGTTCTTCTCCGTTGTTTGTTTTGTTGAATCGAATTGTTCGACGTCTATTGGCATATGGGCTCCTATACGGATCCCTCGATACTGTCTGAATGTTAATTATGATAAATTGGTCGGTTGTGGCTAGCAGAAGAATTCAGGACGGGCGTTTCGTCCTATTTGGGACTCATCAGCTGGATGTGCCTGCGTCATGGATTCTTCTGCTAGCCACAACCGATCAATTTATCATAATTGACATTCAGACAATATCGAGGGATCCGTATAGGAGCCCATATGCCAATAGACGTCGAACAATTCGATTCAACGAAACAAACAACGGAGAAGAACATGTCAATAAACAGTAATTTATTTAGTCTGTAGATATTATAGATTACCACCGCCTAATGAGTCCTGAATAGGACGAGACACGCATCCTTGGCTCTGCACTAACTACTATCAATCATTATCATTATTTTGGTCTGTTTGATAAACATCAGTAACAACTTTCACTGAAAATACAGGGTCAGCTATGCTTATGGAGGCAGTTTCTTCAACTGAAGGCAGGAAGTCCCGTCTCATTTAGTTTTTGTGCTCATTAACACTCACTAGTTGCAAAAGAACCAACTCCCTCCCCCACTGGTGTTCGAATTCCCATCACTTAATACTGCAGCTAGAGACCTCATCGCTGAGTTCCTGAAGTACTGACTGGATTATATCCATCTGCTATCAGCGCAACATGAAATTTTGAAATTAAACAACGTATCACAAGAGAGGGTTTAGATTAGAGTTAGAATACCGATTGCGACCGTGATACAGGCAACACGTAACCACTAAGTTTTCTCAGAAACTACTTATTTTTATCAAGATCTGCTGGCAGTTGACGATTTTGATCGGAAGGAACATGGTTTACTTGCTATCAATTTGGCAACGAGTAATTTTATCAAAATCCATAGTATTGCTATAAACTCATTAAATATTACATTATTGATTATACTGAGAAGTAAGAACAGAATACGATATGCACTTCCGACTTTTTCGCAATTATACTGGACAGAATTGATCCACCTTTCTTGACGCATGAGCTATTTGAAAGGTTGTCTCAATATGGATCCAAGTTCCACGTCAATTAGTTAGCCAGATATACTTGACACACTAGTGGTTCGTTGGGGGTTCCATCACGTGGATTGGAACCCTATCACTATCACCAGATTACTCAGACTTTGACTAGTTGTAATTGTCTGATGCATGTGATTCTGCGCTGACATTGACCTTGGATATAGTTGGTCTCGAATATAAGTGTTAAGTCTCGTACAGTCAATCCATCCACGCGATAAGGCATGCAATTCGACCCATCGCATCATGTACAACAGAACACAAGCACAGTGAGTGAGACAATACACACAATGATGGATTTCATGCAACAAGTTGCAGTTATTCTTGAACTAAAAGACATACAGAAATGGATAAGGCGTCGATTGAAAGCTGTTGAACCAAGGTATAGACTAATGTTATCACCAATTAACTTGTAGGTTAAATGTCGTTTAAAATAAGTAAAAAGATACACAATGTCACGTGTATTTGCTTTCTGGAGGTTAACAGTCTGAGAGAAAAGTGCGAGACTTGAGTGTCACTGGCAAAATCCTCGCTCACTAGGATCCGGACATGTTCAGCTGATGAGTCAGCCCGGAACAGGACGAAATGCACGTCTTGTATTCAACTTTTGTCCGTTAAGCAAGTAAATGCCTCTTTTCTTCTCTCTACTGCCATAGTCAGGCGTCGCATAATATAAGTTGCAACATTTTATTTATTGTCCTTTTGACTATCTGAGATAGCCGTGGTTAAGTAGACTAGTATTTATACTGGGTGATGTTGATTGAAGGTGGAATGAGAATTTGGACTGTGATTAGATTAGAACCAGTGACCATTGGGTTTCCGACCGGATATTCATACTGGTTTCCCATAGTCTGGACTTCTGCTTCCTAACCCTAACCCTAAGCGGTAGTAAAGTGTCATGAAATCACATGGTAGTCAGGCAAAACCTTTGGTGATTGAAGTGAAATAGAAATCTGGTCAGCAGTCGGACTTCAAAACTCACTTGGTAGAGCAACGGGTCGGAAACACGGTGGTCACTGGTTCTAATTCAACCATGGTCCAAATGTTCATTCCACCCTCAATCATCACCCAGTACAAAGAAACAAGAATAACTGAGGCATTTCAAACTATGTTTAATCCATATGCACTGAACAGAATGGAAGATCTAACTATTCAAAAACAGCACATCATATAAAAAGATCAGAATAAAAATGCATACACACAAACAAACCGAATTTGTCATCCATAGCATTGTACTTACACTTTTACACTCACTTACATGTGAACGTATTCACATCACCTGGAACTCCAGATTTTATTTATTATTATTATATGTCCTTTGGGTTCCTAGTGGAACACAGGGCTTCAGTAGAACCTCAGAATTTTACTCTGTTCTCTTCAGTATTTTAATTTCTTCGTCATACGATCTCCTTCCTGTCACCCTCAGACGTTCAACTCATCGTTTCCCATTTCGGTTCCAATGCCTGGCATGTGATGTTCCCAAACAGTCTTTTCAGTGTATGCCGAATCCATCTCCACTTCCTTCTTCTGCATTTTTGTTGGGTAATAGGTTCTTGCCTCGTTGATTGGTTGCCAAGCCAAGGTTTCTTGTTGCTTATTCTTTCTAGCCTTTTCATCTGATCTGATCTTCAGTATCCAGAGTGGGCGGCAGCAGTTGATGAATGTCTGTAGTTTGTTGGAAATGCCTTTCGTAACGTGCCTAGTCTCTCAACTACCACATAGAAGCACTGACTCACTTGACTAACTTAGTGTTGAAAATCCAGATCTTATTCTTTATGCTTAGTTGAGTGCAGTGCAGTAGATCTCCACATTGATTTCAGATTAGTGAAGGCCTGCGTTGCTTTTCCGATGCCCGCTTTGACATCCTCATCTGTGTTGCCACCACCTGTATTTGAAACGATGCTGCCTAGGTAGGTGAAGGAGACAACGTCGTTTGGATTTTTCCCGTTGATGGTGACTGGTGCTTGTCGTTGTTGTTGTTTGGTTAGTTATCTTCATCACCTCTGTCTTCTCTACATTCACCTGAAGGAAGTCCCGTTTTCGCTTCCCTGTCTCTTCTGCCAACTTGTTAGTTTTTGCCTGTACATCTTTGAGTTTCTGCGACATAAGACATTAGACATAAATCATCATGGGTGAAATCGAAATCTTCTAGGCTCTTTTCATCGGTCAAACAGCACGTACCCTCTTCTCACTCCTCACAGTTCCTTGCATGATCCAATCCGGTGATAGTGGGCAACTTTGTCTTACCTGTTCATCTGTCTTCACTTCAAAGGGATCACTGAGCTCTCTGTTGTGAATCGCTTTGCATGTACCATCATATAGCATATAGCGGATAGCTGTTGAATGAGGTTGATAATGGTTTGTGGCAGTAAAACCGTACTGTTGAAGCAGTTGCCAAATTACTTCTCGGTCGACGCTGTCAAAGGCCTTATCAAAATCAATGAAGTCGAGGTAGAGAGTTGACTGCCGTTCTATGCTCTGTTCGATGATGATACGTGGAGTAGCGTTGGAATTTGTTCCACACATGATTTATTTTTCCTGAATTCCGCCTATTTCGGTAGTGATTTTGAATGCAGAGGATTGTTTAGTCTTTCCAGGATGATGCGGCTTAATATTTTGCTTGTGGTGGACAGGAGCATGATTCCGCATCAGTTCTTGCAAAGACTTAGGTTGCCCTTCTTTGGGAGTTTGACAAGGTAACCCTTCTTCCAGTCTGCAGGTATCTTTCCTTCCTTCATTTCAAACCATCTGAAATGGTGGTATGAGCATGTCCGCTGATATCTCCGCATCTGCTTTCAGTGCTTCTGGTGGAATTCCATCTGGTCGTCTTGGTTTCCCGGTTTTCAGCAGCTTTATGGCTTTCAGGACTTTTGTTTTAGTCGGAGGGTGAACTCCAGACTAACAATGGATAACAAAGACAAGTCTGAACACTTCCTGATCAACATAACAATGACATTTATGCCCATAACCTGTATATATCGTGTATAGACAATGTGATCTGATCCGTCACCATTTACTGTTTAAACAGTCGATAACTTGTACAGGTATTATTCTCTGAAAAAGCGATTTCCACGAAGTCGCGAAACGTCAAAAATATACTTTTCCTAGATCATTAGGATCTGACAAATATATTTCATATATGATTATATACTGTTATAAAGTTGATAAGTGAACTCTGTCCCAACACTTTTCTCCTCATATGATATGAGTGCAAAGTGCAGTCGAATTCTTGTACTGAGCTATACGGGCGTACAGTCTTATGTACTTTCTCCTTGTCCTCCCTGAGGAGATACATGGAGAGAGCTGTGAATGAAGTGGATGTTTAGTGTCAGTTAAAATGACTGTAGCTAGTTGCTTGCTGAAATTTAAATGTCTGTCATCTACAGCGTTAATCAGTTGAGCCAGAGGTGCACCACTCACCTTGTTAACGGCTTTCAAAGCCCTATGCAACATAAAATAGTCCTTTTTAGAAGACCAGAAAAAGACTAACGGGGAATAATAGAGAAGAATAGGTAAAATGCAGGAGTTGATAAATTGTGAAAGAAGAGGTTGAGTTATATCAGAGAGCCTCAGTTTCTTTATGTAATAAGTTAAACGAAAGATATTTTTACAAGCCAACAAGATATGAGACGACTGACAAAGGTCAGAAGTAAAACTCAACCAAAGATAGTTAACACTCGATTTACTTTCTCCACAAATACCATCAATGCAACAGGCGTCATGAGATCTAAGCAGTTCACACAAGTCCGTCTTGTTTACACCTGAGGCTAAAATTAACAGTCTGATATTTAGAAGGGGTTAACTTGAGACCATTTGAGAGAGGCCATTGGTCAACTACAGATAAGAATCCATTTAATTCAATTCAATATAAGTGAGAGCTAACTGGAATAGACACTATCAGGTCATCAGCATACTCAATAAAGTTTGTTTCAACAGAATAAGGTAAGTCATGTGAAAAGAGAGAAAACAGAAAAGGAGAAAGTACTGCACCTTGAGGCACACCAGTTTTAGTAAGCAATGAAGTTAAGCGCTTCCCTTTATAGACAGTGTACTATTTCCTTTCAGAAAAATAAGAATACAGTCACTTTGTAACCCATGGCTCAGTATGAACCATGGAAAGATTATTTAACAAGAGTGGTCTAGGGACAGAATCAAAGGCTGATGAGTAATCCAAAAAAGCAGAATGAACCTACCTAACACCTTTTTCGAGACTAGATACAATATTATGATGCAAGACAGTGGCAGCATCTATGCTACTTCTCCTGTGTTTGTAAGCAAACTGCTTTGGATCTTTGAAAACCATCAATGAAGGCTGAATCACAAGGAGAAGTTATTTCTCCATTGTCGTCTTCAGAAAAGGGGAAGTTATTGCAATGGGTTGAAACGTAACATCTGATCCAGAAGATGACTTAAGCACAGATACAATTTTGATCTTCCAATCAGTGGGTATTATGTTTTTAGGAAACGATGCATTGAAGATATCTGGAAGGGGATGACATAAAATATCTTCACATTTTCTAAATATAATACTAGAAACACTATTAGGACCTAAGCTTTGAGATGGATTCAAGGATTCAAGACGTTTGAATACATTATCCGTGGTAAAACCAGAGAAGTAGCTACCCATTTGACTGTGGATATTAGGAGGGATAAAATCAGTCTGCTTGGTTAACGCGCAGGCATCCGAACAAACTTCTTTTGTCAACTGTTTTCTCTCGGTACGCTATTTAAACGATTTCATATATTGTAAAAGTTCGTCCACGCTAGAAACTTCCGGACTGAGGTGTTGCATACTGAGACGAAACAGATATCCACTGCTTCTGAAATTTTATTGGCTCTCCAACTGTTTCTAGTCTGTGATGAATACTGTGTCTTGGTCTGGCCACCCTCTTCCAACCTAATCCAACTTCTTCCAGAATGGTATGTCGAAGTAGGCGGTAACTTAGCATGCGCAGTACATGTCCGAGACATCTCAGTAGACTGAGGTTCATGACCTCATTGGCCTATTTACCTGTCTTGCCTAGTACCCTTCGCTTAAACTCTGCATCGCTCACACGGTGATTCCATCAAGTGTGACCAATGCCTCATGTCTACTGCTACCAATGGTCGTGTCTGATAGCCGTTTGAAAAGACACAACGGAGTGAATGGTAATCGGATGTCTCACCAGATATCGTCGCCATAGATGACGTAACTTAGCAAAATGTCAAACCCAAATCTTCCTGGTGAGCAATTCTGTAACATTTCTGACCACGATCTTGTTTGAAAGGAGTGAGAACAACAATGCGAGCTGCAGGATAAAGCAGATACCTCTTTTCTTATTTATTTCCGTGGTATTCTGTCAACTCCTTACAGCCTAGGATAACTTCGAGATAGTGGAGAATATTTGTAGCTCAGGTGGATGGTCTCGGTTGTATTGTGTTCTCTCAGCTGCATTGTTTAATCGTCGAGAAGCTTCCACCATCTTTCCTTCTAGACGACATCGTCACCACTAACTTCAACATGAAGTGAGCTGTCAATATCTCTCCGTGAGCGATTTAGTAGTTCTCCCTGACAAGCTGGTTTGTGATTGGTTGTCTCCTTTGATTATTGTGTCATTGACCGACTGTATAGATTTTACTGTTGGTTGTTCTTCTGCTTGACCTCTGACGTTTCTGTCGTTTATCACCTTTCCCATTGGTTGATAGATTGGGTGTATGTCTTTACATCTATTCATTTCTGACTGACCGACCTGAATGCCAAGCTTCTAGGAATTCTCTCATGATATTCTTTGTGTTTCCTCTCTCCGTCCAAAATTTCTACATTGTTAAAATTGAATTCATGTCTATAGGTGTTATCCACGTGCATTGAAATGAGTGATGAAATGGTGTGTGTGAAGTTTAATAGTCAACTGATGTTTATGTAGACGAAGGTGAAGGTAGGCGACCACTTTGTCCAATGTAGTGTTGACTACAGTTCGTTATTGCGGTTGATTTTGTAAATGTTATTAGGTTTATTTTCTTTGGTTGTCGCATGCTTTGGTTTGTATAATAGTGTTTGGAGGGAATTTGTTGGTTCATGAGTTGCCACAACAATTTCAAGTGGTCATAGTAATCTGGTCGTGATTTCTGACATATTTTTTATGTATTGTAGGATGATTCGTTTATTGACTTCTGTGGATGACTTTGTAGTTGATGACGTATGGGATAGGTATTTTCTGATAAAGTTTCGTGGGTAGCCGTTCTTCTTTAGGGTGGACATCAATTAGTTTCCTTCGTTTCTCCTTGAAGTTGTTGTACTGTAGTGCAGTGTGTTCTCGCTCTTTTGAATAGAGTTTGAGTGCAACTGATCTTGTGCGTTGTTGGGTTGTTGCTACTGTAGTTGAGGATTTGGTCAGTGTGTGTTGGCTTTCTGTACACTTGGGTTTCCAGCTTTCTGGAATTTGTTCCACTGACTAGAACATTCAGGAATGGTAGCTGGTTGCTTGACTCCTTCTCTATTGTGAATTTGATGTCACTGAAAACGTCGTTGCTCAAACTGTGAGTGTTTTCCATATCACCTTTTTTAATGATAACAAAAGGGACTTCCACATAGCGAATCCAGAAATTTGGTTTGATCACAGGTAGGATAATGACTTCCATTGGAGTTCCTTTCATCTGTTTGTATATCTTGCCATCGAATTGAAAGTATGTTGTCGGACAAAAGTCGATGAGTTCCATCAGACTTAAACATTTAAGTTTTGTGCTTTCTGTAAGGCTTGTGTCTTCATTGAGCAGGAGAGATACAGTTTCCTTGGCCAATTGGGGTTCGATGGATGTATATAGTGTTGTGACATCGAAGGATTCCTTTATTGGAAGTTTATTGGCAGAAAACAAAATATCGATCAATAGTTGAAACGGAGAACAATAGTTATAGGGATAGGGATAAACCGTGACGACAAATCCAATAAAGACCAAAAAATCGTGATAAATGGTTGTAATTATGATTCCTGATGGGAGTGAAGTTTCTCGAAGAAAAACATGACACGGGTAGCAACAGAAATACTGACACATATGAAATATAAGCTATTAGGAAAATAGTCTATTTGAAGAAATTTGGTTTAACTCAGTCAAATAAAACTCCAGAACAGTTACTAAAGTAGGGACATTTTGCTGAAGATGTTTGATGGCTATGCCGTCAGAGAACATCAAGAGAATTGAGCTTATTTGTTTATTTATTATCTCGAAAGGAATAAAGATATCTCTTTGATATCCGGTGTCAATCAGATGCGGAACGAGTGCACTGTCCAACGTACTACTTCCCCTTCATTCTATTCTTTTGATGTACTTGCCTTGGTAGATAGACGTCATGTTATAAACACAGTTGGAAGTAGCAAGGGAAGGGATATCAGGTGACTTTTGACTGGAGCAAAGAGTACATCGTTTAGTAGACAGGAATCAACCTAGGTACAAGAGGAATATTATTCGTCTTTATCTTCTAACCGATGTAAATTCCTTGATTTTTTACATTGAAGTAACCGATGATATTGATTTTATATTTTTGATTATTGACTGCTTCCATCCACTTCCGAATATCTCTCTTAAATATCCACCCATATCGACTGATCACTTGTTAGTTAGGCGTATCCGTAACCTCGAGGGAACTGATGTCCTCCCTGAGACTGTAACCAACGCTATTCAGTATCTTAGACAGTGATTGATACAAATAAGGAATCTTCTTGAATTTTTTTACAATTTATTCTTCCGACGATGGTTTACATTATTCTAGATCTGTCCCAATTACTGCATTCATGAATGATGTGTTTATACCAGCTGTAGTCAACCTCTGTCTATCTTAGTAACCCTTCATAACTGCCATTTGATTACATCATCCTTTATAAATCTTAGACATTCATTCCTTCATTCTGCTTTATTTGGATTACCTTTTTTCCATAAGTAAATGAGTCTAACTGACAATGATTTTCTTATTCATCGTATGACCTAGTAACGTCATCTTCTAATGTTAAGTTTATCAACATATGATTATGCACACTGATCTTCGACATGTTTACCGACGCCCGACAATAGCTGTATTTCTCGACCTAAAGGCAGTATTCGACTCCGTTGATCGAGAGGTCTTGTGACAATGTCTCTCACTGAAAGGCGTGCGAGTGAGTACATCGTCTCGTTGAAGGCTGTCTTCTCAAACACTTCTTGGTGCATTAGAGCCTATGTTCAGATATCCGAGGAATCGTGCTCGTCGAATGGTGTCCTTCAAGGCTCCCTACCGTCTCAATCTTTATTCGATTTTATCATAGATATTCTTATGGAGGTCTCCCTCTCGTCATCAGGTTACACAGACGTTGACCTAATCAAAGGAAAATTTTCGTTAGACCTAGAATATGCAGATGACATAGTCTTGTTAGGTGAAGACGCTAACAAGATGCTGAGTCTTCTGAACACTTTGAGTGGGAATTTGAGAATGTTTGGGATGCATTTCTCACCACACAAGTGCAAACTGTTGCTCCAGGATTGGTCTTCAACGGTGCAATGGCTAACAATAGAGAGTGAAGTGGTTGAGAGTGTCGACCACTTCACTTACCTGGGAAGAAGAACCAGGCCTGCCTCGTGGCTCAGTGGCCGATAATATCTCTGTACGGATACAAAAGGCATGGCTGACTTCTGTCAACTTACGCCAGCTATGGCGCCGCCGTGATATCCGTTTGTCTATTAAGGGTATCGTGTACTGTACAGCAGTCCGGTCTGTTCTACTGTATGGCTGTGAAACATGGTCATTGAAGGTGGGAGACAAGAGAAGGCTCCAGGTGTTTGACCACTGTTGCCTTTGTAGTATAGGCCGTATTCCGTGGTGTCACCAAGTGAGTAACGCAGAAGTCAGGCGTTGAGTTTTAGGGAGAAGAGGTAAACAAGTTGACATGGCTGTGAACCATCGTCGACTGAGATGGCTGGCTGGGACGTGTTACGTTTTCCTAGCCAACGTCTGCCTCATCATACAATGCTGACCGAAGTAGGTTCAAGCTGCAAAAAGACCTGAGGCGGCCAAACTAAAACAACGCACCAATGTATGGAGTCTTTTACTGTTGGTTTGAGCCATGTGGGGCGATGCAGACTAGGTGGTTGCTGTCCGCGGGATAAGAGGAACTAGAGGTTGAAGACTGTAAGTGATACAGCTAGGAACTGATGTCAGTGGCTCAGATGTATCCCCATACACATCGTCCTCATCTTAATGCTGTATGGAACCTCACTATTATCTCATTCTTCCTTTCTCTCCTTTAGTACTTTGTATTTCTTTTGACTGAGTATTCTTTTCTTTATCTTCCATTTCACTGCCTTTTTACTCTATGTGCTGATATGGGTGTTGCAACTTAGACCGTTGGGCAGTGATGCCTGGTTTTATATTGACTTGGATAGATGGGTGGACAATGATCTTGGTGACTAGCAAAAAAATCCAGGATCCGCGTTTTGTCCAGTTCCGAAGCCGTCAGGTGAGTGTATCTGCACCCCATTGAGCTATGATGTTCCCACCGAGGCTTCAACCCAGTACCCTACGCTTCAGGAGGTAGAGAGATGAGGATGTCAAAACCAGGATCGTAAGGACAACAAGACAAGCTTTCACTAATCTGTGGAGATCTACTGCACTCAGCATGTGGAACAAGATCCGGATTTTCAACACCAGTGTCAAGTCAGTGCTGCTATATGGTTCAGAAACTTTGCGTGTTACAAAAAGCATTTTCAACAGATATTCATCAACACCTGTCACCTACACTCACTCGATACTGAAGATCAGATGGTAAGCATAGTAAGAATAAGCAACAAGGAACTCACTCTGGCTGAAGAAGAAAATGGGGATGGATTGGACATACACTGAGAAAGCCAGCTGGGGACATCACGTGTCAGGCCAGGCCGTCGAGTGGAATCCAAAAGTGGAACGACGAGTTGGGTGTCCGAGGAGATGGTGTGAGAAAGAAATGAGAGCTTTTGGCCAGTCACTGAGCCAGGTTCAAAAGACTGCAGAGAACACTGCACTGAAGCCCTATGTTCCACTAGGAACCCAAGAGAAAAATAATAATAATGCCCTTTGTTGATTAGGTGCGCTAGGACTAAACTTTGCACCATTTTTACTTCGCCCTCTCTAAACCAAGCTTGCAAATGCTCTCGTATCCATAGATGCCCTATGTAACTAAATCCACAGAAACAGTAGTCGGCCAATGCTCAACCCAAGGCTTAAGGATAGACTACCTAATCTTAACTCTTCACCTTATATGTATCCATTTAACTCTTCCTGTGGAACTAGTTACGTAGAGCATATGATTAAGCAGGTGCGTCTCTGGATACCAGAGCATTTACCAGGCTGGTTTGGAAAGGGCGAAATAAAAGTGGTTCATAGTTCAGTCCTAGCGCAGCTAACCAACAAAGAGCATCATACAGATACTAACAAAGCTTTCAGTGTTATACATGGTGTTCTAAAAGTGACACCACCTGTAACTCGCCAACGCCTGAACAACATAGCGGAGGCCGTTGCAATAAGATTGATCAAGCCTAAACTCTACATTTAGAAAAAACTTGTCTGTGCGTTAATTCTCCCTTGGTCTTCAGCTAACTAAAAGCCACACCTGCCATCTTGTTCACCATCATATCATTCATCTATATATGTATCATCCAAATATTGACTAATTTAAAAAGATTAGTTGATTTCCTTTCAGTCCCCAATTCGCATTCCATTTTGAGGATATGCCTACCCCTAACATGGTTTGTTTTTAAGCTGTACATATATAGTTTGTAATTGTAGAATCTGATGACAGAATTTAATTGAGTAAAATATTCTTCCTCCTTCAGTTTGTTACTTTTTATCAAGATTGTTCAGAATATACTCCTCACACGGGAGTAGCAACTATCAAGGTCGTAGTGGACAACGTTGATATATAGGCGTTTTCATCAGTTGATCAGTATAACTTCAAAGATGTATGCATTACATAATTATGCTAAATAAACTTCAAAAACGTCTTGCTTCTATAAGTAGAAACACAAGTTGATTTCATAGATAGGTAATGTAGTTTTTTTTTAACCTTATATGACCTTTAGTTTTAGTAAATGGTTTCCTCCCAGTTTTACTCCATAAAATATTCTTATCTTCAGTTAGTAATTGTATGACCTCTTACAAATTATTCTTTTCTATTCCTTGTTTAGATATAGACGTCAATTAAGCCTATGGAATGTATTCCATTGACTTTAAGTAGATATTCACTAAGGAAGGATGTTAGTCGAACAATAATTGAAGACTTAGGAGTACTGGATAGGTGTTTCGTCCAGGTAAAAGAGTCCTCAGCAGTTCCTTCACATCAGATTTATCGAAGTTCTGATACAAAATCGAGACCGGTTGAACAGATCAATCCAGAAATGAGAAAATAAAAATACTCATTGGTAATACAGGTTGATGTTCGCACTACATGGGGAATCGACACAAGTGGGAAACTGTGGGCTGATGGACTATAATCCGGAGCGCTAGTTGAATAGCAGTGTGACTGCTACGACGCCTGACTTTCTCGAGTTCGTACTCTGGTGGAATCATGGGTGTGCGCCGCTGAAGAGTCGAATACGAGTATGAAACAGCTATCTAGTTATCCTAGATTTTCGGTGGTTCACAGTCTGTGATCTATATCAAACTGGAAATCAATAAATAAATCACTAACAACCCTCAAGTTGGATTCAGCTGATTTACTGAATGATTTGGAATGCAGTAAAATGCAATGCCAATTAGCAGAAAAGCAATAAAGAAACCACATGGTTTTCATCATAGGTGTCTTTGTGGTATTATTCACTTTTGGAGGAATCAGAATTTGAGCACTATCAAGATTAGGTGAGGGTTACTAGGAGATATGAGGTAGTCTGTCGACTGAAGTCTCTTAGACATATCTGGCACATATCAGGCTACGGCCTGTCTCGACGAGCCATGCTAGAAGAAGTTGGCTAAGGTTCGAAGAGGGTTTAACATGGGCAGATTAACACCTGGCAACAATCCAGTCATGAACAACAATCTGTAGGCAAAACGAACGAGAGTGATAACCAGTCAGTTACGATTGACCTTCACATGTTTATCTTCTGTCTAATTCGCTGACATTTTGATTAGGCCGCTTATGCTTTATGACCTTGTACACTCCCTAAATATCTTGCTAAATATAATATAATTGAATTGTGCAATATGTAGGCGAACAGTATGACTTATGTCTGACTCTAAGGATGTGACGTATGTAGCTGTACGGTGAACACCGTATAGAAGGGTAAGTCTAGAACAGTCAGTAAGAACATCAACTCACATAAATAACAATCTTCATGCAGCAGGAAATGTTTGGATGTCTTTGCTATACCTAAGTAATCTAATGTAGAAGATACACATCTGTTTTTTTCGATCACAAGGTTTGATCGCATCTTGATAGAGGCAGCAACAGCTGAAGATGACGGCATAGAAAGATTCAGGCAAACAGGCAGACAAAATCATCGTAGAATCGCGCATATAAGTGCACCAGTCCAAGCTGTTACACTTCTCAGTTGCATTCAAAGGACAGGTGTATTGAAAAAGATGGATAGCAGTGTAGACAAAAATCAGTGAACGAATAAACAATTTGGAGATGAAGGTTAGTGTGAATATTCAAGCTTTACGCGGTGTTAATGAGTGAATACATCTGCACCGTTGTGTCCGATTACCAGACATTTCACCATCTTGAGGTTCCTAGTAAGGTAGTCTATGCCTCCTCACATGGCTCACACCAACACTCAAAGACTTCATCAACTGGTGCGCCGTTTTTGTTTGACCGGCATCAACCCTCGTTAAACCTGATCTATCTTCCTCTAGCATGCACTTTGAGGTAGGCGATAGCTTAGCATGCACAGTACAAATCCAAGAGATCTCAGTCGAATGAGTTTCACAGTTTGATCAATTGACTTACCTGTCTTGTCTAGTAGCCTTCCCCTGACCTCGGCATTATTCACATGGTGATTCCACCAAATGCGAGCAACTTAATAAAGATCCCTGTGATCGAAACTCTATTTTCAACATCCATATCTCAGATGTATAGCACAAAAGAAAGCAATACAATGTAGCATATGTGTGCTTTGAAGGTAGTCAGATATTTTGCCAGTTGGCGCCATAGATGATGTACGATGGCAAATGCGAAACAGGCCTTCTGTATCCAATCCTGACCAGCTTCAAAATGTCATAAAAATTTAAGTCTGTATTCATATTTTCATAACCTTACGAAATATGTTCAATAGTATAGTATTTAATTACGATTGAGTTTGGCGCCAAATTTTTCAAAGAGATTATTAAAACATCTAACATGGATACTTATTTTTAAATTCTCCTACTGTACATCAATTTTCTTTCCAAAAGAAAGTTTAACTAGGAATCCCTTTCTTCTACTTGAATCTTATTTTAAAAATACTATTTTGAAATTATTTTTTTATAATTTCAGTGTCGATTTTTTCGCCTTGAACAATTGAACAGTAGTACGGTGAGGTTAAAAACCTCGCGCGTTCGCGCGCCCACACACACACATGCTCAATGTTATCAATATATTGTTTTTTGCATGATTGATCTGGTTCATGTATACGCGGTAAATATATAAGGCTTTAATAAAGAATCAATGAAAATGTTTGGTACAATAAACGCTTTTATTGATTGATTTTTTTTCCTTTTTTCTTTAAAAAATTTTTTAAGGACATGTAAAAGGGAATGGATACTAGTTGTCCTGTTGAATAAGTATACGTCAAAGGTGTGGCGCGTGAGTGAGGGTTTCGGCGGAAAAAAATATGAATAACACAACACGTAATATCCTCAAGTTGTAATTATCAAGAATCCACTTGTATAGGTTAGTAGATCTCAAAATTATGCGTAAATAGAGAGGTAGACATTCTTACATTTGGATGATCGGTGTGGTGGATGTAGGAGTGAAAGGAGAGTACCTGAGCTGGCTACAATCAAGACTATTTTGTAAAGAAAGCCTCGTTATAACTGATTCAGACAAATCAGCGACACTGTAACCTCAAAGTATGAAAGTAAAATGAAAATGATTTTCCCTTGAAAACGTTTTATATGACTATTACTTGTTGATATCAGTCTGATGACTCTAAAGGAGGATGAAACGCGTAACCAAGATTCCACTGTTAGCCACCACTAGGTGGAAGTCATATGATTTTCAGATGATAATTTAACCATCTGAAACTGTTTAGTGTTAAATAGTCACAAGGGTACTATAGTTTGCTAAAACAATAAAACTTTAGGTAGATAACCATTTCAATTTCGCCATTCCTTAGAAGGTTATTTTCATGAACTTTTAGTTAAACAGGGAGGCATCAAAAAACAAACATTGAGGTGACTGTCAGGTGTGGTCATTGAGAAAGACCTCCTATGCTTCAGAACTTCATCTCTCTACCTATTGCTTCGATTATGCATAAATGGTAAGCTAACCTCGCTTACCAACTATAGGTGTATTTATCAACCCATGTTCTGTGAAGCTAGATATGTTGAAGAGAGGTACCGTTCCTTTTCCAAACGCATTTTCGAGTATATACAAGCCTGCTTCCATATAGGAGAAAGGAGAACACATCACAACTCTTCTTTACAACATTTGTTCGATTATATCCACCCTGGGGTAAATGCAGAAAACAACTTCAGTGTCCTTCACAGAGTTCATGGAAGCATCATGATTGGTGTACACTTGAAATACCTTCAAACTGCACAAGTCATGCCAGTTCATATTCTGAAGCCTGAACTCTGAATTCAAAAGAGATTTGTCCAGTCACTCGAGTTGCAATGGACATTACTCATAGCAGCATTTTGTTCTCAAAATATTTTCTCTCACTTCTCACACATCGCATCATCCCACTGCTTACAATTCTGATTTCTCATTACATTCACCATTCACCCTTCAACCATGTTACATCATCACTCTTGATAAGTTTTCTCTTCATCACTATTTTAGACATTACTTAACTCTAGTGTTATTGTTTGTATTAAATCGTCGTTGATTGGACCGAACTGATCAGTCTTCACTCTTCTTCTAATCTCGTGATTAATCATAGAAACTGGAATTTGTTTCAAGAATATTTTATGAAACACATTTCTTTCTGGTTACCATGTGAATCGAATATTTACACCTGCGATTGCTTTATAACTTGCGGGGAGATTTTAACTTGTGGGTTTGTGGGGATTGATTCATTCATTTTAAGTTAGTATTCATCATGGACTAACATCGGTTGGAGGAACATTGGAGACCTGTAAGCATTGGACAGTCATTTGTTTCGTCCTAGTATGGGACTCCTCAACAGTGCACACCTTCGATCCCGCCCTGTCAGGGGTCGAACCCATGGGCTTCAAATTCCATGGCCAGCACGTTGCTATTCAGCCAATGGGTCGGAATCAAGTGCTCCATCTAGTGCTCATTGGTGAATGGCTTTTAGAGATGATGTCCGAAGTTCTAGTGAGAAGTCGTGATCGGTGGGGCAAATCTGGTGGATGTAAGGACAAATACTCAATGATAACATTGAGCGATAGTCACCCTCTATTATGAACTGAAAGAAGTTGGAAATATGAGCTAATGGATTCCGTCAACTCAGTGATTCAATCGTAACGTGCTGGCGATGAAACCTGAAGATGGTGTGTTCGACCCCTGAAAGGGTGCGGTCGTGGCCGCACACTGCTGAGGAGTCCCATACTACTTGAAAGAAACAGTTTTCCAGTGCTCCTAGGTTCTCAGTATTCCTCCAACTGATGTCAGTTCATAATGAATACCAACTTATCACTAATTTTCGAATCATGGGATTAACCTCATCGATCCATGCCAATGCAAATAAGTGTTTAGCCATTTAATGGAATGGTACTTAATTTATGAGTGGACTGATTGAGGGATTAAAAGATCCACTTTTCAGTTTAGTCTGTTTATCAGAAATGTCACACAGTGAAGAGATAGTATAATTCACTGGATAACGACAATTTTGACATAATTGTCCATATTCATATCAAGGAACTAATTTCACAACTTTCAGACAGAGTTTGTATAGTCATAATTTCCTCTCCTTCTTTGTGACCAGGGTAGTTGGATTTTCCATAAATCCGGGATATGTGCAGAATCATTTCTATTACTCCATGTATTTGATCTTGATTCGATCAACAAAATCCGGTTATCGGTCTCTCCCTCCTTCCTTCCACCCAACTTTCTTAGTCCTCAATGCTGTCACTCTGTCCATCCTACTGTGTGATTGTGTGTAATTGTGTGCTGTACTATAGCGTAGCTCTTCTCTAAATTTCTTATTTTATTAGGATATGCTAATTTTGATTTAACTAAGCTTTTGTTCTCTGTTATTTCTAATCGAGGTCGCAATCATTCCAAGGTATTGGGTAAACCAGATTATTTTGCTCAGTTGCATTAGTAGGATCTTTCAACCTACAAAGGTTGTTTCTAGGCGAGTTTGTTGGTTTAAATGTCACTTTAATCCCAACCAGCCTTATTGACAATTCTTCGTAATTACTATGCATTGACACACTTGTTATTCTCCATCGTTGTCCGACCTCTATTGGCATATGGGCTCCTATGCGGATCCCTCGATATTGTCTGAATGTTAACTATGATAATTTGGTTGGCTGTGGCTAGCAGAAGGATCCAGGACGCGCGTTTCGTCCTATTTGGAACTCACTGGTCAGCTAGATGTACCTGCACCTCAGTGATGTTGTTCCCATTGAAACTCGAACCTTGTGCCCAACACTTCAACTGCCAAGACGTTATCCACTATACCACGGAAGCGATGCATACGGGGTTCGAGTTCCAGTGGGAACAACATCACTGAGGTGCAGGTACATCCAGCTGACCAGTGAGTCCCAAATAGGACGGAACACGCGTCCTGGATTCTTCTGCTAGCCACAATCAACCAAATTATCATAATTCTTCGTAATGCTTCTGAGGTGCCTTCCTTGTATGGTAACCCAGTAGGGGCTTTGAATTCTCTTTTAACCCTATCGCCATTATTACTATTAGTGGTAGAATTATTACTAATAACATCTGAATTACTTTCCTGCGATTTCTTATGAATTTATTTGTAAATTTCTGTGTACTCTTCATGTGTCTAATTTCTTGTTGTACATTTTCTCTCCCACTAGTATAGGTTTTGGCACCTGGGGTAGGGAGAGAATTTAAAGTCTCCACTATGTTATCATATCAGGAAGGTACTTCATACAGATTAGATAGCCTTCTTAATAAGCTTAGGACTAAAGTGGCGTTTAAAAAGTTTTGATCCAATTAGGCAAAATAATTTGGTGCATGAAATCCCTTGCAATGATTGTGAAGTCAAAGTAGTCGATTGGAGTCAACTAGAACAAATGAGCATAAAACCTTAGCGCGTAACTGCACAGAGTCACATAGTAAGATGGAGCAGAGTGATATTATTAAAAACTAATCTAGTTAGGTGGATGGAAAGATTGACGTAACCACTGAGTTATTCTGCCGTCAGTGACCGCGTGTTGGAATCTCAGAGGAGACACCAGTCCCCTCAAGCTTGTATAAACGCCTTCCTGACAAGTGTCGAAAAAGTGCGACACGTAAGACTCTCAATTGATTGCCCCCATCCAACTAACATCTATCTGAATCCACCTTGTTAGTGAGTTCTCCGAGACAGATCACTATATTAGAGTAGAAAAAATGACATTAATTACCCTTCAGTGATCGATCATTGTATTATCTAGGAGAATCCAATCCTTTCAGAAAATATCTTATGATGATCTAACATTGGTTAGAGAAACGCTAATAACCGAGAGGTATTCTAAAGATAAGTGTTTCGTCCCAAGTTGGAACTCTTCAGAACCGCATGTCCGATTCAACCCAGTACCTGAATTTGAAAGAAATCTTGAAATTTATAGAATTACGAGAAGATAGTAGGTTTCAGTGTTGAAAACTAAATTGTCAATATCTATCTTAGATCTGTTGAGTAAGTCTAATTACACTCAAGTGTTCGGTATTGGATGGTATCCCTTCTACCAAAACACGATGTAGTTCACGATGATATTTCTCCCCCTTAAAGTTTCAGTCAGAAGTCATGACTACCGGAAAAACTAAATTGAACTTCTGGATAAACAGTTAAGCATGACGTTGAGTGAAAGTTACATTATGATAGATGTAGAAAAGTAGAGACATGATCGTTGTAAGTTGAATCATGCATGTACATTGTACAAGAATGGAATAGTGGGACAAAACAACCCGCCTGTGCTTAAAAGTTTCTAATGGTTTTTCAACTGATGTCAATCCGTGATGTCTACAAGTTGACAAAGGAGTTCCCATCAAGAAGTGTTGTTACGTAAAGAATTATTGAAACAGTTTCAGCCCCATTGTACCAGTCTGCAACTCCTCAAGTAGTCACACTCATAGTTCATTAAAAGATTGAACAGATTAGTATCCAACCAATGTATTAGATTTCAATTAACACCTAACTTTTGTTAAATGACCTGACGATTCAGGGTGGGATACCTGATGATTTCATCGTTGTCTACTACTGATGAGTCTCAGATTTAGGACGAAACACTTGAATGTCCATTCATCCTTTTCCGTTTACAACTACTAATATCCACCTGTTGATTTGTTTGTTTGCATTCTGTGTTAAAAAAGAACACAACAGGAAATGAATCATATTGAACATGCAAATAGAAGCGCAAAAACACGAAGCTGTTTGCTCGCGCGCCTTCAAACATATCCACACAACCTCAGATACACCTAAAAAGAGATTAGAACCTTCAGTTGTATTCCACTATGCTTATGTTAGTCAGCTTCTTTCCCTCCACATTTGAAGAAGTATACAAGAGCATAACAACAAGTGGAAACAGCAGTAATACAAGTGATTAAAATCCATCTGTTTCAACTGCATAATACTATAAACATAACACTCAACTAATCTCACTTCCTTTCTTACGGTGTTCGTGCTATTTTTTTACTCTGTAAGTGTGTATGTGTATGACTTGTTCAACTTGAAGTTTGCCGTTTTAATTTGATTCCACTTAAACTGAATGATGCGGTTGATAGGTGACCTTGAAATTAACTTTCATCAAAAGTGAAGTCATGACAACAACCAATGACAACAAGGCAAATGACCAATCAGAAGACAGCTAAACAGGAATGATTTTATCAAAAAGAAACATTATACTATGCATTTCTAGATTATTACTTTTCATAGTAAAAAAGAAATTAGCAAAGTGAAAAACTTCATTCCATTTGTATAGCGTAAACTCAATGCGATTTCTCGATGAAGTTATCTTCAACTATCAATATACAAGTATATCTATGAAAAATTAGGCATATAAATACAGAAATGAATGAGTGAATCAGTTAGGTGTGAATAACAACTTCACTAACCCCCTCTACTACTCCACTCAACTTCTCTACAGTCAACTGTCTACTTCCTCTTCATCTCTGTCGGCTATTATTATTATTATTATTATTATTATTATTATTAGTCCCTTGGGTGCCTAGTGGAACATAGGGCTTCAGTAGCACGCCTCCAGTGACCTCTGTTCTCTGAGATCTTTTGAACCTGGTTCCACGACAGCCCACAACCTCTCATTTCCTCCTCGCACGACCTCCTCCATGTCACCCTCGGACGTCCAACTCGTCGCTTCCCATGGGGATTCCACTCGAGGGCCTGACGCGTGATGTCCTCAGTCGACCTTCTCAGTGTATGCCCAATCCATCTCCACTTCTTCCTGCATATTTGTTGCGTGATAGGTTCTTGGTTGGTTCGTTCCCAGAGTTCCTTGTTGCTTATTTTTTCTGGCCATCTGATCTTCAGCAGCGAGCGTAAGCAGTTGTTGATGAATGTCTGTAGTTCATAGGAAATCCCTTTCGTGACGCGCCAAGTCTCTGAGCCATACAAGAGCACTGACTTGACGTTGGTGTTGAAAATCCGTATCTTGTTCCGCATGCTGAGTGCAGAAGATCTCCACACTGGTTTCAGGCTAATGAATGCCTGTCTTGCTTTTCCGATTCTGACTTTGACGTCCTCGTCCGTCCCGCCTGTAGTTGAAACAGTGCTTCCTAGATAAGTGAAGGAGGTTACTTCCTTCAAGTTTCTCCCGTTGACGGTGATTGGAGTTTGTTGTTGTTGTTGTTGATGGTGGTGGTGCGGTATCTTCATCACTTCTGTCTTCTCTATATTCACCTGAAGTCCCGTCTTAGCTGCCTCTTCTGTCAACTTGTTAGTTTTTGCCTGCAGATCTTCAAGTTTATGTGACATTAGGCATAAGTCATCGGCGAAATCCAAGTCTTCTAGGTTCTTTTCCGTCGTCCAGTGTATCCCCCTCTTCTCGCTGCCTACTGTTTGCTGCATGATCCAGTCCACCACAATTAGGAATATCATGGGGGATAGTAGGCAACCTTGTTTCACTCCTGTCTTCACTTCAAAGGCATCACTGAGCTTCCCATTGTGGATTACTTGGCATGTGGCATCTTCATATAGTTGTCGAATGAGGCGGATCTGTCGGCTAACTTATCTTCAAAGAAATCTACTTTCACCTGTCTTCAATTCATATGCTTCACATATTCTGCGCACATACACACACACACGTCTCAATATGTGAAAGAAGGATAGACAGACACAAACAAACAAACAGACAAACAGGGAGACTTCAATCAACTCACTAGTACAGACACAGGCACACATGTACAGCTATTCTATATGTATACTCACCAATATCAAACATTGATGGTGAGTGGCTAACAGTGGAATACACAATGCCCACTTCGTCCCAATCACAAAGTACTCATCACCTGAATGCAATCACTTTCGTCAATGTATTGTTCATCCCACTGAGATTTGAACTCACTAGGAAACCAATAAGCATCATGTTGATCAATATGGCTATTCTGTTGTCCTTGTTGATTCTGTTATTCAATACACACTCATGTCCACATCAACTTAGACTTTCACCGACTACATATTGATAAGTGAGGTAGAGTAATAGTGGAGTTGTGCTCTCATCAACGAGGATGATTTATTATAGTAGAGTAGTCCAGTCCAGTCTCTGGGACTTATCAGCATTGTGCCTATCAACCACCTGAGGGGTTGATTGATTGCTTTGAAGGTAGGATTCACCACGGATTGGTATCAGTTGTCTAAAACTTGTGTGCAGTGAATAGCTGCTTCCTTCAAGAATATGACTTCTCAGCAATGCGTACATATGATACTTTCAAAGATTCAAGTGAAATTAGTTCATGATGAGGACCATCTTGAAATTCATCAATACGTATACATGTAAGTTGAAGAACACAATAGGATGTGACATAATCATTTATGCGAGGCTGTGGTTAGTGGCGAAGCAAGTGTTTCGTTGTCTCAACAATAATAAGCTGAGCTGTATAGTATGTTTTACTGATAACAGGTTTCAATCTCTGCTTTGATATCATACTACCCGTTTCCCCTCTGTATGGTACTTTAAGAGATATGTCTTTCTTCGTTACCAAGGAATCTATAGGCCTCAGAGTTAGCTGTTTTCTCCAACGATTTCTAAACTGTAATGGATATCTCCTTATTCACTAGTGTATCTGTCAGAAATTTCTTCTCATCATCGAGCGTATAAAATGTACAAATAGGTTGTATTCTATTATGATTGTTATATTTCATTGGACAAAAGCTGTAGAAACTCAAGTACTATGCTGTCTAATTAGGCTTCCTATATATTAATCGTCTAATAGATCCATTTTCTCATTATTTTCACCTATTAACATGTATGTGTGAACATACATACATAAGGAGGATTAATTGTTGAATGTAGACTAGGGTCAGCGAACAACAAATACTTAAATGGCTTGTAAAGCAATTTGACACACAAACATTGATAAGTACATGTGACAGACAACCATCATCATCTATACCAAAGCATCTTCATCGAAATGAATTACAGGGTTAATATGAAAACAGCCTTCAAGATATTATTATGCAGAAATAATTATGGGCGCATACTAAAGTTTACTTAAGCGTTAACCATTCGTTAACTGAAGCCCCTCTCCCCCTTTCTTGTGTGTACAAAAGCAATCTATTATCTCACCTAACTCACTTTGGTAATCCTTGGTAATCTGATTATATTACCATGACTAGTGTCACAACATTCTCATACTCATCATATTTCACCTTTCATTTTCATATATGAATTGACTTGAGACAAGTAAATGTGTGGAGGGATCAGATTGTTCGAAATGTTGTATTACGAAAATACATCACACACATTGTTCAGATAATCTTCGTCTTACAGTAGCATTATCGAAATTTATTGAATGGACTAATTGTTTCAATGCCTTAGAATTGTTATTCATGATTTTATTGAAGGATAACTTGGATATTGATCAAGTTTTGATTAGGATGTACTGATTTCGTAGTGGATTGCATACTGATTGAATTCCTGAATGAATGAATGTTGTATCTAGTACAAGGAGTTCACCTGAGTGTGCACCATAGACCTAATCACTGATCCAACTCATAACCGATAGTGCTCTTAATGTTGTATTGTGCAAATACATCTTATTTTTCAGATAATCTTCGTCTTCCAATAATCTTATCAAAATTCTAAGACTATGAACTGAAGAAGACTATGTGATTGATTTCAAAGGTCACAATTTCTCATTAGAACCTGGGGAAATCTGATCTCAAAGGATGTCACTGACGGGGAGTTATTATTAATGTGAGTATTGATGAATTTCAAGATGGTCCTCATCATGAACTAATTTCACTTGAATCTTTGAAAGTATCATATGTACGCATTGCTGAGAAGTCATATTCTTGAAGGAAGCAGCTATTCACTGCACACAAGTTTTAGACAACTGATACCAATCCGTGGTGAATCCTACCTTCAAAGCAATCAATCAACCCCTCAGGTGGTTGATAGGCACAATGCTGATAAGTCCCAGAGACTGGACTGGACTACTCTACTATAATAAATCATCCTCGTTGATGAGAGCACAACTCCACTATTACTCTACCTCACTTATCAATATGTAGTCGGTGAAAGTCTAAGTTGATGTGGACATGAGTGTGTATTGAATAACAGAATCAACAAGGACAACAGAATAGCCATATTGATCAACATGATGCTTATTGGTTTCCTAGTGAGTTCAAATCTCAGTGGGATGAACAATACATTGACGAAAGTGATTGCATTCAGGTGATGAGTACTTTGTGATTGGGACGAAGTGGGCATTGTGTATTCCACTGTTAGCCACTCACCATCAATGTTTGATATTGGTGAGTATACATATAGAATAGCTGTACATGTGTGCCTGTGTCTGTACTAGTGAGTTGATTGAAGTCTCCCTGTTTGTCTGTTTGTTTGTTTGTGTCTGTCTATCCTTCTTTCACATATTGAGACGTGTGTGTGTGTATGTGCGCAGAATATGTGAAGCATATGAATTGAAGACAGGTGAAAGTAGATTTCTTTGAAGATAAGTTAGCCGACAGAGATGAAGAGGAAGTAGACAGTTGACTGTAGAGAAGTTGAGTGGAGTAGTAGAGGGGATTAGTGAAGTTGTTATTCACACCTAACTGATTCACTCATTCATTTCTGTATTTATATGCCTAATTTTTCATAGATATACTTGTATATTGATAGTTGAAGATAACTTCATCGAGAAATCGCATTGAGTTTACACTATGAGAAAAGGAACGATGGCTTTTATTTGCCACTGCTATATAAGTTCACTTCTTAAGTAACTACTTAATTTATATTAGTAGTATTTGTATGTGAATCAATTTCCGTGAGGTGTAAAGCTGTAGATGTAGCGAAGGAGATGCAAAACACTTGAGTACTAGTGAGGTTGGTTAGATGGTACTGATAATTTCTCTTACTTACCAAAAAGACAATAAAGGATTCATGTTAAGTTCTGTTTGTTTATTTTGTCTAGTAACACATGGTGATATAGTAATTCCAACTGACTTGGCGACGTTTCGACAATAAATCATTTCTGCCCATAATTAGATCATTGGATTATTCACATAAATTTTAACTTCTACCTCGTGTAGTCTTGTCACCCACCTCTTATTCTCTGTTTCTATTATTAAGGAAGCTTTTCATATCTTTGGTATCCATGGCTGTTGCGTCATTTCTATCACATGTGTTGGATGGGTTTTGATTCGATGAACAAAGATTCAGTATTCAATCTCTCTCTCTCTGCACACAATTATATTGAAGCTTAGTACAGCAGTTTTGTCCCATCCACCCTATTGTGTGTTTGTGTGTTAATGTATGCACTGCATTTGCAGATCTGTAGATCTGCAGATCTGTCATTCTATATTTAGCTAAATTTCTATATTCGGCTAAACTCAGTGATACTGGTCGACTGACTAGTTTGAGCTATGTACTGGAACACATGCCCACTCATTACATGGAATTTGATAGATCAGATTATGTTACTTTACTGGTTCTATCGGATCCGTCAAGCTAGGCGACAAAGCTTATCTCTGACTAAGTTTTTAAATTTGAATATCACCATAACTAGTTGCAGCTTTATTGAGGATCCTACGTAGACTTTCTGATGTCCCTTCCTTACAGGAACTCTGTTATACTCGTGTTGTCGTTATTATTCGTAATCGTGTTACTGCTATTATTTTGTTTGCTGTGTGTTCGCACGGATTTCCTAATAAATTGCAGAGGGTACTTCTGAAATATTAGAGCTTCTTTATGTACTCCAGTTACTTGTTTGCGTCCTTGAATTGACTAGTCAGTTTTCCTAGTTCATTCAGACATTTGATGTAACCTGCCTTCACTGACTGATATTGAATGAGTTGACCTGAAGTCTAGGCATCTGTTGGAACATGTCCGGATTCTGCAGACGGTAGTATCCAAACCATCTTCTGTCCTTCGTTTTATCATGAAATCCAACATAACTAATTTCTCTTGTTCATCTAATACTTCCTCGTAAGTCAATTTCATTGCGTCCACTACTGAGTTGATGTTATGTATGAGAAAGTTGTCGATCTGTTCCGATTTCAACACAGCAGTAAATGTGTCATCCACATTTCATCACCATATCTCAGGTGCAGGATTAAATCTTCGTAAAGGCATCTTTTCCCAACTATCCATAAATATATCTGCTACGATTGGAGATATTGGTGATCCCATTGCCACTCCTTCTGTTTATCTGTATATTATGTCCTAAAACTTGAAGACTGTGGAGGTCAGACACAACTGTACGCCTAATATGACCTCATCAACCGATATCTTAGTTCTATGAGTAAGTTCTGAATCAGTATTGAGTTAACTTCTGACTGCTTCCAGTGCCATATTTATTGGTATTTTAGTATAAAGACTTGTTACATCTAAGCTAACCATTTTTTTCATCCACTTTAATGTAGGTCATTAAGCCTTAGTTTTAACTCGTAAGAGTTTACTAGTCTGGAATTTGAACGGTTCCTAACAGGACACATTATTGATGATAAGTATTTTGCTAGTTCCTCCGCAGTTTTTTAAACCATCTATTTATGTGAGGTAAAGATAGAGCTGAGAAAGCACTGATAAACCAGAATGTACAGAATACGCATACGTGTGTGTTGGTGCATACATATGTAACTACATAAGTGAAATTGTTACGTAAAATACTGTTCTCTTTTTATTAGTAAATCATTAATAATTTTACTACTTACCACAATCTATGCAAAGCAGGGAAAATGATTAATTAACAAATTAACCGTTTAAGACTGTTAATCATATCTCCATTAGCTAATTTTTAATTATTCTTAATGTGATGTAAGTTGGGTGTTGCATGAATTAAGTTATTTCGAAGGAGATGGGTACCTTAGCTTCTCAGAGGAAATACAAATCAGCTGATGAAGCCTAGAGCAACGAAACACGCAACTTGAATTTTGCTACAAACCACCGAATCATAAATACAGTAAACGGCGTAAAATAATCAAGATCATACCATGATCATCATTACTGTACATAGTCAATGTGTCAATGTTTCACGAGTACTATTGAAAACTTTAGAAATAGTGGAAGTCACGTGAATAGCTATTTCTGAATTACACTAATGTATAAAATGTGTGTGATTGGAAAGTGCTAGAGTTCAACTGGAGAGTTTGGTAATCACAGTGTCACATCAGACGTCCTTTTTTGTCCCTTGGAAGAAGGCTTATCAGGGGTTGATGCCAGTGAAGTGTTTACATATTGATCACATCACAGAAACACTAACTTAACAGTTATCCGATGCTAATACAACCTCGATTTAGCTAATGATGATAACTGGTTGATGTGAAAGACTTTCGCCAGTTCAGATCACTCATACAGTTTCCGTAAACTGTAGCAATATTATTCCATTCAAAACCTTAGCAAATATTGTGAATAATTAAGGTATATTCGCCGCAGTAGAACATTTGTAGCTCAGGAGGATAATATTGGTGGTGTTGTGTTCTTAGTTGCGTGGTTTTATTGTCAAGCTTTCATAACCACAAACTTCAGAAAGAATTGAACTATAAGGTTTTCTCCATAATTTACTTGTCGTGATTGCCTTGCGTATGATTGACTGTTTCCACCAAGGTCTTGTCATTGTCTCAATGTTTATTTTCATTGGTTGTGCTGATCACCTGTAATTTATTTCTTATTGGTTGATAGATTGAGTCAACGTCAAAATAAACATGAAGACGACGACAGGACCTTGGCAGCAACAACCAATCGCATACAAGGCCATCAAGATAAGCTACTAAATAAATTGTGGAGAAAACCTTATAGCTCACTTATTTCTGAATCTCTACTATGAAGCAATGCACCTCAGAATAAACAACACTGTCAAGAAGTATGTTGGCCTCACTTGGTGTTTGCCTTCCAAACGCATTTTCGAGTATATACAAGCCTGCTTCCATATAGGAGAAAGGAGAACACATCACAACTCTTCTTTACAACATTTGTTCGATTATATCCACCCTGGGGTAAATGCAGAAAACAACTTCAGTGTCCTTCACAGAGTTCATGGAAGCATCATGATTGGTGTACACTTGAAATACCTTCAAACTGCACAAGTCATGGCAGTTCATATTCTGAAGCCTGAACTCTGAATTCAAAAGAGATTTGTCCAGTCACTCGAGTTGCAATGGACATTACTCATAGCAGCATTTTGTTCTCAAAATATTTTCTCTCACTTCTCACACATCGCATCATCCCACTGCTTACAATTCTGATTTCTCATTACATTCACCATTCACCCTTCAACCATGTTACATCATCACTCTTGATAAGTTTTCTCTTCATCACTATTTTAGACATTACTTAACTCTAGTGTTATTGTTTGTATTAAATCGTCGTTGATTGGACCGAACTGATCAGTCTTCACTCTTCTTCTAATCTCGTGATTAATCATAGAAACTGGAATTTGTTTCAAGAATATTTTATGAAACACATTTCTTTCTGGTTACCATGTGAATCTCACATATACGACTGTGCAACTTGAGAATGATATCGTTGAAATGCAGGGACTCTTTACTAAACGTATTTCGTTTTGTATATTGGGGTTAATAGTGGATCTCCAACCCAATGGCTGGATGGTAAACACGTTGGCCATGATACTTGAAGATCCTGAGTATAATCTCTAGCTGAGTCATGAATGTAGACTGCTTGGATGAAACAGGTATCCATTGCTCTTGGGGTTTTCAATGGTTCGTCAACTGATTTCAGTTCATGATGAATACTACCTTAGAAATAAAATCCTCTTTAACCTTAGAGTACATTTCTGTATAGTGTTGATGAGTGACATATTTCAAGATTGATATCCTGAAGTTCAAATCGAAAGTTATGACTCCGCGGGTCAATCAGTCGGAAGGGAAGTGGATGCCATCTGAAGGAACTGGATGATAGCTACACTATACGGCATGAATTGACTGAAGTAAGAGACTGTGCACCATTGAAATCCGACCCAGCTGCTCAGCGATTAGCGTTTTCGCCAAAAAAGATGAACATTCAGTTTTTTATTTAATCCATGTGAACCACTGAATTAGTCAACTTACAATTTACTGAAGTATCTCGATTTCCTTACTATCTAGATTTGAGTTCAAGTCCCGAACTAACCACATGTATCCAAGCATTTGGATAAAGTACTGCCTGTTGCTCATATATATGTATGCACAAACAAATGAACAAGCACAAACATTCATAAGGCTTCAGTAGCACATCGCAATTTCACTCTCTCGAACCTGGCTCCACGACTGCCCGTAAGCTTTCATTTCTTCCTCACATCATCTCCTACATGTCACCCTCGGACGTTCAACTCGTCGTTTCCCATTTCGGTTCCACTTGAGTGGCTGCTCTGACACATGATGTCCCCGAACGGTTTTCTTAGTGTATGCCCAATCCATCTCCACTTTCTTCTTTCGCATATTTGTTGAGCGATAGGTTGTTGATTGGTTCGTTGGCAGGTCAGAGTTCCTTGTTGCTTATTCTTTCTCTCCTTCTCATTTCATCTTCAGTATGGAGTGAGCATAGGTGGCAGCTGTTCATGTATATCTGCAGTTGGTTGGAAATACTTTTCGTAACGCACCAATTCACTCCACCATCACATAGAAGTACTGACTTGACTGACTTAGTGTTGAAAATCCAGATCTTCTTTATGCAGAGTGCAGTGTAGTACATTAGATCTCCACACTGACTTCAGGTTAATGAAGGGCTGTCTTGCTGTCTTTCCGATACTGGCTTTGACATTTTTGTCTGCGCCTGTTTCGCCTGTAGTTGTAACGATCCTGTCTAGGTGAGTAGGTGAAAGAGACAACTTCCTTTAGATTCCTCCCGTTGTTGGTGATTGCTGCTTGTTGTTGTTGTTGGTTGGGTATCTTCATCCCCTGTGTCTTCTCTACGTTCACCTGAAGGAAGTCACGTTTTCGCTTTCCTGTAGCTTCTGCCAACTTGTCGGTTTTTGTCCGTAGATCTTAGAGCTTGTGTGACATGAACCATAAATCATCGGCGAAATCCGAATCTTCCAGGGTCTTTTCATCGGTCCAGCTTATCCCCCATCTTCTTGCTCCTCACAGTTGTTCTTTGTATGGCCCATTCAAGTCAACCACAATCAGGAAGATTATCAGTGATAGTAGGCAGTCTTGTCTTACTCTTAACTTTACTTCGGAGACCTCGCTGAGCTTTCCTTTGTGAATCACTTGGTGTCAGTAAGATAGGTGACGTAATATTACAGTGGATTGTATTTCGATATTGCTTATGCTTGAGTCACTCCTACAAGGAGGCTTAGGTTATGAGTACAGTCTTCTGATGACAGAGAAGAAGGGCGAAACCCAGATGAAACAACCTTTTCTTGGTAAACTACATTTCATCTCATGGAAAGCAAATCACTTTTGTGAGCTCCAGATAGTGTAGGTTGGGTGTTGAGTTATATGCCTGTTTCCATTGTTCATCAGTGAATTAGTCGGTTTAGATGGCTTGGGACACGTACTGCGCGTGCAGAGTCATCGTCTACCTCAATGCACCATGCTAAAGAAACTGGATTAGGTTGAAAAGGGTTCAGGGTAGCTAAACCAAGACCTGGAATCTGTCGCTGAAGTCTCTTACTGTTGCTCTGTCATGTGAGGAGACGTAGACTACTTGGTTGAGGAGCCTAGAACGATAGGAACCAGTGATTGAGGACTCTTGGTAACATGTCTGATAACTGGTCGCAACGATGCAGATGTATCCACTCATTGACATCTTCCATACTAACGTTTATTTTCAGTATGTTTATTTCCTCACATTACTTTGTCTACTTTGATGTCAGTCTTTTTCAGCCAAATCAATGATTGCTAATCAATCTCTTATTTTATAGTTCTGAGAGACACTTAACTTTATCAAAGTGATGCACCGCGATCCTAAGTCACTTAACTTGGTGGGTAGATAACAGAAAATGATCGGCAGAATTTGGTTAGTAATTAGGACTGGGTAACATGAAACTGGTTGCTCTGCGAAAAACTTTGCGCTAACATGTTGACCTTCATAGCCCTATTAAACATACTGAAAACATGTTTGAGATCTAAATAGTCAGATATCGATTAATTAGTAATGAATAATTCCGAGGTTGAGCATTATTGGCTTGTTAGGAAGCTCGAGACCTACCTTACTTTCTTATCACAGGTGACCTCGATAACTTTTGCTGTTGTTTGACTCGTGCTGTTCACCTTATGTCTCATTATTGATTGATTTTCAGTTGACTGATCTTCAATGAAGTCTCCAGCAGATTTTTAAGCTCACTGGTTGTAGTGTCTCCAAGTTGTTTTAGTCGAAGTGTTAATTGTGTTTTCCTACATCCATCCATATCAATGAGAATAAACCACGTCGTCTGGATTAGCCAAAATAGTGATGTTGATAACCTTTGAGATTTCTTTCGATAATGGATTCTTCAGTTTTGCATAATATATTCATACTGAATGAGTGAAGCAATAGACAGACAGTTTTTGAGAGATTTGAGAGATATGATAAACTGATTTGTTTCATTGGTTCACGTCGTTGTCCTGATATATGTGTGTGTTCCGTCGGCATGTATTTCTTGATGAAGTTCACTAGACTGTCACTGACTCCAAACGCCTTGTAAAGCTGAATGTCTTCCGATTTCTGCAGTTGTTGAGTACTGGAACAAGTCTTGACACAAATGTGAATTATACCTTGGCTGAATATGCTTAATTTCAATTCAGGAGAGTATTCCTATGAATGTGCAAGGACTTTTATGCTTCTAGACCCCTCCATAAAGAGTAATGAGTGAGAGAAATAAAGTAGATTGAAGTTCTTCAATAAGGATTAAGGTTAGAGCAACATCTATTACTGCAGTATTCGGTAATGTTGTTTTAAACTTCAGGTGGGGCGTCAGTTCCATCGACACTGCTGAAGAGTGACAAAAAGGATGAAACCCAGTGATGTGAAGAGCTTCCTACTAATCGCCTCTGTCTGACTAATATGGGATAGAAGTCTCTGGATCAGACGGTGAGAATCAATCAACAGAAAGCAATGAATCTAAGTTTCAAGTATGCTGATACTTATCAGAGGAGTTTACCTTTAACCCTTAAAAGACTCAAGTTGCCTTGTAGACCTTAACTTATTTCAGTTATTACTGAAGTCGGGAACTCAGCCACTAAGCTAGTCAGATGAACGTCCTTACCACACTCTTGAGCAAATCTAACGGAGAGTTTTTATCTTGGAATTTAAGATTGGTACTGTTAGCTGTTGCCAACAAGATCGAACCATAGGCAGAAGAGAGTCAGTCAGTCAGTATCAACATGAGGCCTGGTCACTCCATGTACGACGGTTATAGTTTCACTCCAGTATTGGACATGTCAAAAGTAAACAGCTAGGCCTGTGGCCCACCAGAAATCGAACTCAACACCTTCAGGTCTTGCAGCGGATGCATTAGCCATTCAGAGTTGGAGTTCAGTTCAGTTCAATTACCTGCTTTAGTCGGTTCCCCATATAGAGCGACTATCGACCAGGCTCTTTTGTTGACACCGACTTCACCTAGGACTGGATAACCCTACAGGTCATGGCTTCCATTTCGAAGCGTGAAATTCTCACCGAACTATGTTGAACTCGAAACGTAGTCACCAACAAGTACCCACACTCGTAATTGGATAAGCAAAAGGTAGGCTAATGAGATATTTGATATTCCCCTCAAATTATCCCTGTATTTAACTAAGCCACTACAAAATTATTTTAGTAAATCGATGACATTTATAAACCGTCAGTATTTATCAAACAAAGTATATGATTATGTCAATGAACATCTGAAGAGTGCTTTGCTAGGATGAAACAGTTTTCCAGTACCCTCAGGTCTTCAATATCTTTCTAACTCCTACCACATATTGGAGAATGCCATCTCGAAATCAATCGACTTTCTTGAAAATCGAGGTCTCAGACAATAGTTAGCCTAAATCATCTTTTTAGTAAGTTTGTACCGTATAATAACTTAGTTTTTTTGGGATGAAATATATCTGCAATTTGATACAGTGTTTAGGGCTGGGTTCCATGATGCACATTTCGTCCATTTCATGACTTATCAGACTCAGACTCCAATCCTACGTCAGAACCTCCATATATTATAGTTTTATCCCTTAGTCTAGTGTTCTGCCCACAAGTATTATCAATCATTTGTTCATACTTACACTACATTGTTCCTTATTTTCTCACTGAGCTAACATGATTGGTTTCTATCGGTAAATGCAAATTCATTAATTATTAGACAAAAAGTTCCTTTAGTAGTTCATCAGTCTACTGAATAACAGTTTGATATTTGAATTGAGATATTCTACTTTCCAACTTCCAAATCTTTTAATCATATCCTATTCAAACCTTTCATTTCACCATTTTGAATATGGATTGGTGAAGTGTCTTCAAGCAGGGTTGAAACACTAACTCAATTTTTTTTCAAGTTTCTATTGCTCTTTCATTGCTCTTAAGTTACACAGATTAGGCTGACAAATCAACTGAATAAATATGTGTCTCACATGGGAGAAGTTTTGTTTCTCATAGACAATATGAGTTCTGAGATGCAGGAGGATCTAGCTGATGAGTCACTTTAAAAAATATGAAACGCATGTCAAGATATAGGCTGCACTTACGGTTGATAATATCGCATTGTAATAATCAACCGTTATCCAAATATTGAAAAAAGTTTACAATATACCACCAGTAACTGATCGATAACAAAAAGTTAACATCATTTTTTCCCAGTTTCTATATAATAGTTACTACTTATTGATTTCGTTAGTAGTCTAAGCCACTCGTCGCATTTCATCTCGAGAATGTAAGAAATTAACAAGAACCTGAAATCATGTCATGTTAGTAGTGACCAATCACGAGCATGAAAATTCAAGGTCAAAAAGGCCAAATTCTCAACTCATTATAGGCTGTAGTTCTTATAGCCATGAAGGTGAAAATCACTGAATTTTGTTTGGACATCTCATGGTCATTCTGAGTGATTTTATTGTCTTACACAATCGCATAAATGCTATAATCTAGTTTTGTTCAAGTAAAGCTATTCAAATATTGAGAACAATACAGTTAAATAAATGAATAAATAAATAAAAGATAGGAGAAAGGAGGGAAAATTGCTTATTTGGGTAACAATATCAAATATATATAGTCCTATATGGGATATTCGTTACTAAACGTTGGATAACCATGTTTCAAAACTCGGTCATACAAATCTGCCCTTTCACGGCAATGATGTTCAGTGGATGGATACAATTGACGAGAAGACCTACCTCCCCTGGGTTTCGTATCTGTCGGCACTTATCAGTGACGTATATGTGCAAAGTTGAGGGAACTGATGTACCGTCAGAAATTTGAACCAGAGTCATGTACTACTGGAGTCAGAGACACTATCATTGATCTATTGACTCCCTGTGGGATTAGATACATTTATTGATCATTGAAGAGTAACCAATTTCATGCTATCTGGTTCTAAATTCTGACTGAATTCTATTCATTATTTTCGAAACTTTGGTCACCAACCTACAGGACTCATCATTTCGGTAAGCATTGACTGGTATTTGTCGGCTGGAAACGATTGGTGGAAATCTCTGAACCAAGGTTTCTTGGTTATTGTTAATAGGTAGTCAGGTGTTTTAACTCAACCTTGGGGAAACAGATAGCTTCTTAGAGATTTGAAGCTTCATCAATAAACACTGCATTGTGAGATACTATGAATGGGTTAAATGTGCTACGATTGGCGAGTTATGGTACTGCAAGAGATACAATGATTGGTCACTGCAGTGCTGACTAAATTCCACACATTCTCTCTGGGGTTACCACTGAACACAACAGAGATTTGTGGATTTATCATGTATCTAGTGTATGCGTAAGATCCTCTGAAGACTTTCAAGGTTGGTCAAGTCATATATCCTTCGTCAGAAGACAACAATACACTGACTGGAAAACATTTTTGTTGCTCATATTCATATCTCAAAGCAATCATACAACTTTCAGACTTCTCTTATATATAGTTTTCCAGATATCTGCAATATGTGTTGAATCGTTCTTGTTATATGTGCGTTCGGTGTCGATTCAATGACAAAAGATCTTGAGATCAATCTTCTTCAACACTTACCTAGCTATATTCAACTTTAGAATTGTCACCTCACATTCCATCTACCCTATAGTATGATTATGGGATCGTGGATACAGAGGGATAGCCAAGTTTTCCTCGAAATTACTTATCTTACTAGGGTCTAACATTGTATGTTTTGCTAAATGTTTGTGCTCCTCTATTCTGACTGATCCAATTCAGCTGCTTTGATCTATATACCTGACCTCATAATCATAATTACATGGTATTTGAAAGATTATCACTTGACTATCTGAGATACTAGTAGTTTGGCAGACTAGTATCTACATTGAGTAGTGATTGAAGGTGAAATGAAAATCTGAAACGCAGCTGGGTTTATACTAGCAACCACCAGGTTTCCGGCCTGATGCCCTACCAACTGACCTCCAACTGGTCCGATTGCTGACCAGATTTTCATTTCAATCACCAAATGACTGGTGGTCACTGGTTCGAATCCTGCAGTGTTCATTTCACCTTCAGTCATCATCCGGTATCAATACCAGTCTGCCAAACTACGGCAGATACTCAAACGATCATCAATATGATGCTCCCCCTCTCTAATTCAGCTAGATTTAGATTAGGATGAGAAGTCTTGACTAGGCAACCAGTGTAAATACGATCAAGCGGTAGTAACTAGTCATGAATTCACATTGTAGTCGGGTAAAATTCTTGGTGATTGAAGTGAAATGAAAATGTGATCAGAAGTCGCACCTCGTAGCTCAGTTGGTGTAGAGTATCTGGCTGGGAAACCAGTGGTCTCAGGTTTGAATCTGGCAGCGATCCAGATAATCATTTCACCTTCAATCATTATCACTCAGTATAAGCTTGATAGATTAGACTGTTTTTATTAATAGGCTATACTGGATATTTTAGTTTACAAAGTTTCTATGTAAGCGAGTTTGTGGGCTTAAATACTAACCTGATTCGAGAACTGGTAAGAATTCCAAAATTTTTCGATGTGCCTTCTTTATACGACAACACCAGAGAAGAGTTGAATTGCCTCTTAGATATCTTGCAGTCACCACCGAAATTACCACTTCTTCTTTTATCAAGACACTGGTTATTGAGAAGAATTGTATCTCTGATGTGTTTCAGTTTCTTATTGAAGTCTTTTGACTTGTTGGGCAAACTCCTAACCCGATTACTCAAACATTTTTTCAAGCCTTCTTTGACAGATATAGGCTGAGATGATGTAAAATCCAAGTATCTATTTGAATGTGTTGGACTCCTATGCACACTGATATTAAAGCTTCCATCTTCTCGCCTCTTGATTTTCCAAACCAATATTGGGGTAATTCTCCTTCTTCACTCTTGAGTTCGCGTCATCCAAAGAGTAATTTCCCATAAATACTCTTTGCTGTATCAAATAAACAATCTAATATGGAATCATACTCTATATCACAGTGTCCCACTTTACTCTTTCGCTGTACGATTCTCTGGTTTCTATGGTGTCAACTATCAAAATTTTTTGCGGTTCTATTTGTGTTTCAGGTAGCGACAGGGAGTGATGAACCAGCTGTCTTGGTACTGTGCTTCCAATGATTTAGAAAATGTATGTTCTGTAGTATTCCACATGATGAGCAATCATCACACATATGTCATGTAGGTAGGTAAGTAAGTAAGTGGATGAGTAAGTAAGCAAGTAAGTGTGTAAATAAGTAAGTAAATGGATGAGTAAGTAAGTAAGTGATGAGTAAGTGTGTAAGTAAGTGATGAGTAAGTAAGTGGATGAGTAAGTAAGCAAGTAAATGTGTAAATAAGTAAGTAAGTGGATGAGTAAGTAAGTAAGTGATGAGTAAGTGTGTAAGTAAGTGATGAGTAAGCGTGTAAGTGATGAGTAAGTGTGTAAGTAAGTAGATGAGTAAGTGTGTAAGTAAGTGGATGAGTAAGTGTGTAAGTAAGTGGATGAGTAAGTAAGTAAGTAAGTGTGTAAGTAAGTAAGTATGCAAGTAAGTAAGTAAGTGGTACGTAAGTAACTAACTAACTAGCTAACTAACTGACCAATCAATCAATAGACCAATCACTAGCCTTCAAACCGACACTATAGTTATGAATAAACTAATAAATAAGTTTGGCGAGCCAAATTCTTCTCTAGTGAAATATAATGGTAGAGATAAGCATTAGTGGTCCCAAACCCATGACCTAGAAATGACCTTGAACGGCCAGTCAAATTTCCTGGACGTGAAGCACTTGTTTTCAAGGTAAAAATATATTTCGGAGACAATAAAAATATGTAAAAATACAAAGAAAATAGTTGTATGGGATAGGTGCCACTTATATATTGTCGAAAGGCTCCCGATATTTTCACTAGAGTATCAGTAGAGAAATTCAACCAACTTGTGTATGTGTGTATTCATCTAAATGACTGTATACCATTTCAGTTTAAGAGTCATTCATTGCTCAAATTCTTTTCTTTAGGGCTTTCTTGAATCTTTTGGGTGAATATGTGTGTTTCATCACAGAGTTTATAAAACTCGACGTGTGGTTTCTAGTCCAGTGGATTTAACCAATAGGAGATAAATGAGAAGGTATCATCCACTGGTCTTCATATATTTTGCTTCCAGGAAACACAATTCTGTGCATCGTTAGCAGAAGTGTTGCTTCAATTGCATCAGGAATTCTCTCAGCCCATCCATTTCATCATGGTTCTATTTGTTTCCAGATCAGATTCGCTCCTGAGTATCTGCAACTATACTTTCTTGCGATAAAAGCAATCTCAATAATATGCAGGACCAATTCAGAACCTTCCGAAAGCCTGGTGATCTGATTCACTTTTCGAGAAACAACAACTCTACAATACTGGAACCACCCAACCAACATACTGAATCTGTTCTTTACTTACTAAGAGAGCTGCATAAGTTCTGACTACTTAGGAAATCTCAACTCCGATGCAAGATGCTCGTTCGACATTCGCCAACTTTTATCCTCTGTGGTGCCAGTTGTCAAGGTATCCAACTATCTATCAATTCACGAGGATAGTGCACTGCAGTCCGTTTCGTCCTGTTGCACGTCTGTAAGATATGGTCATCAAAAGTAGAAGGTACGAAGCGATTACCTGGTTTTGATGATAGGTGTCTTCGCAGCTATTCTCACGTTTGGTGGAGTCATCGTATGAGCAGTGTTGAGGTCAGATGAAGACAACTAGTCAAGACAGATAATTCGATTAACAGGGTTACGAACCTTCATCGACTGATATACCTTGAATATGTACTGTACATTCCAAGTTACTGTCGACCTCGATGACCCATTGTGGAGGATGTTGAGAGAGAGTTCGGGGTGGCAAAGTGAGACATGATATTAGTGCTTGATGGTCTCTCTGCTTGGTGGTCTGAGTGGTATAGGAGAGTAGCATACTACCTGGTGGAGTCCTCAAGGCAACAGAAATCAGTGGTTGAGGACTCTTGGTGATATGGCTGGTAATTGGTCACATTAATGCAGATGTTTTCACATTTTGACATCTCCTAAAGCTCGACTATTTACTATAACGGTTATCTTGATATATTTCATTTATTTTCGATGAAATCAATTTCTTAGCTGTACATTTGTGGAGATATAGTGAAGAGGATAGAATGGTGTAGAAAGTCAATATAACCACCTTAAAATATCTATATTCTAGTCACCCTTGAAAGTTGATGGAAAGGTGTTGAATTGATGACATATTTATGATGATTTTTAATCACTTTTTCTAAAAGTTAGATACAACACCTATTGCCAGTACTGATTTCGCCATTTATGAGTTTTGACAACAAATCACATTTTTGTAGATATGTAAAACATTAAAGTACATTCTAAGTGCATGAAAGTTTAATTATGCAGTTAGTCAGTCAGTTAGTTAAGTAACCAATAAGTTACGTATGTAGGCACATAGCTACGTAGATACGCGGATTGGTAGGTAAGTGATCAGTAAGTTAGTTAGTCAGTCAGTCAGTCAGTTAGTTAGTTAGTTACTTATTACTATTATTTATTATTTGTCCCTTGGGTTCCTAATGGAACATAGAGCTTCAGTAGCACGCCTCCAATTCACTCTCTTCTCTGCAGTCTTTTCAACCTGGCTCCACAACTGCCCACAAGCTCTCATTTCCTCCTCGCACGATCTCATCCATGTCACCCTCACCTCGGACACCCAACTCATCCTTTCCCATCTGGGTTCCACTCGAGTGCCTGGCCTGAAGCGTGATGTCCCCAGTCGACTTTCTCAGTGTATGTCCAATCCAATCAATCTCCACTTTCTTCCAGTGTATATTTGTTGGGTGATAGGCTCTTGCTTCGTTGGTTCGTTGCCAGTCAGAGTGAGTTCCTTCTTGCTTATTCTTACTATGCTGACCACCTGATCTTCAGTATGGAGTGAGCGTAGGTGGCAGGTGTTGATGAATATATGTAGTTTATTGGAAATGCTTTTCATGACACGCCAAGTTTCTGAAGCATATAGCAGCACTGACTTGATATTGGTGTTGAAAATCCGGATCTTGTTCACGCTTTATGCTGAGTGCAAATCTCCACACTGGTTTCAGGTTAATGCAGCAAGGCCTGTCTTGCTGTCTTTCCAATCCTGATTTTGACGTCCTCATCTGTGCCGCCTGTAGTTGAAACAGTGCCTCCTAGATAGGTGAAGGAAGCTACTTCCTTCAAGTTTCTCCCGTTGATGGTGATTGTATTTTGTTGTTGTTGGTTGGATATCTTCATCACCTCTGTCTTCTCTATATTTACTTGAAGTCCCGTTTTCTCTGACCTGCCCCATCTGTCAACTCATTAGTTTTCACCTGTATATCTTCAAGTTTGTGCGACATCAGACACAAGTCATTGGTGAAATCCAAGTCTTCTAGGTTCTTTTCCCCGGCCCAGAGTATCCAACTCTTCTCACAGCTCCTCACTGTTTGTTGCATGATCCAGTCTACTACAATCAGGAATATCATGGGGATAGTAGGCAACCTTGTTTTACTCTTGTCTTCACTTCAAAAGCATCACTGAGCTTCCTACTGTGAATTACTTGGCATTTGGCGTCTTCATATAGTTGTTGAATGTGGTATTCCGTAGTGCTGAAGCAGCTGCCTGCCAAATTACTCCTCGGTCGACGCCTGCCTGCCTGCTCCTGTAGTAGTTTTGAATCCAGCGCATCCTTTAGTCTGTCCACGATGATGTGGCATAATATTTTGATTGGGGTGGACAGGAGCGTGGCTCTGCGCCAGTTCTTGCAAACACTGAGGTCGCCCTTCTTCGAAAGTTTGACAAAGTAGCCGTTCTTCCAGTCACTCGCCATGTACCTTTCCTTCCTTCCAGACGTTCTGCAAAAGTGGTGTGAGAATGTGAGCTGTTGTCTCTGCATCTGTTCTCAGTGCTTCTGGTGGGATTCCATCTGGTCCTAGTGCTTTCCCGCATTTCAGTAACTTTATGGAGCTCAGGACTTCGAGTTTCGTCGGAGGGCTTGTGTTCACTTGTAGTTCTGTGACTGCACTGCTGGTGGTATTTCTGGACGAAGTGCAGGTGGTGGTCGATTCAAGAGCTTTTCGAAGTGGTCATCCCATCGTTTCTTTTGTTTCTCCTCTTGGGTAACTAGCTTTCCTTCATCACCTTTCATTGGTTTCGTCTGCGTTGATCTATTCCCCACCTGGTTATTTGATACAATATTGTCAGGTCTCTCCAACCAGCAGCTTGTTCTGCTTCACTTGTCTATGTGTCAAAGAAGTGTCTTTTGTCTTTGCGCGCACTCTTTTTCACTTCTTTGTCTAGTCTAGTGTTTTACACTTTGTACTAAGCTTGTCTTTTCTTTCTTCATCCTTGCATCCGTCCGTCTTCTGCTTCAGCATCCTCATCCCCTCTGTCAGCTTCCATGTGTCCATCGAGATCCATTACTTACCTTCTTTCTTCTTCCCTCCTAATACGGTTATGGAGGTTTCTTTCAATATCTCTTTCAAAGACTTCCAGTGTTCATCCGCACACGTTCCTTCAGGGATGTTGCTCGATATCTCCCATTTTGTCTTGATGGCTGCCGTGAAGACTTCCTTTGTAGTTTCATCCTTCAGTTTCCGAGTGTTGTGCTTGAACTGTGGTATATCACCAGCTTCCTTGAAGGCTTTTAACTTGATTTGGAAGGTTCCTTGCACTAGATAGTGGTCTTAGCCTACATCTGCTCCTCTTCTTGACCTAGTGTCAAGTAGGCTGCGTCCCCACTTTCTTGACATTGAGATAAAGTCGATCTAATTTTTAGTGTGTCCTGGTGTCTGGTGAAATCCATGTCGCTCTGTGGATATCCCTGTGCTTGAATACAGTGCCTCCAACCACCAAATCGTTGAATGCACAGAATTCTGCAAACAATTCTCCATTGTCCTTCATCAACTCACAGAGCGCTTCTCGGCCCGTGGTTAGTTCTCTTCCTGTGTTTTCCATTCCCAGTTTAGCATTCATGTCGCCCATTGGGATTTCGATGTCACCATCACCAACTGGTGTCTTGTCCGGCGTTGACTGCAATTGTCTGTAGAATTTCTCCTTTTTCTCTTGATCTGCATTATTTGTAGATGCGTAGCATTGTATGATTGTGACTACCCTTCCTTTTCAGTTGAATCTTGCTGTCATGATCCTGCAAGAGGAAACTAGTTCCCACTGCATGAAAGCCTTCCATGCTCTTCAAGGGGACATCATGATAGCCAATCAAAAACTCAGTATACTCGTGGTTGTCGTCTGGGTGACAATATCGGAGTAGATTATTGATTCTCCAGTTGACAGTTTGGAGATTCCACTCCCATTCCATCTACTTTCGCAAATTCCTAGCACTTCTATGCCATACCTTCTCATCTCGTTTGCAATCTGGAATGTCTTGCTAGGTTCGAACATGGTGTGGACATTCCATGTTCCCATGTTTACTTTTGCTTTCATCTAGAGAGAGAGAGAGAGAGGGAGAGAGAGGATACATCAGCCAATTGGCTTCCTGAAGGCAGACTTTCACCAACCGACGTCATTTCGTCTCCCCGATTCCAGTGAGGAATAATTTTGTTGATATTTGTTATATTTTGTTTGTGCTTTGGAGTTTCTTTAGTGGTTGGATTTGTTTTACAGTGTAGGGTTGCTAGCCCTACGCCCAAACTTCCCTCTTTCCCCAGGCTTTGGACCGACTGGTAACTAGTGAACTAGTTAACTAGGCGAGATACTTACTTACTTACTTACTAACTTTCTTACTTATCCACTAACTAACTAACTAACTAACTAACTAACTAACTAACTAACTAACTAACTAACTAACTTACTTACTTACTTACTTACTTACTTACTTACTTACTTACTTACTTACTTACTTACTCATCCACTTACTTACTTTAATATGTCTCCACCTTGTATAGATATTTTGATATATAGATGGTTGGATAATGCTACAAATTCCAGATTATGAGAAAATGATAAACAGTGAAACAGAGAGAGAGGGAGGGAGAGAGGACGACACCAGAAAATGTACGTCTAGAGTCTATTTGTCAGCATGCCTACAGTATATGAAAGTGCACAGTTTAGTGTGTAGTGTAAACGTAAGAGCATAGCAGGTAGGCAAGAAACAAAGGAAGAATTAACAAATATTCTAATAAGTAATTGAATGAAGCAGTGAATTGGGAAAGATGTAAAACTACTGATAGCCTACACATACTAGATGTCAATTTTCTGTCATTCTTCGTATTATTCAATTCACTTGTGGCCTACCAGTAGACAAAACTATTCATTATACTGTTAGTACTACTAGTTATCATATAAGTAGTATTGATAACTGTAGTACTGATACATCGACACCAAGTTAAATGTTTGTTCTCCTTGGCCTAGAAGATCAATTTTCAACAATAAGCTGTCAGATTAGTGTACTTATATAACTTCTATGCATATATGAGAGTATTTATTCAGCGGCTGGATCGGTATTTGCTGATGAATAACGATAACACCTGGTTTGAAGATTGACAAGTTGCAGGCAATGGGTAAGCATTCTCTTAATGTCGTAGTTGATAACATTACCACTAAGCTATTCGGACACAGACTGATCTCCCGTTGAACTGGGTCAAATACTTTGATTGTTCACTAGAGAAAGAGGAACCTCATGTGGACAAACCCTGAGTGCCGAATGTGTTTTTCACTAATTTAGTCAACTACCAATTACCACGGGTGGGTACTGCTGGGGAGTCCAGTGTAAGGATGAAACACCCAGCTGTTCAATTCTCCCAGGTTTCTAATGTTTCTCCAACTGATGTCAGCCACTCCATGATGAATGCCAACTTGAAATCAATCATTAACTTCCCACAAACTTCCGAATTCAGTTGATCTAGTTCTCATTGTCAAGTCAGTGCTTCTATGTGATGGTTCAGAGACTTGGCACGTTACGAACATCATTTTCAACAAACTGAAGACATATATTAACAGCTACCACCCACGCTTACTCGACACTGAAGGTCAGAAGGCCAGAAGGAATAAATAAGAAGGAATTCTGGCCTGATAACGGACCGACCAAGAACCTATCTCCCAACAAATATGCAGAAGAAAATGGAGTGTATATACACTGAGGAGGCTGTTCGGGACTTCACGTCTCAGGCTCTTGAGTGAAGCCCAAATGGAAAACAACGAGTTGGGCATCCGAGGGTGACATGGAGGAGATGGTATTGGGAAGAAATGAAGGGTTATAGACAGTCGTTGGGCCAGGTTGAAAAGACTACGCAGGAAACAGTGAAATGGTGACGTTCTACTGAATCCCTATGTTCCATTAAGAACCCAAATAACAAATAAATAAATAAAATAAGTGCTCATTGGTGACTATCTTCGAGCGGTGATTCATGAAGTTGCAAGGAGAAGTTGAGACTGGTGGAGCAAACCTGATGGCCGTGAGGACAAATACTCAACGACTGCCAATTAAGTATTAAAATCAGTTTTATATGAATAAATTTTGGAACATTAGAAAATTGCTAATCTCCAGGTCACTTCATCTATCAGAAATATATGAGTAAGCATCATAAGTATAACGAGATCAGATTGAAGAATCTAAGACAGTAGAGGAGATTTTTAGCTCAAGATGTGTATGATAATAGCTTTTGAAGAAATTACTGATGAAGTCACTTAGCTTGCTGACGAAACGTCAAAGAATAAACCTCAAAGCTTGAAGTTCACAGTTTGGGCACTGAGTTACAAGACTCACCATGAAAGTGCAGTTTTTTATCGATTATCAATGTTGACAGAAGGTAGAGAGCATTCAAAAGTCTTACGTTTTTTTTATTGTTGGCACTTATGAGTAAGGCGAATGTATAACCTTGACTGAACGAATATTCATTAGAGATATGAACTGAAGTTAATCATCATTGCATTCATAGACATTACTCCTCCAAGTTGTAGAGGAACATTGATGGAAAGCCTTGACAAGCAGCATATCTTGTTGAGTGTCACCTACCAGATAACACCAGTTATCATTTTATCTCTTTGTTATATATTCCGAGAGGGATATAATACCAACGCTTAAGTGACAGATAACTTCGTACACAAAATTCACCGACTGTAGCCCCCGGGGTAGATATAGAGAGGACCGAAGTTGATAAAAAAGTTTATCGTCTCACAGAAGAATAATAGTCGATTAAGCCAAAAACACGCATGTGTATATATATACACGACACATGTATCCATGACACCTTGTCAAGAATTTTAAACACTAACATAGTAAAAGCGGGTATTAACCAATTAGCGAATGACCTTGAAAATGGAAGTGGGTGGAGGAATCAACCATTGGCCATGCTGTAAAAACGGCGCGTAAAGGACAATTTAAAAATTGTTTCATACAAAACCAATACCTTCCAACATTCTCACGTAGATGAGGTGAATTCTTCGGTGTTCTCTGAACTAATGACATTTAACCACAGATGTTTCAAAATCAAGCTAGCTAACCTCATCAACTATTGCATCTGAGACACGATTTTAACAGAAAAAGGTAATACAGTTTAATTGGTTGAGTGTTTCTGATCGTTGTTATTATTAAGAGCAGAAAAGTTGACGTAAAAAGTTTGCATTTATTCTAGGAGACGTTTTATAAGTAAATTCTTTGCCAGCTGGTAGACATAAGTAACAAAATGTCATGCATAACTGATTCATTTTGTTGGTAGGTTTCCTATGAAACTGGACAAGATCAACACACAAATATTTACAGATAATAATGACATGAGTTCAGGCTAAAAGCATATTAACTAGACCAAGTTTCCATTTTAGTAGTGGTAAACGTTTCTGCATATTTGGTATAAGTGTTACGCCATTATTATTACATATATTGGGTTTTGGTTCAATGAATAAAAACCCAGTAATCAATCTCTCTCTTTCTTCAACTAAGTATATTGAATTCAGGTAAGACAAGACACCTGCCTGGTGCTTCCAGCTTTGTTAAGGATCTTACATAGTCTTAGTTATTCCATTCTAATACAGTAACATAACAGAAGCCCTGAGCTCCCTTCTACTTAGATTTCTGTAACAATTCATGTTACCATATTGCTAATTTGTCTTCTGAAGGATTTATGAATGAACTATAGGGTATAATTATTGAGTTGTACTGTTCCCGTTGTGAATCAGCATCATAAGTGAACTGGGCCTAGGATATTTCCACAAACTGGACCGTCATCGTTAAAGGATTTACTCTAAAAACCAGTAGAACCTAACTACTGAAATAACCAGTCAGGTTTCTTGAGTTTGACATAAAGATGATTTTCTCATTCAATAAGCAAACCTAAGTGACCATTTCGGCAGTTACTGGTATATCATTTCAAAGCTGTGGTTGATGAGTTACTTCAACGTGCAGAAATTTACTTCCAATAAGGTTACTGGTTTCTTTATACTTGCCAGATTATATGACTTCTCTTCACCAACCGACTCTCAGTGTGTGATACGAAAACACATTATACCACAGTTTCCAGTCAGTTAGCTATATACCAGCATCTCATACATAGTGGGCAGATTTGAGTCCATACTCACTGAAAACTCAAATTCTGTACTGATGAAAGTTCGACATGATTTCGGGAAGTGTCATGACTAACAAAGGTTAGGTTAGGTACATCCAACTGACGAGTCACTCTCAATTAGGACGAAACGCGTGTCCTGAATTTCACAGCTAGACACTAAGATGAATTACAACATCGTGAATGAATGGCACTTTCGAGGTATGTGCCAACATAAGTCTAGCGATTAGACCCAGTATAGGAAAGAGGAAATTACACCTATCAAACAACAACAACTCTTACATGACTGTAATTTAGACACTCCGGAAGATCAGATTTCCCATTACATTCTGATGCACCTGCAGCAAAATTGTATCTGCCAGTCTTGACAAAGTTCTGTCAGTTGGCTTAACTCCCACTTGTAGGTTTAATCTGTCATAAGTGTGAAGATTGAAACATTTCGCATCATTACCAACAATAAAACCACAGTCTCCCACCTATTGGATCAACGGGATGAATGACGTAGTTGTGATTATTTCCAACGACAGACAAACGTCTATGCCAGAAACACTTTATATCATGTTGGACATAAATTTCGATAGATAGTAGCCAAATGGTCGGAAACTGCTCTTCAATTTGTACCGAAGGAAGGTGCCTTAATCAGTCTTTCATAAAAGAGTAACTCTTATATCGCAATACTTAAGCACAGACTTAGCACTGCTGTTAGGAGGACTTATACTGCAGCTAGGGTACAACTAACAGAAACCATCAAGCCTGCATACTCGCTCCCTCAACCTCTACAGCATGTGTTAACGACAGTGTCATATCCAGTTTCATCTGCCATTTTAAATGTACGTGTAGTAACACATACATGGCAAGGAGTCGTAGATCTGTCTAAGTTAGGGCCTCAGAGCCTAAACTTCGGTAACAAACATCCAAGTTCATCAATCACGAAACATATCATTGGGACAAGTCACAGGACTGACCTATTTACAGGACATACTCGGACTCGACTTTTACACTTGTCGATACCTTCGCTATTAAGATGTCTAAGCCAACTCTGTGTATGTTTAAAATCAAATCAACTGTGAAACCAAGTTCTATGTACTATCATGTTGATATATTAGTGTATTAGGCTATGGGCTCCTCTGAGGTTGCCTCAGAACTGCTGAATATTCAAGATGTTGTTTAGTTCATCTTGATGAATACTAGCGGAATTCAGTTCGATGTTTGTTTCGTCCTATCCGAGATTCGTCAGCTGAACACATCCGAATCTCAGTGAATGATGTTGTTCCAACTAAAGATACTCAGACTCACTGTTCATCATTTTAAACATCACTAGATTACCAGGATATGAGAACAATCTCTTACACAATGAGTATCAGTTGTTGTTCGATAACTTATTTTTTATCTATTTTTACTCTGTAGATAAAAATCTGTTCTATTTATGAGACAATGAAGTGTATTATTTTGTGGATGAAAAATAAAGATAAAAATAGAACGAAAATAAAATGAAAATTTTTAGAAATATATTCAAAACATGATGTTATGGTTAAAGATTTATCTTCATATTCATCTCTTGTGGTATCTATGCCTAAAAGTGTTTGTGTGTGTGTGTGTGTGTGTGTGTGTGTGTGTGTGTGTGCAGAAACTTTGGAAAAGGCGTAGAATATAAAATATATCGATCAGAAGTAATACTTTCAGACAGAAAGATATGATAACACCATGAAGTTGATGATAGTATACTAAAGTGGTTCAGTGTGCTTTTCATTCATGTACATATTGAATTTGAGTCAGACGGTTTACTCAATCCTGATTTCAGGAAGAGTATAGCCCAATTGAAGTGGTATACACTCATTATCCAGGATTCTTTGATGAGACATTTTTGAATCGACCAGAGACAAGTCAGAAGTAGTGATAGTACTAGTAGTAGTAGTAATAGTAGTAGTAATGGTAGTAGTAGTAGTAGTAATAGCAGTAATAGTAGTGGTAGTAGTAGTAGTAGTAGTAGTAGTAGTAGTAGTAGTAGTAGTAGTAGTAGTAGTAGTAGTAGTAGTAGTGTTAGTATAGTAGTAGTAGTATAGTAGTAGTAGTAGTAGTAGTAGTAGTAGTAGTAGTAGTAGTAGTAGTAGTAGTAGTAGTAGTAGTAGTAGTAGTAGTAGTAGTAGTAGTAATAGCTTTCAGATACAGATCAGTCACGTGAATTCTGTCATTTTTAATACGCAATATGATATGCATAGTCTTAAAGTAAATTCATCTGGCCATCTTCCCTTGAGAGAAGAATATGACTAAGTTTTTCTGTTGACAAGCGTTGACTGCCTAAGATATCAAACAGACTAATTATTCAAACCATACCATTATCCAAATCAATAAGTATTTTCACTTCTGGAAGACTGGATCTCAATGAATCCCCACCTATTTACGACCAATAATATTATCTGGCTGTCTAGTCCTCTTTAGATGGAACGCAGTTGCATCCCATGACTCGTGGAATTTAGGAATTAAGAACTTAGACAAACAAAATAACTCGTGATATTTTCAAAGAAGACCTGGTGATGAGAATGAATTTTTTTAATCCTTTCAGACAAATCACATGAAAATTTTTAAATAATCTTAATTATCAAGTTATATATGACAAGTAATGATCCGCTGAAAAATGAAACGAGATTACAATGGAGATAGTTATCCTCTTGACAGCTCTGTTTCACATTTATGTATGCATAAATATATGCATAAAATGATGGAATATCCCAGACCAGTTTTTAGTCAAAGATGAAGTTTACTTGATCAATGTATAGATGGGAATGAAACATTATTACATAACACAAGAAATGCTCCCAACAGTTTTGTACATGAGCTTTTAAAGCTGTGTACTGACAAAACTTTAGCTGTACACATGAGTGTCTAATCTTCACTCATTTCAAACAATTTCTTAGAATTGTGTCTAGAGAACCTTCTATTAGATAACCAGATGAGCCAGATATCTAGAGTCTGCAAAAATATGTACTTGCTTGTGTGGAGCTGATTACGATGGTCACACTTACTTGAAAAATGAGCTGGTAAACATAAGCTAGGCGAGTTGCTGAAGCCTCAGCACGAAACCATCTTCAGCTACATTGTTGAACAACTGGTAGACTTTTAACATATAACTATTCTGGAGACCATATTCAAAGTTATCTATAGAGGTGAGGATTGTACAATTGCGCACAACCGTAGCTTCGGTGATCCTTGTCTTTAAAATCTCATTTGTGTATTAAAAGAAACATGCGTAAACACTGTGTATACCATGATCTCAGACACTCTGTACCTCCATTTACCATCTGTTTTTGTATCTTATTTGTTCGCTGATTCATTCCAACTTATTTATCATGGACTGACATTAATTAGGGAACCGTTTGAAACCTGAAAGCACCAGACAGCTGTTTGATTCTACTATGGGACTCCTCAGTGGTATGGACTCGTCACTCCGTCAGACACCAGACCCAAGACCTCCAGGTGTCGCAGCGGAAGGACTAGTCATCCAGTCACTCAGTCAGAGTTCAGTGGTACACAACCTTCGACTTCATTCAATTCGTGATATGGTATGACTATTCACAAAGGTCATCAGTTGGGCATTAGCGCCACTTCTGACCTGTTGACCCTACAGATTACGGTTAGTTTAGGGTTTTTAGGGAGTTTCTTTATTTCACGGTAGTATTCACCGTGTACTGGGCAATCCCATACCAGGACGAAACAGCTGTCCAGTAATATTAGGCTTCCAGAACTTCCTCAACCGATGTCAGCCCATGACGAGATATATGGAGTCTGCATAAACTTTATTCTTATTGGTGAATTTTATAAAAGCTATTGGGACTATTTCTTGTATTATATAGTTACACTTGAAGCTTGACCTTTGACCTCTAACATTCCATTATCGTCACCTATGTATTTGCTGATACACAGCTATGAGTATGAATTGTCGGAAGAGTAATTTAAGAATTCCTACCATGTAAATTAACCTCGTATGGTTAATTAGTTCACTAGTTACCAGCCGGTCCAAAGCCTGGGGAAAGAGGGAAGTTTGGGCGTAGGGCTAGCAACCCTACACTGTAAAACAAATCCAACCACTAAAGAAACTCCAAAGCACAAACAAAATATAACAAATATCAACAAAATTATTCCTCACTGGAATCGGGGAGACGAAATGACGTCGGTTGGTGAAAGTCTGCCTTCAGGAAGCCAATTGGCTGATGTATCCTCTCTCTCTCTCTCCCTCTCTCTCTCTCTCTCTAGATGAAAGCAAAAGTAAACATGGGAACATGGAATGTCCACACCATGTTCGAACCTAGCAAGACATTCCAGATTGCAAACGAGATGAGAAGGTATGGCATAGAAGTGCTAGGAATTTGCGAAAGTAGATGGAATGGGAGTGGAATCTCCAAACTGTCAACTGGAGAATCAATAATCTACTCCGATATTGTCACCCAGACGACAACCACGAGTATACTGAGTTTTTGATTGGCTATCATGATGTCCCCTTGAAGAGCATGGAAGGCTTTCATGCAGTGGGAACTAGTTTCCTCTTGCAGGATCATGACAGCAAGATTCAACTGAAAAGGAAGGGTAGTCACAATCATTCAGTGCCACGCGCCAACAACAGCTGCCTGCGCTGGCTCGATACTGAAGATCAGGTGGTCAGCATAGTAAGAATAAGCAAGAAGGAACTCACTCTGACTGGCAACGAACCAACGAAGCAAGAGACTATCACCCAACAAATATGCGCTGGGAGGAAGTGGAGATGGATTGGATTGGGCATATACTGAGAAAGCCGACTGGGGACATCACGCTTCAGGTCAGGCACTCGAGGGGAATCCAAAGGGGCGACGACGAGTTCGGTGTCCAAGGTCAAGGTGACATAGAGGAGATCATGTGATGAAGAAATGAAAGCTAATGGGCAGTTGTGGAGCCAGGTTGAAAAGACTGCAGAGAAGAGAGTGAACTGGAGGCGTGCTACTGAAGCCTGATGTTCCACTAGGAACCCAAGTGAAAAATAATAATAATAATCATGTAAATTACAACAAGACATATAAGTGAACAATACTGTTTACAATTAGGTCCTCTTCAGGCTTTACTCTGATACAAATAGCTATATAAATATATATTCGGTTATCAATCTCTCCCTCTCTCCCTCCACCCAACTAAGTTAGCTTTCAACACCGTCGCTCTATCCTACCCTACTGTATATTTGTGTATCATTGCGTGCTGAGCTATGGCCCAGCTTTTATTTAAATTTCTTATCTTAGGATCTAATAATCTTGATTTAGCTAGGCTTTTCCGCTCTTTTTCCTGATCGACCCTGGTCGACTGCTTTGATCTTTGTATTTGACACACAATCATTGCAAGTGATTTGATAAACTAGATTATTTTGCTTGATTGTATCAATAGGAACTTTCGACCTAAAAACTTTGTTTTTAAGCAAGTTTGTTGGTTTAACTCCCACTTTAATACCAATCAGCCTTATTGACAATTTTTCGTAATGCCTGTGAGGTGTACCTTACTTGTATGAAAACACAGCAGAGGCTGTGAATTCTCTCTCAACCATGTTAAAGTTATCACCATACCTATATATTTGGTACAGAGTTAACCGGGTTAAACGTCTCACTAGCACAGCAAGGAGAATATATTCGGCTGATTTAGTACAGAAGGAGGCAGAATATATTCGTAATTCATACGCTGAAATGGGCCACCCTAAAACAATTTCAAAACACAGTTTTAAAACGAGGGGAAACAGACCTAAGATTATTATCGTGGAAAGAGAACCGTTGAACATGAAATTGTAATTTAATAAAGATGTAACCGGAGAAGTTTTATTTATATCAGAGACACTTCTATGGCCATTAAGAGGACTTTCTTAGCCACGATAACTTGGTCTACCATTTTTCAGTAGACTAAATGTTGTTGCTCAGACAAAAGACAAGGTATCTAATTGAAAAGTTTAGCTGCTCCTGTAGGGTTTACTACTAGAAAATTAAGCAGATATGGTGTTGAGCATCTACCTTCATGGTTAGGAAAGGGACAGATAAAATCCATTAAAGTTAACAACTTTAATATCATTTTGAATAACTGAGATAGCAGTCGTTGTTTGGTAGATTACTATTCATTCTGGATGATGATTGAAAGTGAAATGAAAGTTTGGACCTTGGTGGACATGAAACCAGCGACCAATTAGCCCGAAAATCATTGAAATTTTCTCCCACCCCCTTTCACATACTTACTAGATATACTTTGTTTATCCACTCACCTTTTCCTTAAATATTAGGTAATTTTCTTTTGTCAAGTGGGAATTTTTTGCGGTTTAAACAGACAAGAATCTTGAGGCAGTTGTGAGGATTTGGAAATATTTCAAGTTGTCATTCATCGTAGACTGACATCAGTGGGAGGAACAAAGGAAACCTAGGAGCACCGGACAGCTGTTTCGTCCTAGTATGGGACTTCTCAGCAGTGCGCACCCAAGACCCCGCACCAGCAGGGACCGAACCCGCAGCCTTCAGGTTCCGTGGCCAGCACGTTACCATTGAGCCACTGGGTTAGAATCCAACGGTCCATATTCCCAACTTCTGTTAGCTGACGATATTGCGCAACCGCCACCAAACGTCATGCAAAGCCTCATAGTCGTGAGGACAGTTACTCAACGATGAAGAAACAGATGTCCAATGCTCCCAGGTTTTCTTTGTTCCACCAACTGATGTCAGTCTGCGATGAATAAAATCTTGATAAAGGAATTCATTGTAAATAAGAAAGTATATCGTTCCGATATGTAGATGATACGTGTAGAGAACCGAAATCGAAAGACATCAATAGGTTCTTGGCACATATCAATCCAGTGGTGAATGCAATCCAACTCACCTGTGACGTAGAAAGTGATGAAGGTGAGGTAGCAAATGTTGGATTGCAAGATTAGGCGAATACAAGATGGAAGTTGAGAGACTAGTGTCTACAGGAAACCTTCCCATTCGAATCGCTACTTGGATTTCAAATCGTCTCACTTCATTTCAGTTGAAGTAGGCTTAGTTAAATGCCTATGTGAAAAGGTGGGATGAATAGTTCCCTAGTAGACCAGAGAATCTAGGAGAATAAATTAGACACGTTAAGAATATCTTGTGTCTCAATAATTCATTACCCATCCAAATTTGGTGATAATTTCGTCAGAAATTGAAAGAAAAATATTATCGTTAGTCGTCATCGTCGTCGTCGTCGTCGTCGTCGTAGTAGTAGTAGTAGTACAGGTATTATTGATGATATTTCTACTACTGATAGTAATCATGGTGACAGTGTGAGAGGAAACTCAAAGTCCTTGTTGTGTTTCCATACAAGGAAGGCACCACATAGGCATTATCAAGAATTCTCAATAAGGTTGGTTAGGATTAAAGTGACATTTAATCAACAAGCTTTGTAGGTTAAAAGATCCTATCGATGTAATAGAGCAGTATAATCTGGTTTACCAAATACCTTGCAATGATTGCGAGGTCGATTAGAATAACAGAGCACAAAAGCATAGCGAAATCGAGATTAGTAGATCGAAATAGGGTAAGAAATCTAGAGAGGAGCTCATGTGTAGGTGTGCATGTAGTTGCACACACTCACACAGTGGTAGGGTGGATAGAGTGACAGCAAGGAAGAGTAACTTAGTTGTGTGGAGGGAGGGAGGGAGGGAGGGAGCGAGGGAGTGAGTGAGTGAGTGAGTGAGGGAGAGATTGAAAACCGAATCTTTGTTTATCGAATCAATGCTAGGCATATGCAACGGAAATGGTTCTGAACCTCTCCCAGACATATTGAAAATTGTACTACCCATATCACAATTAGGGAGAGACGACTGGAACTGCATAAACCATGTCTCAATTTGTGGAATTACCTGATACGAATGTGGACAGTAGATTTTGTCTGAAAAGTCGTTACCCAGTGATCAATACCATTTCTTGTGTGATAATTCTGATAAATAATAAAAGGAATATATTGTTCCTGTGGGATAATTGCTTCCATGATGACATGTAATGGGGGACATGATAAGTGAGCAAAGATTTAAAAAATCATTTTCATTATTCTGTGGCAATCAACCAGAGGTAAATTAATTAAAATGCCTTCTCAATCTAAAGGACTTCTCAGCTATAAGATACATTAATCGAAAATTACTACTGAATAAATTTAAGTAGTTAAATGTGATCCTGTATTAAAGATGGATTTTGGCTAGCGGTAGAATCCGGGACGCTTGTTTTCTCCTACTTGGGACACCAACCTGTCTCTCAGTGAGTGATGTTGTCCCCAATAGGAAAGACTTTAACCCTGGACTGATGACTTCAAACACCAAAGCGTTATCCGCATTACTTGACAATGTATGTTGGTTATCTAAACATAAACTAAAGATCGTTGAAGGTGAAATGGAAATCTCGACTGCGAAATGATTTGATCCAGCGATCTCCAGGTTATTGACCAGGTGCTCTATCAACTGCCCACCAGATCTACTGGACTGCTACGTAGTTTCATGATGCATTACTCTCTGTTCATCGAATTCATACTGCCTACTGAGTCGGAAATTCTCAACGCGATCGAAATCTACATGAATTACAGAGGGGAGCGTCATCATATTGATTATTATTTTGACTGTCTATGTGAGATAGTTGTGGTTTGGTAGACTCATACTATTGTTACAGGGTGGTGATAAGATGAAAATGTAAGCGGCGGAAGGGCTCAAACCAACAACCTGGATCTAGGCACTAACTAGCTTATCTCATCTGGTTATTACAGCGTAACGTGTTATCACACTGATTAGTTCAGCCTAACTGAAAGCCGGTAAACATTTTTGCCGGAGTAGAAGGGTAAGCTTTTCAAAATCTGGAAACTATTATCTTTAAGTTATCTTGTTTTTAGGGGAACGACACATTCACTTTCGATTTTCAACGAAAGAACTTTAGACCACTATCAGAGTAAAATGTTTACACGATGACCTTCCTTAAATCATTTCAGGAAGGCAGGCAGGCAGGCAGGCAGGCAAAAAAGACCTTCATTGTAAAGTAGTCGATAACCAAAGTTTGAAATCTACAAGGAAGCTATGAGAAGTACTAAGTCTAGTTTCTTGTATACCATTAGTTGGCTGAGTCATAAACGGGGTTGGGTATTGTATTTAATATCTAAACTGTCTACTACATAACCTGATTCCGATTTCAGGAGAGAAAATAAGGTTATATTATCATCCAGCTGTAGAACAGAACCAATAATTCATCCAGGACACGAGTTCAGTACCACTGGGTAACTCACTTACTTAGAACTAATGGGAGTTCATCGATCAAGTTCTCCAGAATGGTCACTCAAGGAAGTGATCCAATACCATGGTGCACTTTATTTTAGTGTTACATATTGAGAGTCAGCGGGCAGGAAACCGGTGTTCTCCTTTATAGAACAGGATTGTGTTGACCATCAGCCAGGAACCCATGTCACTATCTACCTCACCAGTTCATACTAAGACTTTGTTATCCCGTCGTTGAGTGGACCGGAGAGATCGTTCTTTATTGAGATATGGGCTCCTCGATGTTGTCTGTGTTTGGATTATAGATTAATGATCGATAATGGTTAGCAGTGGAATCCAGGACGTGCATCTCGTCTTATTTGAGACTTATCAGCTGGATGTACCTACCGGCTACCAGTGAATGATATTGTTCCAATCAGGACTCAAACTGTGGGCCAGTCGGTTCAAACACCAGACCGTTATCCATTAGACCACCAAGTTAGCATATCCACACCATGTACGACGGATACAGCTTTAATCTTGTTGCTTGTATTAGAATCTAAACACAAAGATTATCGATGCATCCACGCAGGAGTCCACATCCCAACAGAGAACGATATCAATTCGGTTCACTCAACAACGGAATAATACAAGTAAAAATATTCAATACAACAACTTGTCTTCATAATCTTATCTATTACTAACCTTTTTTATATGTATGACTGACTTTGTAATAACCACAATGGGTTGAACAGTGACAAATTATGATACTTTTTTTTTATAAAAAAAATGAGATAAAAATAGATGCCTAATTAATCGTCTAATTAGTCGATATGCATTCCCTTGTTTCTTGAAGTTCCAATTTCATGCCCTTTATTGATTAACTGGTTGATTACTTTTACTGCCTATTATTAATAACAAATGTTCAATGACAAATGTAGTGGGTTATTTAAATTGAGAGCTACAACCATGAATTGCTCATATATATCTATATATATATATATATATATATATATATATATATATATATATATATATATATATATTTGCAAGAGGATATTTTAAAAATGACAATTTCGATAAAAAGGTTCAGTTATCCATCACGAGACAAATGTAGATGATAGAAACACTTGAACGCTTACCTGAGTCACGGTAGTCAGCGCGATTTTTGAAGGGATATTCTATCACCACTCATCAGTCAATAACTCAAGTGATATCTCAAGCTTGCCTGATCGTTGCGTGTAGTTTTATCCATCACCTTAAAATAACCTACATGGCTGCTTTTCACACCGTTACTAGTTTTTCTCTCCTCTCCTCTCAAGACTGAACCCTCATTGATTGTTAACTGTTTTAAACTAAATGTGGATTTAGTGTCGTCAAGGTCATCTGGAAATGTATATATTCAGCATCGCTGTCAACCGTACTGACTATTGTCCAGAGAGTAAAAAGCTCTCTATCAACGGTCTGTCTTGTCTTCGCTCGTTGATGGTCTTATTGTTATTGTAATGATGGTGGTTGACGCTCTGGGTTGCACTAGAGTCAATTCATTTATGCGTTGAGTTCGTATCATTTGCAGTCTGCTAGGCTGGTATCGCTCGTAGACTATTAGGTCTTACTACCGGTCATAGCGTTAGTTGTGTCTTACGGCTTACTGCCGGCATCTGAAATGTTGCTTGGCTGACATTAGTCATCATTATTTCGTTCAAATAGTGTGTGCGTTGACACACACACGCATATGTAACTTAACGAACGCAATGGTGTGTGACAATCATTTATACTGTGTTAAGGTCTGTGTCGCAACATATGCTCAATCTTTCGTTTCAGAGAATTACACCATAAGACCCCACTCTGTATAGTATCGCTATATAAACGTATTTCTTTTGAACACAATGTAGACTAGGCTCTAAGGTTAATTGATTTTGCAACGTTTTACGTACCTCAGTGGACAGCCATTTTCCATTAATTTTTCAGTCAGCACTTTGATATCATCATCCCTTGAGTCTGCAGTACAAATAGGTTGGGTCATTCTGAATAGCAAACCTCACTTGTATTGAGTTGGAAACTTAAATACTGAAATGTTCAAGTGGCTTTCCGGTTTATCGACCGTTTTATTGATCCGACCATAACTGTCAGAGGCATCTGATCAAGTTTATTGAAACGCTGTGTGAGAGTAATTATTTCTTAATCTAGAGTGCTATATTTAGCTTACATGGCAATATACCAGCTACTGGCAGTACTCAAAGCTTAGTCGATATGGTGTCAGATCGCAAATCATAAGGTTTTCTTGTTTCAACTTCTACCGTCTCCCACATACAATAAATTATATGTATTGGATGCTTGTGGTCAAAGTTTCGAAAACAAGCAAATGAACTAATTTCAGCTGAAGCTTTCAGGAAACAGTCAACTTCTGTCATACAGTACAACTTTGAAATCTCGAAAGTGGTTCTTAATTTCTAGAAAATATTCAGTGAAATGAAACGGAAGGTGAAGAACGCCTCTTTGTTGTCTAGAATCCCTTGAAGGAACATTACCATAGTGGTTGTTGAAGAAGTACTAAAGATTTCAATATTCTACTTGAGGTTGAAAAAACAAGGCATTTAATCAACCCTCAATGAATACTACTCAAAAGAATGCATATAAGTAGTATATAACTTGATGCTTTGGAAATGCTAGAAGTGAAAACAGGGGACTCCAGTGAATAGAATATGCAATATTACGTGATGCAAAATAGCTGCACTAAAGCCTAATCAATATCCAACACATATGATAGAAATGACGTAACATCTGTGCCAAAATGTGAAAATGTCTCCAAACATTGGAGACAAGAAACTTGAGATGATAGGACTATAAATAAATGAGATGTCTAAAATTGTTCACTACTTTGATGTGATTGTGAGGAAAACATTTGTGCTGGAAGCAACTTGACCAATCTTTCACCAGTTAGTTATAAAGTAATCTAATCACAGAAAGACAGTTTCGTTCGTTTGTAACCGACCTCATCAGACGTGTATCTGAACAAATTCAGTTCTCAGAGCCGAAATAGTTCAGATAACCTGAATCTGGCTAACTGACTTCTACACTTTACTAGTTTCATTGCCAATTCCAACTTTGTATAAAAATGATACCTGTTTCTCAGGTGTTGTTATTATCCTACGAGAAACTGACTACGGCTAATCTTTTGACAGTGTGACATTTAAGTTCATGTTAGTTTTTTTCAATCATTGATTGTAATAAACAAGAGATCTCTTTCTGATTATTATCTGATTTATCCGATGGATTGGTTGAAGCAATCTGATTGGATCATTTAGTACCTCGTTGTACAAATCAGAAGAAAAATGAACAATATCATAAGTCCACCTGTATCCTATGGATAACAATGTGTTTTCGCCTCAACAAGTAACGAATATAAAAGGAAAGCAGGACATAGTGAATTCATAAATTGGAATAGGTCTTGTCAACTGTGGCTTTGCATACTTGGTTATACACATATGGAAGTTATGTTATTGTCAGTACACAGGGAAGCTTGTGTGATTCTAGTTGTCAAACCAAACTGCAGATTAGTCATACACCTAAATTTATTACAACAGTTAACCCTTTTTACATTATGTAGAATATTTGTAGCTCAGGAGAATAATTTTGACGATTCAATGTTCTCTGAGCTAGATGATGGAGCTTCCATGGAGCTTCCACTGTCATTCTAGACAACATCATCAACACAAAGTTCAGTTTCAACCGAAGTTAACTATATAAACATGTATTACTAATTATTGATATGCTTTTATTTCTCCCTTGTTTTATTGGACCAAATTGTTCTACTTATGTTGGGATATGAGGTCGTATGCGGATGCCTTGATATTGCCTAAATGACCTAGTGGGTAACGCCTTGGGGTTTGAAAAGATGGGTAAGAGGTTCGGGTCTCACAAGGAAAAACATCACTCCTCACTGGGATGCAGGTACATCCAGTTGACTAGTCCAAAATAGGTAGAAACATGCATCCTGGATTCCTCTGCTAACCACAACCAAATAAATATTTTTACTTGTCCTAAGAAAACTGTCCATATCATTCTACCAGACAAAGGGAGTTGAATAGTATACTTTCGAGACGTAGACTGACATCAGCCATTAGGAAAACCTATTATGTGGAAAAAACAAAACGTATACCTCACCGCACCAATGAATATATCACATCATATTGTGTTTACTAGTTAACATGCGTGCGTGTGTATTCACAGCCACATAAGGAGGAGGAATCGAGCTATGCAGTTGTTGAGAGTGGAAGAACACGTACCTAAATGTCTTCAAAAAAAGGTGGGTTAAAAAATTATTCTTCAAACAGCTTTGAAGGTTTTATGATAGAAACAGCGAGCGATGCATAGTCAGATTTACGGAGGCCGTAGCCATACACAAATTCAAATCATCTTTATGTTTGTAAAAAAATAATTTGTCCTTACAAGCTACATTTACCTTCTTTGAAAAACTTTATTTTCTTACCAAGATGAGGATCACCTCCCTTAACTTGTTCTCTGTTTGTCTTACCATCCTTCAATTTAAAATAAGTTCACTTGACGAGTAGTAAGTGTATGATGAGTAAGATTGTTCAGATTGTGTATTGTGCAAAATACACCAATCATATTATTCAGATAAACATGATCTTCTATATTCACGCTATCTGGATGAAAATCCATTTTTCATACAGCCTATTATTATTTGTCCCTTGGGTTCCTAATGGAACATAGAGCTTCAGTAGCACGCCTCCAATTCACTCTCTTCTCTGCAGTCTTTTCAACCTGGCTCCACAACTGCCCACAAGCTCTCATTTCCTCCTCGCACGATCTCATCCATGTCACCCTCACCTCGGACACCCAACTCATCCTTTCCCATCTGGGTTCCACTCGAGTGCCTGGCCTGAAACGTGATGTCCCCAGTCGACTTTCTCAGTGTATGTCCAATCCAATCAATCTCCACTTCCTTCCAGTGCATATTTGTTGGGTGATAGTCTCTTGCTTCGTTGGTTCGTTGCCAGTCAGAGTGAGTTCCTTCTTGCTTATTCTTACTATGCTGACCACCTGATCTTCAGTATGGAGTGAGCGTAGGTGGCAGGTGTTGATGAATATATGTAGTTTATTGGAAATGCTTTTCATGACACGCCAAGTTTCTGAAGCATATAGCAGCACTGACTTGACATTGGTGTTGAAAATCCGGATCTTGTTCTTCATGCTGAGTGCAGTAGATATCCACAGATTAATGAAGGCCTATCTTGCTGTGAAAGATACAACTTCCTCTAGAGTTCTCCCGCTGTTGATGATACATGTTTGTTGTTGTTGGTTGAGTATCTTCATCACCTCTGTCTTCTGGACATTCACCTGAAGTCCTGTCTTCGCCGCCTCTTCTGTCAGCATGTTGGTTTTTGCCTGTAGATCTTCGAGCTTGTGCGACATAAGACATAAATAATCGGTGATTTATACAGCTAAGTAAAATGCAAATTCTTCGACACCTTGAGGAAATAAATAATTCGACAAAATACCCTATTGAAAAAACCTGCTTTCGTGATAGTGAAACGTTAGCTAGTGAAAAGCAATTTAGTTCATCGGAAAATTGAAACCACAAAATTAACCGATCGGTGTAATGAAATTGTTAGTATAAGAATTCGAAAAAGTAAATCATGTTTTTTGTTCTTAAAAGCAAATGAAAAATTGTTATTTTGCTGAAAAGTTTTCATTCACTAAAAACAGTAATAAATTGGTCTGCAGACTTCCAACACTTACGTACAATGTACGATGAATAGAGCAATGAAAATCCCAACGTTTATCTATGGATATATGAGAAAGAGAGATTATTTGTACAGCTGTGAGCTTCACAAACCATAAGTAAAATACTTGAAGTGTTTACTCATACAAATAGATAGATAGGTAAGTGATGACGGCGATGGGATAGGTGAGTTAGTGTAGATGAACAAAAGTCTGCTGCTGTGGAAAAGTGGAAAGAAATTACCGATACGATGTTTGTTTTGAAGTTTTCAACACACAAAGTAACTAGTCATCATAAAATTCACACGAAATGAGCTTCTGAATAAGTGTGTCGTGGGAATCGATAGCTTCGCTTCGTAGTAGTAGTAGTAATACTAATAGCGTGAGAGTAGTAATACTAGTAGTAATAGAAATACTGTCCGTACTACTATTGGCAGTAGTAGTTTGGGTAGTAGTAGTAGTAGTAGTAGTAGTAGTAGTAGTAGTAGTAGTAGTAGTAGTAGTAGTAGTAGTAGTAGTAGTAGTAGTAGTAGTAGTAATAGTGTGAACATTAACAGCAGTATTAATAATTTTAGTAGTATGAGTAGTGTTAGTAGTAACAGTAGTGGTAGTGGTGGTTTGTTGAATAAATAACTTGGAAGATAAGTCACGATTCCTGTTTTTTTTTCACTGGTGGTAATAATCCACATCCTGGTATTTAGAAACCTTTGTAGAGTCATTCTTTCGGCTGACATTCTTCTTGTGAAGTGAGTGTGAGACAATCAGAATCTTCAACTATCTCCGCGTTACATTGAAGAGATGACTGAAAACTATGCAGTGAAGAATTTCTGCTTGGAAAGAGAATAATTCTACCGTCAATAATTAACAGGATTTGAAAATCCTTGGAATACTAGGGAACAAAGAACAGGTTTGGTTTGACTACTTCATAGTAGTCCTCATGTTGAAGAGGTTCCATCGCTGTACCAACAACAACTACTGAACTGGGTGAGTGTTTGAAGGTTCTCAGGCCATTCAATCAACCAGTACATACTATGTACTAACCAGCACTGAATTACATAGTCGAGACATTTTTGTTTTTTACAGGCAGGATAGAAGTTTAAACAAAGGTATGAATTCAGTGGAACACACAGACTGGTTATTTTCATACATTTGACCGAAAGTCAACCTAAGATTTCCTGCTTGATATTTCAGTATGTATATGCAGACTATTTAGTATACAGTAAGCCTGTATTAACTCAAAAATACTCTAGGAGAAGAGAAATTCAGTGTGTGTCGCTTAAATGGTGGACGTGCTGGAGTGGGGGGGGGGCTAGGATCCTGGAGAAATATGCTTTGGAACGGGTTAGAAGGTCAATGTAGCCAGACTGAAATTGCATCAAGATTGAAAACTTGTCCAGACAAGTTTATTTAGAAGGCGGAACTGAAAGCATTATAGCAAAAACAGTCACCGAAAAGCTGTTATCAATACAATTGCAGTGTATGTTCAGAAACACTGACAAATACTAAGCAGAAATGAGTGATATCATTTACTCAGTAATGTCTAGATAAATATAATTCCACAAGGTGTCTGTTCAAATTTATTTCTACTGATGAGATAACTTTTTCAAGAATATATTTGTTCAGATCCCTCAGAGAAACTCAAGACCCCTGAAATTAGTCGGACACACAGACACAAACTTTGAAAATTGCTCAGGGAAAACGAAGGCTGTTAAGTACTGTCAACTATCAGTTAAAGATATCCCACATTAAATAACGTCAACTTTCTTGTTGTAAAGACACATGAATCACTGTCTTTGGCGCCACATGTGAAAAGTGGTACACCCTATCAAGGATCAAGGGTCAATGAGAAATGTTCAACATCTCCATTTAGTTTATGAGTACTTCAAAACCAGAATGATTTACCACTTACAGAATTAAAAGTGTAATCCACTAGGTAATGTTATCTGCACTCCCGATTTCTCATGGGAACCTCAGTGAAGTCACCAAGAAGCTTTTCGTTATTGTACACTGAAAGTCAACAGGCAGGCGGATAGATAGTCATCCATGATACTGGATGAAACTCGAGCTGTTTTCCAGACCACAACAAATAGAAAATAATAGCGGACTGCAACAGTATTGTTTACTCGATTACGTTTCGGATATAATTTATTGTCCATAGTCATATCTTGATATGACTATGGACAATAAATTATATCCGAAACGTAATCGAGTAAACAATACTGTTACACTGCGTGATAAACCTAATAAATCAATAAAAATGCAATTACATTCTGCCACAGTGCACAAGGTTTACTCTTATAATAGAAGATTGCATTTCAATGTAGCTAATTGCGTATAAAGGCAATCCTCTAGACTCAATACAAAGTAAAGTGAAGAACACGCTGAAAACTCAGTAGCTAAGTGTTATTGGATTTCAGCACACTATGATGAACTGTATAAAGAGCCTTAGCTGCTCTCAGACTCGGTAATTTTGTATAGGCTATAAACCCCTACTTAAGATGTGACCCCAAACTTGTAGAAACAGTTCCTAATTATGTTCACTTGAACCCGTGACGGTCGCCTTTTACGTCTAGAATAGAATGAACGAAGAGAAGGGAAATTTGCTTATTTTCAGTCGATATAAGTTTTCCAGACCAACAGATTGACAACTGAATCCTCATTAGGATATATTATTGTTGGGTCTTTGCTGTATTGCCGTTGCTAAAGTCATTCCCAATGATATTTTGTTAAAAGGCAGTGAACCATTGTATCCTCATATGGTGGAAGTACCATTTGAACAGTGAAAGATTGGGCGAAGGATAACAAACATAAGAGGAAAATGATACTTCACTGACTCTGTTGGCCTTGATGTGTGCTATGCATACCAAGACACCACTGGCTACCTCAATACACAATGTTATCCGAAACAGTAGTGGGTTGGAAGATGGACCAAGATGGTAGATCAAAACCAGCAGTTGTATGTTGGTCCCTTACACTTGTCTGATAAACTGAATATACACTCATTGGCCTCATTCATTACGAGTTGCACAAAGTTTCCGATAAAAATTTGACTATCGTCTGAAAGTATTAAAATCTTGTATATCTCCACAGTATATTATAATCTTAAGATATTGAGGTTATGAATGGCAACTTCAGTGACTAAATTGTACCCGTATCTCAACCGTCTGTGTGAATTCTTCAAAGATTTTCAATAAAGTTGGCCAATAAGAAGAACTGAGATCATAAACTAGGGAAAAATTTGAAAAAGTCAAATACTTACTATCCTGAAAGAAAGATAAATGTGAAATAGGTCAGTTGTAGTGAAAGTATAAATGTCCCTAAGGTTCTCGACAGGCGAAAACTAATAAGTTGACAGAAGAGGCAGGGCAGAGCAGCGAAGACGGGACTTCAAGTGAATATAGAGAAGACGGAGGCGGTGAAGATATCCAACCAACAACACCAACAGCAACAACAAACTACAATCACCATCAACGGAGAAACTTGAAGGAAGTAGCTTCCTTCACCTATCTAGGAGGCACTGTTTCAACTACAGGCGGCACAGATGAGGACGTCAAAATCAGGATTGGAAAGACAGCAAGACAGGCCTTGCTGCATTAACCTGAAACCAGTGTGGAGGTTTGCACTCAGCATAAAGCGTGAACAACATCTGGATTCTCAACACCAATGTCAAGTCAGTGCTTCTGTATGGTTCAGAGACTTGGCGCGTTACGAAGGAGATTTCCAACAAACTACATATATTCATCAACACCTGCCACCTACGCTCACTCCATACTGAAGATCAGGTGGTCAGCATAGTAAGAATAAGCAAGAAGGAACTCACTCTGACTGGCAACGAACCAACGAAGCAAGAGCCTATCACCCAACAAATATACACTGGAAGAAAGTGGAGATTGATTGGATTGGACATACACTGAGAAAGTCGACTGGGGACATCACGCTTCAGGCCATGCACTCGAGTGGAACCCAGATGGGAAAGGATGAGTTGGGTGTCCGAGGTGAGGGTGACATGGATGAGATCGTGCGAGGAGGAAATGAGAGCTTGTGGGCAGTTGTGGAGCCAGGTTGAAAAGACTGCAGAGAAGAGAGTGAATTGGAGGCGTGCTACTGAAGCTCTATGTTCCATTAGGAACCCAAGGGACAAATAATAATAATAATAATGATAATAAGGCTGATTTCATATAGAATGTTAAATAAGAGTTCTTCATCTACTCAGTGCAATCCGTAAACAAATAGACTTCCATCTCACCTAGTGACAGATATGCAAACAAATCAAGTTGCCACATACTTTACAGTAGTATACAAAGAACAGAAGAATCATATCAAAGTACAGATAAAGTTGTGTGAGAGAATAAATTATCTGACGATAACGCAAATATCTAACTGATACTTCTAAGATGTTTGACTAGTACTTCAAACCATAGATTGCTTCTGTTCAGAGTATTTAATACTTTATTTGACCAAGCTGTAAGATCAAGGTGAACAAATGACAGCCATTCAATATAGTCGGTGGTATTTACTGGTAAGGAGATCAAGTTGACAGAAACAGTGATTAGATCTTTCAATTGTAAGGAAGTTTGTTCGTAATTTCTTGCTCTCGGATTCATTCCCTTCTAAGAAGTGTAGACAATTGACCGGTTTATTTAATGTCCAACTAATTTCCCCAATTTTTAGCATGTTCTGTATCGACAATGAGTGGGTGAAATTTTTATTGTCAGATAAATACACAGTCGATTTCTGTGGTCACATTCTACCATTCTGTTACTTGCGACTGAATGAAATTATACCCCAAACTACACCATGGTCTGCTTTGAAGAATATAGTACTCAAACAGTGTTATAGTATCTGGATGATATCATAAATAATCAAGGTAGACAGTATGTACTTCTGACTGTGACAGGAATACTCGTGGACCACTCATGCAGGGCATACTGATCTGTTCACTGGACTGAACTCACGGATAGCTTAGGTGGGTTGATTCAACTGAAACAGTCAAATAATGTGCTCTCTGCGAAACATCTCAATCTCTATTGGTCAGTATGAATAGTTAACAGTTATTAATGCTAGTTAGTAGTATATGCTGTAAATCCTACAATTTCATAAACCTACACCTGAAAAACCTACTAAGCAGTAGGCGCGACGACTTACGAGAATGGCTTATGATGGATATCCCACAGTTCTAACGAGAAGAAGCTGTAACTTGTGTGTTCAATCAGTCACAAGTAAAGTGGATGCCGACTACAGACTTTGGTGAATAATCACATAATATTGCACGAATTGACAGAGGTTGGAAATTGTAGACCATTAAACTTTAATCAAGTGAGTGAATGATGAACGCGTTCGCCGCCAGACCGGAAGGTCATCACTTCCATTTCTGGTAGGCCACATCGTGGATGCGTATCGCTGAAAAGTCCCATTCTAAGACGAAATAGCTGTGTAGTACTCCTAGACTTTTCAATGCTTCACTAACGGATTTTATTTGGTAATCCCATATTTCCTGTTTATATAAATCATTGGACATTGAACTCAGACCAAAGATACATTCCTTTATTCCATAAAAACAAAATGTCATATTATGTCATTACATATATCCCATCGAATATGAATGCTTTTCCCTTTGTTTTTTAGCATAAAAAACTTGGATTTGTTCAGATAAATTATTCACCTTCTGAATCATAAAATATAAGTGATGATAGATAGAATTTTAGATAAATTCCATTTTAGTCTGTTTATTAGAAATGTCATTTACTGGATAAGCACGATTCGGATATAATTTATTGCCCATTTTCATATCAGGTAACCAACTCCACAACTTTTCAGACAGAGTTTATGCAGTTCTAAGTCATTCTCCTTCTTTGTGATAACGAAAGGTAAAATTTAAATATATATGGGACAGGTGCACAATCATTCCTATTGTATGTACTTTATTGATTCGATAAACAAAGATTCGGTTTTCAATCTCTCCCTCACTCACTCACTCCCTCCCTCCCTCCCTCCCTCCACACAACTAAGTTACTCTTCCTTGCTGTCACTCTATCCCACCCTACCACTGTGTGAGTGTGTGCAACTACATGCACACCTACACATGAGCTCCTCTCTAGATTTCTTACCCTATTTCGATCTACTAATCTCGATTTCGCTATGCTTTTGTGCTCTGTTATTCTAATCGACCTCGCAATCATTGCAAGGTATTTGGTAAACCAGATTATTCTGCTCTATTACATCGATAGGATCTTTTAACCTACAAAGCTTGTTGATTAAATGTCACTTTAATCCTAACCAACCTTATTGAGAATTCTTGATAATGCCTATGTGGTGCCTTCCTTGTATGGAAACACAACAAGGACTTTGAGTTTCCTCTCACACTGTCACCATGATTACTATCAGTAGTAGAAATATCATCAATAATACCTGTACTACTACTACTACTACGACGACGACGACGACGACGATGACGACTAACGATAATATTTTCTTTCAATTTCTGACGAAATTATCACCAAATTTGGATGGGTAATGAATTATTGAGACACAAGATATTCTTAACGTGTCTAATTTATTCTCCTAGATTCTCTGGTCTACTAGGGAACTATTCATCCCACCTTTTCACATAGGCATTTAACTGAGCCTACTTCAACTGAAATGAAGTGAGACGATTTGAAATCCAAGTAGCGATTCGAATGGGAAGGTTTCCTGTAGACACTAGTCTCTCAACTTCCATCTTGTATTCGCCTAATCTTGCAATCCAACATTTGCTACCTCACCTTCATCACTTTCTACGTCACAGGTGAGTTGGATTGCATTCACCACTGGATTGATATGTGCCAAGAACCTATTGATGTCTTTCGATTTCGGTTCTCTACACGTATCATCTACATATCGGAACGATATCTTAGTGGTGGGACTGAGTGTTTGATTGGCCATCTGTTCGCAACTATTCATAAATATGTCTGCGACGATAGAGGATGTTGACTATCACATGGCTAACCATTCAGTTTACTTATGTGTATTTTATTTTGAAACTTAAGCAGTGTAGATGTCAGTCACAGTCGTACTCCAAACATCATTTCCTCGATCAACACCGAATTCGATGTGTGCGCTCATTGTCATCCTTAAGTTCATTTCTAACTGACTCTAGAATCATGTTGATCGGTATATTCGTGTAAAGGCTAGTTATGTCAAAATTATCCAATTTTTCACTGTCATCTAAGTGTATGTCATCTAATCTATGCTTTAAGTCATGAGAGATGGTGTGTCGAGATTCTGATTGATTTGTAATTGGGCCTACCACCACAGCTAAATATTTAGACAATTGGTAAGTTGGAGTCTTTGTAAATCCTACTAAAAGCCTGATGGGGTAACTCGGCTTATGAATTTTAACAGTAGTATGCATTCTACTAGGATTATTAGTTTTCGACATTAAATGAAAGCATTTTGAGTTGCCTAGAAACTGCTTCATTCATCGTATCAGGTCGTCGTGTTGATTTCTTAACCCTATTCATGATAGTATTCATTGATTTCTTAATTTCCTCATATGATCCAGTTTCTATATGCTCATTCACTTTATACACATAGATTTCTTCATTACAGCTGTTTACTTGCCTTTATCCTATTTAATAATTACTATATTATTATCCACAATGACATCTCTCTGCCTCCTGTATTCCTGAGATGACTTGAATATAATTGTTTTTCTAACCGTTTAGGGATATGCTTCACCACCTTATATTTCATATTTCGATTACTCCTCCCAAGGTAAATTGATGTACGCTGCATCATGTGACGCAATCACTTATGAAGTGTTGAGGGTTATTTTAAAGTATGCGTTTCATTTTCTCTAAAATACTGAGTATGACTTTAAAGTATATCCTTTTAACAAATGAAATAAGCCTTCGTCTTAACATGTACGAGTAAAACGTGAACACTGTATTAGATTGTATTTCCATTTTAATATGCTTATTAGAAATGTCACATAATGAAGGAGCAGTATCATTCACCTGATAACGACGATTCAGATACAATTTATTGTTTAAATTCAAATCAGGTAACTACTATTTCATTATTTTTCCCTTTGGTTCCTAGTGGAACACAGAGCTTCAGTAGCACATCACCATTTCGCTCACTTCCATGTCAACCTCGCCTCAGATGCTCAACTCATCACTTTCCCTTTTGGGTCTCACTTGATGCCCTGGCCTGACACTTGATGTCCCAAAATGGTCTTCTCAGTATGTTCCCAATCCATCTACACTTTCTTGTCCTACATATTTATTTGTTGGCCGATAAGTTCTCGCTTGGTTACTTGCCAGCCAGAGTGACTTCCTTCTTACTCATTCTTACTGTTCTGGCCATCTGATCTTCAGTATCGAGCCAGCGTAGATGGCAGATGTTCATGAATGTCTGTAGTTTATTGGAAATGCTTTTCATGACACGCCAAGTTTCTGAAGCATATAGCAGTACAGACTTGACATTGGTGTTGAAAATGTGGATCTTGTTCCGCATGCTGAGTGCAGTGTAATGCAGTAGATCGCTACACAGATTTCAGATTATTGAAAGCCTGTCTTACTATTGCGATCCTGGTTAGGATCTCCTCATCTGTGCCTATGCTGCCTGTAGTTGAAATGATGCTCCCTGACTAGGTGGGTGAAAGAGACCACTTTCTTTATGTTTTTCTTGTTCATAGTCATTGGTGCCTCTTATTGTTGATGCTATTGTTGGTTGGGGGCGTTTATCATTTAAATGACTAATATTCTCAAAATGAAAATGAATTCAATGGCCTATTCCGTAGAATTTTTTAATTTCCTCCTCAACTTTATCAATGTATATGGGATTCCTAGATGTCACATCTATGTTTACTAATGTCTCTCTAATGGAAATCATCGATTATACTTGTAAGCAGTTAGTGGAAAAGAAATTAGACAGTGACATTCTACTTATGAATATGAAGAAGCTTTTGGCTTAAATGTCAAATTGATAGAGTGATTATGGGATCTCTAATCGATCGAATATTTGCGGACATATTTTTTTAGGCAAAATTAGTAAGTGGTACTTTGAAGCATTGAATTGCTGATATGAAGTTGTATTGTCGATACACAGATGATACCTTCTTAGTCTTTGATAGGTGTATATGTATTAATTCTATTCTGAACCAGTTCAATAGCGCTCATTCATCAATTCATTTTATATATGAAAATAAAAACAATGATTCCATACATTTTCTTTATGTGATCATGATAGGAAAGAAAGATAGCTGTATACAGTGAAACAGCATATATAGAAAACTAACGTTTAAGGCACTGTATATAACATTCTCTCAGCTTTGTACCAACGAAGTACAAACGTAATATAATCAGGTACCTAACTTTTACAGTAAGATCGATTCATTCCAAGGAAAAACAATTACTATTTATCCGTGATATCCTATATAAGTGAAAACATATATCTGGATGAGTACATCAAAACTGACATCAACTACATTTGTCCTAAACAAAACTGATGACACTGGAGAAGAAGTCTTTGTTTCTGCGATTACAATTCGAAAGGAGAAGCTCCAAGTGATATTCTATCACAACGCCCAGCTAGACCAGTCAGTAAGACGCTCAACCTAAGACTAAAGGATACCCTGCCTAATCGTAGCCCTTCATCTTGTACATATCAATTTAACCATTCCTATGGAGTTAGTTATATAGAGCGTATGATTAGCCAGGTGTGTCTCCGGCTACAACAGCGATTATGAGCTTGGTGCTAGTGCACCTAGTCAACACAAGACATCACATAAATGCCAGTTCCCAAAACGATACTACATGTAGCCCACTAACATAGAGGAGGTTGTTGCAACAAAGTTGATTAAGCCTGAACTCTGCATTCAGAAAGAACATTTCCAAGCGTTACTTTTCTCATTGACCTTCAGCTAACTAAAGGCCACTCCTGTCATCTTATTCATCATCTTCTTGTTCACCGTCATATCACTCATCTGCATGTGTATCATCCAAATATTGACTAATTTAAAAAAGATAAGTCAATTTCTTTACAATCCCGAATTCTGAGTCCATTTTGGAAATGTACTTAACCCTAACATGGCTTGTATAAATGGAGTTTATAATTGTAGAACCTTATGAAAGAATTTTACTGAGAAGAACATTCTTCCTTCAGATTGCTGCTTTTTATGAAATACTTTTTGTGATAGTCTATCTGTTGGTTGGCAGTGGAATTCAGGATATGCGTTCCGTCCTATTTGAATGTATACCAGCCTCTTATCGAGAAGTGTTATCCCCAATAAGACTCATGCCCAAAAGCTATCGTTTCACCTGTCAAAGAGTTACTTAATGAGTAACTGGGGCACGTGGGCCACCCGTCTTCCAACACTTAAGGTGTCAATAGAAGGGTAATTTTAAAGGCTTAACATAGTTTTCGTAAGCGATAGTCATTTACTAGATGACTTTTAAAAATTTATAGGATCGTTAGACAGCCGTTTCGATCTAGTCTTCAACTCCCTAGCAGAACACACTTCAAATCTTACTAGTGATATTGCCCAACGCCTTCAAGTTTTATGGAGGTCATGTTATTGTTCAGCGCCTGTGTTATAATGTGGTTTTCCCTATTCTCCTCTTTTATCTGTACTTTCCGGTATCTGACCATATAATGATTGTGAGGCTGAGTGTATGCATTAAAGCAGCCGGCGAGGTCAGTCAGAATAGCAGAGCACACAAATTTAGAAAATTCAGATAAAATTCTAAAATACAATATGGAAGGACAGTTTGATCATTGAAATTCTAAAACCTAACACACACATGCAACAGGAATGATTCCTCTGAGATCGCAGATACCTTGAAAAGTTTACTACTACTAATTCTAAGATAAATGAATGAACAACTGCTGAACAATAATATAAGGGAAGTATGAATATGAGCAATAAATTGTGCTCAAAACGTCCCCATCCAGTAAATAACAGTGAATCACTACTGTGTGCTTGTTATATCAAGTAATCCCAATGGAATTTCTTCAGGATTGATTACTTTTAAGGTGATTCTTATCACGAATTCCTACTAATAAATAGGCCCCTACAAACCACCACCTCACGTATCCTCCTCATTATAAATATATTTACCATGATTACTATGAAATTGAAACGACAGATAATGTCAAGGCAACAGAAACCGGTCCTTTTGGTCCACTCATCAACGATGAAATACGGTGAGCTATCATCGCTCAGTGGCTCAATGGATAACACTCCGGCGTTTGAAGCGATCGGTCTTAAATTCGAGTCATGATAGGATCTGGATATATCCTCCTGAAGAGTTTTGAATAGGATAAGACGTGCATTATTTTTGGACCCCATTATTAGCCAATATGCATCAATCTTATACTTATCATTATTTAGCAAAATGATTATTATACATAGGTTCATCAATACTTACCACTAATTGATTGGAAGATACCAATTCCCTTTCATGAATATGATTTCCGGTAACTAGGCAACATTTTGATGAGTTCATTATTGCATTCTGGTAGTTTGTAGTTAGATATGGAGTAATAATAGGGACTGGTACAAGTACTGGCATTGGAAGTGAATAGGGCATACCAGCTGATTGATTTGTATATGCATAAAAGTGACTAGTAGTATTCATCTGGGAATAATTTAAACTAGTACTGTCATCGGAACTGATATCCAGAATTCTTTTCTCAGTTGAAATCCCCGCCTTCGCCTGCGTTTCCAATTCTTCTCCTTCTTCTTTTTTTTCTTTCTCTGACACAACAACCATATTGTTTGCCTCCCTAATAGGATTGTACTGATATGTTGCGTATCTATTGTTAACCGTAACGATGTTGTCAGTTGATGTATACTCACTCTCCTCATTCTCTGTAAGCTCTTCATTGATTATGATATTACGATTAGCATGTTGCCAAGAAATATTTTTAGGTTTCTGTTTATATCCAATTTGTTGGAAATAATTTATCCTTTGCTGTTTACCACTATCGATATGACTACTACTGATATTGTTGCTAGTAGTATAACTATGCTTATTGTTAGTATTTGTAGTAATGGTAGGCTTAGACAATGAATATTGATTTCCAGTTGTCCACTTATTTAATTCGGCCAGGATTTATTCTTTCTTACATGAAAAATCTTCAAATACATAAATGTATATATATAGAGAGCTTGGTAAACAGATGAACCAATAAATAAGTGAATTTGTTATTATATTGATAAATATATTTGGAATGAAGTAAATTCTATAGACCCTGCATATTCATATATATATATATATGAATACAAATTTATTTATAGCGCCTGTATGGTGTGAATAAATGATCAACACTTTTTAATGTCAATAATATGAATAATTTAATGCTCAAAGCAGTCAAGGCCTTTAGCCTTTGACTAGCCAATCAGATAAGAGAGGATGATTGGCCAATTAAATTTCGGTAGTTGTCAATGTCCTCAAAAATCTCAACTGACCAATCACAATTAAGCTACGTATATCATAATTAAACTAAAAATAATGCGAAGCATTTGGAAAGAGTGTAAAAAGACACTCAAATTAATGGGTCCAGAAGTTAGTAACTTTACAAGTTAGAAATAAAACACCATACGAGTTTCTTCTCGTTCATATATAAGAGGGAAATTAACTTGTATACCTAAAATAGTAAATCGAGAAAACTCTATCACTACATTCCAAGCTGTCATGGAAAACATTGATTTTTACTGAGAACATTTAAGATGACTATGGTTTGGTTGATTAAAATTGTAGATACCAGAGTTTAAACCAAAGGTCTTCTGTTTACCAACCTAAGTGCTCCTAGCCAGATTCCTTCTGCAAACCAAGATTTCATGCCACCTCTAGTTACCATCTCACACAGTGTGTGTGAGATTATATGAGATGTAGTTAACTAGGCTGTATTGGAGCAGATAAACCTGTAGCTGCTAACCTTGAGACTCTCTGATTGTTATTTGAAGGTCAAGTGATAACTAGTTAACCCAGCTCATTTTCTGACAAGTTGCTCTTGTTCCTCAATGTACGTATCATTCAAGAAGGTTACATTTGTATTACCGACCTTGTTCCAATGAATGGTGTGAAACTTTCAAAAATTTAATTAAATTTCGGGTGTTGTTTCTATATGATAGCTCGAAAATCTCCTTGATTGATTGGACTCAACTAGTCAGCTACTATTAGCATATCGCCTTCTTTGTGAATGCCTTAATATTGTTGGTATTTTTCACTTTGACTGGTAGTAGATTCCAAGATGTATGTTTTGTTCTATTGAGGTCTGACTCGACAGCTGGATGTACACTTACCTCTCAGTGAGTGATGACTGACTTTGAACAATTTACCTTATATAAAGGTTGATTACAGTGTTCTTTTTATTCTTGCATCTTGCACTTGTGGTAACCAAATAATGTGGGCCTAGTTGAGCTATGTACCCTAGCTGGTTCCACCGGGAAAACAGAAGGCTATATACATTGATGAAGTTATCTTCTGAGACTATATGAACACATGTTGAAATCACTATCAAATCTTTTCTTTTGTACTGTTGACAACAAGGTTGCTACTTGGTGACGACTGAAGATGAAATAAAAATTAAGTCCTCGCCGGGATTCGAACCAGAGTCCACTGGGTTTCCGGACCAGTCCTCTATCAACTGGGATGCGGGTGCCGACTGCTGACTAGATTTTTATTTCACTTCGATTAACAAGAGTTTTGACCAAGACTGCCATGTGAATTCGTGACGCGTTAGCACAATTTCGTCGTACTCACACTGCCTGCCTAGTCAGGACTTTTCATCTCAGTCAGAAACTAACAGAATAAGTTAAGTGGGGAGCATCATATTAACTATCATTTTGACTATCTAAGATAGCCGTGGCTTGGAAGACTTGTGATCAAAGTTGGTAGAGTACCACATCAGAACCCGGTGGTCGCTGGTACAAGTGCCGCCATAGTGTAACTTTTCATTTTACCTTCATTCGTCCCCCAGTACCAAACAGTCGTTCATTTCCCTACTATCCGTTGTAAATTTTAGGAGACAAAAACATTTCATCTGGGGGTTTGTAGAGGTTTCTTAATTGATTTTAGGTTGGAATTCATCATGGACTGACATCAGTTGGAGGAACACTAGAAAGCTGGGAGCACAAGAAAGCCAACTGTTTCATTGTATTATTCGACTCCTCAGCAGTGTGCAACCATGACCCTGCTACGGATCGAACCAAGTAGCTTCAAGTTCCGTGGCCACTGGGTAGGAGTCCAATGAGCCATGGCGGGGTCATGGGTCTGCGCTGATGACCAGTCCCGTGCTGGGATGGAGCATCTGTCCACTGCTGCAAGGTTTCGAATCTTCCTTCAACTAATGTCAGTTCATGATGAATTCCAACCTAAAATCAATTAATAAACCTCCGCAAACCTCCAGACAGAATTAATCTAGCGCTCATTGATGATCAGCTTCGAGAGGTGATTCCCGAAGTTCCAATGAGAAGTCGTGACGAGTGGAGTCAAGCAAGTGGAACCTGAGGATAGTTACTCAACGAAGACAATGGATGTAGTTCGCGCTATATCGTGAACTGAAAGAATACGATTGAAACATGGACCACTGGATTCTGACCCAGTGGCCCAATGGTAACGTGCTGGCTACAGAGCTTGAAGGACCGGGGTTCGGTCCCGGGTGGGGAAGGGTGATGGATGCGCACTGCTGAGGAGTCCAATACCAGGACGAAACAGCTTCCCAGTGCTCCCAGCTCTTCAATCTTCCCCTACGTTCTGTCAGTCCATGATGGATTTTAACCAAGAGAAAACATTTCATTTATAACCTTTTCTGCTTACGCGTTATGGAAGAAAATCCAAGCCAATCTAGAATGGTAGACGGACTACATAACTCACCTTGAAACATCACTGAGTGAAATAAACTGCAGCTGAGTAGTTTAGTGGGAATACACGGAAACTAAACACAACAAAATAACATTCTAATTACTATTTCCTTCAACCAGCCCACTCACCACGTGAGGGAAGTTAAGATTAAGTAAAAAGTATTCAGCAAGAAAGGCAAGTCAACGTATGAGGTTGTGATCTTACATTGACTATGGTGGCTTGGAGGTGTGATGTTCCTGTTGACTCACCGTTACCCACTCCAATTTTGTAATGTCAGCTGAAGTAAGATCGGACTGGAATGGGGCTTAGAGTGGTCAAATCACCACATGATACTAGTTCGTGAAGTACCTAACTATTGGTGTGAATCGCTTAGGGAGATGTAGACTACTTATTTAGAGTCCATGAAACGATAAGACTCAATGGTTGGGGACTGTTAGTGATATCATTGAAAATAGATTATTATTTGATGACTTCTGATGCTGAAACATTTTCGCTAACCTTCATTTTCCAGCTGCTTTCTCTGCCATACACCTTTAATTACCTTGAAATCCGTGTTTCCTAACGACTTGTTCTTTACCTTCTGTTCCTAAGTGTGAAAACTTGAAATGATACACCTCTTTACAAGATTCTACAAGGATTCCATCCGTCTTTCTGCTTTCCAAGGCTGAAAACACTAAGGTTAGATTGCTTACTGTTCTTATCTTTATGCTAAACAGCAGTATGAAGCTACGTATCTGAGATATATGTACTATTGTTAGATGATAACGTCTACTTTCTTCTATAGTTAAATACATATCGACGCAGCCTGACTAACTCCAAAAGAGAATGCCATTCAAAGCAAAATATGCCTAGGATTATTTCACTTATTGAATATAATATACATATATATTCATCTATACGTTTCTGACGAAGCATGAAGCAAACGAATCAGTAAACGTTTTAGCTGTCTCTTTCTTACTACTGACTAAAGCTTATCATTCAGTCACACAACCCTATGAAGAACTATGCTTAGGTATCAGTCGATAAGTAGCCAGTATGATGACTAGTTTCCATACTTACCGCACTTGTAGAAGGGAACTTGTCGTGATGTGACTACTGAGAGTTTTAATCTTCAAGGGAACATACATTCCCTCAGGATCATTTATATACACTGCTTATGAGTATCGATTGATACGAAATCTAAGTAGATTATAGTATACAGCAGATCACCACTTAACTTGTAATACTAAAGTACATTTAGTCAAAGTGCATTCTGACTTCTACATAGGAATTCAGTGGTTTGTCAAGAATCTTGATAAAAATGCCGCGTATATCAGGTGTGCCTTTTTCGACTATACTTCAGGATTTGATTCTCTCCCAAAACCTCGTTTGCTAGACAAGCAACATGAGACTAATATTGACTTCTGGATAATCAGCTAGCTGCATACCTATTTCTGTGAAAAAAACATCATACTGTTCACAGAGAGAAGCGCTCCACCTCATCGCTTACTGTGATTGGTGTGCCCCAGTGAGCCGTCCGTTCTGTATGACTTACCATCTTCAACTAGTACCAATTTCATCAAATATGCTGATGGCCTAACAGTTTCTATATCTGTCTCTTCTTCAATAGATTGTTCCCAACTGATTGACTTAATATCCACTGTCAGACGATAGTCCTCCATGATTGGTCTTGTGCTTAATTCTTCACAATGTCTGACTTTAAAATTCAGTTTGAGACTTGAATATAGCCTGTGTAAGCTGTTTAGTTGTCATGATTCTTGTTCTGTTGATAGTTGTGCATTAGAGAATGTTACAAGTGTGATTTATCTCAGTGTGTGTTTTTCTTCGGACCTTTCCTGGTACTCGCATATCATACTAATTTGTAAAAGAATTTTCTGCCTAAATTTTTATATTAGGAAGCTGAGAATATCTGATATAACTCAGCCTCTCCTCTTGTGTTTTATAAACTCCTACATCTTACCTGCCCTCCTCTATTGCTCCCCTTTATTTTTTCCCAGGTTCCTGAGAAAAGACTATGCTATATTGCATAGAACTTTGAAGATTGTCAGCAGAACTAGTGGTGTATTCTTATACCTTCTAGTTGAAATTGTTGTAGACAAACATATTAACTCTGACAGGAGTTATTTTATCAGATGATCAACACCCTATTCACTCAAAGTTCTCTGTGTATTGGTCATCCAGAAAGACAAGATGAAAGTACACATGAGTTTATGCACTTACTACAAAATATAAAAACTCTGCAATACATATTGTGTTTAGCTCATCTGCTGTGTGATGAAGAAAGTATCAGAAATCAACTAACACTAATCAACTTCTATTTTCCTGAAGCAAACTAACTGAAGATGAGCGTGTTACCTTTTACATATTGTGAATCTAATTGCCTATGTGATTGTGTACCACATAAATTAACTGTGGATTTTCAAGAAAGTTGTAGATAGAGTAAGTAGTCTTGTATTCTTTCGATGTAATTTACACTTATTTTGTTTTCCTATGTATACATGTACAATGTCACTGTCCAATCAATGTTATATGACGTGCTGAAAATTCTGCAGAGTATTCCCGAAATAGCTTTCAGTAAACAATGAGGAGCGAGAAGATGGGCGCACGCTGGACAGCTGGAAAGAGCCTAGAAGATTTGCATTTCGCCCATGATGATTTATGTCTAGTGTCTTGCCGCACAAACTCGAAGATCTACAAGTGAAAACTAACAAGCTGGCAGAAGAGGGAGAGAAGACGGGACTTTAAGTGATTGTAGAGAAGACGGAGGTGATGAAGATACCCAACCAACAACAGTATCAACAACAAAAACCAACCATCATTAGTGGGAGAAACCTAGAGGAAGTAGTCTCTTTCACCCACCTAGTCAGGGAGCATCATTTCAACTACAGGCAGCATAGGCACAGATGAGGAGATCCTAACAGGATCGCAATAGTAAGACAGGCTTTCAATAATCTGAAATCTGTGTAGCGATCTACTGCATTACACTGCACTCAGCATGCGGAACAAGATCCACATTTTCAACACCAATGTCAAGTCTGTACTGCTATATGCTTCAGAAACTTGGCGTGTCATGAAAAGCATTTCCAATAAACTACAGACATTCATGAACATCTGCCATCTACGCTGGCTCGATACTGAAGATCAGATGGCCAGAACAGTAAGAATGAGTAAGAAGGAAGTCACTCTGGCTGGCAAGTAACCAAGCGAGAACTTATCGGCCAACAAATAAATATGTAGGACAAGAAAGTGTAGATGGATTGGGAACATACTGAGAAGACCATTTTGGGACATCAAGTGTCAGGCCAGGGCATCAAGTGAGACCCAAAAGGGGAAGTGATGAGTTGGGCTTCCGAAGCGAGGGTGACACGGAGGAGGTGGTGTAAGGAAAAAATGAAAGCTTATTGGCAGTCGTGGAGTCAGGTTCAAAAGACTGCGGAGAACAGTGTGAAATGGAGACGTGTTACTGAAATCCTATGTTCCACTAGGAACCCTAACCCTAAACTGACTGTGTATTTTAAAGAAAGTTGTAGATACAGCGGATATTTTTATCCTTTCTTTATGTGAGTTTTTACTTATTTCACTTTACTATGTATACATGTACAATGTCTCTGTCCAATTGATGATATATGATATGCTGGAAATTCTGCAGAGTATTCCCGAAATAGCTTTCAGAATAAAGACACCATTATTGTTGTTAATGATGAAGACAACAGATAAATGGAAGTAAAAAAACAATTGATATGTTACATTACAATAACTACCCTAAGAAAGTTATTCAAAAAAGGTTTTAAAACTATGAGGAGAAGAATGCTGAATGAAAATCAGATGATTAGTCTTGGATTAAGTATAGTGGTTCTACCGTTCTCTCAAAGTAAAAACTGACCAGCTACAAGGAGTTTTGTGTAAATACTGAACTAGAGCCTTCTAAAAGACAATCAAGACAGTGAGAAAAGATGAAATTCCTTTAATCTCCACACATAATTGTATGTCCACAGATTAAGTTGTGCTGACTGTGATGCTGATTACATGCAGTATTCATCCTGTGAGATCCTGATTAACGCTGGACACACAAGTCACACTAAACGACCTTAAAATAATCCCATAGAACTGGAGAATTTACAAATCAAATCGATAATCGTTGTTCACTTCATCTATCATAGTCACAAAATTGTCAATGGAAATCTTAAAACTATTCAGAGAGGAATTTCAGACTACAAGGAAAGATGGAAAGCTGAAGTATTTTAAACATTTTCTTAAATCGTAATATACTCAACAGAAAAGAAGGCGTAACTATTCAACCAACCTGAATAGTATGTCCGAAATAACACATTACCCACACTAATTAAAGTATCTACACTCAAAAGTAAACTGAATTCTTTATATGTAGTAATTTTCTCACATCTTCACACCTATTCACCTATGTACATACTTATTAAGATCATCACCTTGAACTCACAGGCTATGAACTGATAACTCAGACATTTATCCCCATATTATTATTATTATGTGTGAACAACATGATCTCTTTTTTGAGGTGGCGGTTACGATTCTGACCCACTGGCTCAATGGTAACTCGCTGGCCGCGGAACCCGGAGGTGGCGGTTTCGATCCCTGGTGGGGTCGTGGGTGAGCACTATTGAGGAGTCCCATACTAGGACGAAACAGTGCCTCAGGTTTCCTTTTTTCCCCAGTTGATGTCAGTCTACGATGAATAACAACTTGAAATGATCTCTTTTGTTGTAAATACTTATTGAAATATACAATATATAGTACAGGTTTTATTCTCTGAAAGAAACGGCTTCTACAAGGTCATGAAGTGTCAAATATTTAGTATTTTCCTACCTTAGGGTAATTTTATCAATATATTTCCTTTAAGAAAAGTATATATGGACTTTACACTTTCTCGTAATCGGTCGTTGTATAAATTTGACAGTATATTCTTCAATCATCCCACATATAATACTAGGAATAGTTTCTTAAGACTGTCTTCACTGAATGTCTTCTTAGAAAGCTGTTCACCTGAATGAACAATTAGTGTACTAAAGTTTTGTAGAATATCTGCCGAAATTGTATAACTACATGAAGGGAATTTGTTTTACTGTTCTGAATAAAACAAGCAGGAAATTAACAACATTCATAATGCCATTGAAGTTATTTATTACATTCCTTCTAACCTCACCGATGCTCTACGAGTTCGTCTTTTACATACAGCAGAAGCCATAGGAATCCACCTAAACAAGTCAAGTCTATGTGTTCAGAAGAAATGCGTACAGTCTCTTTCTTTGCCTTGGCCATCTGTATAGCTTATTTATTACAACAAGACACTTCATTTCATTCATTCCACAAATGATTATAACTAATATTTTAATAGTTCCATTATTATTATTATTATTATTGTTATTATTATTATTATTATTATTATTATTATTACAGTTTTAGCCATCTTCTTCTCCCCCTACTATCTCTAATTACCGTGAACAATTTACCACTTTACGTAACAGTTCATTTTTGCGCTTTAGTTACCATTATAACTTAATGATTTCATGTGACGTTTCATCTCTTTTTACTAACATTCCTTTAATGGAGACAGTAGACTTTATTTGCAACGAACTCACGAAGCATGGCATAGAAATCGGTATTTCTGTCTCCATATTGAAAGAACTACTTCTGAGGTAGGTGTACGATGAATGCAAAATTTCTTTTTAGCAATGAACTCTACCGGCAATCTGATGGTGTTGCTATGGGGTCACCCCTTGGCCCACTCTTAGCAGATTTTTTTCTGGCGAAATTTGAGAATGGTCCACTGAACGATATTATTAGCCGTTTAGAGTTATGTTGTCGTTACATGGATGATACTATCATAGTTCTCAAAAGTGAGACTGATAAGAATGCTGTTCTGAATAAGTTCAGTAGTGTTCATCCGGCACTCAACTTCACAATGGAAGAGGAGAAAAATGACAGTATCCCATTTCTTGATGTTCTGTTAATAAGAAGGTCTGATGGAACCCTGAAGCGAAGTGCTTATAGAAAGCCAACATCAACAGGCCGATGTAAGCACTTTTTAGTGCTTTACCCCTCCAATACAAAATGAAACTAGTGAAATGCTTAGCATACCGTGCCTCAGCTATTTGCTCAGATGATGCTATAAAGGAAGAGTGGGCCACCATCCGTGACCTGCTTAGTAGGAATGCCTACCCATACAAGTTTGTAACTAAGCACATGAATATTACGAGGGTTAAGACAACAGTGCCAACAGTTCCTGAGAAGCAAATCTTCTTGAAGCTGGAATTTAAGAGTGAGATCATCGCACAACGCATAAAAAGAGTCTTGCATAAAGCATTCCCAACCGCTAAATTATGTCCCGCCTTCTACAACCGCCCGATTCTAGATGTAAGAAATAAAGACAAACCGCCTGATTCTGCCACTTCTATGTGCATTTATCAATCCAACTGCTCCTATGGAGCTAGTTACATTGGGCGTACAATGAGGTAGTTCCATTGTCGAATTTCTGAGCACCACCCATCATGGTTGAACAAGGGACAAATTAGAACTATAAAGAGCTCCATACTTGCACACTTAGTTGACATAGGATATAAAGTGGTTACTGGAAAAGCCTTCAACATTATCCATCGGATTCAAATCAATTTACCTCATGGATTACCCACTTGGTTACTTCACATAGCAGAGGCGATAGCAATACACCTTTACAAACCTAGCCTTTGTATCCAAAAGAAGTTAGTTAGACCACTTTCATTACCGTGGTTGTCAACATGATGTTTGCTTTTCGCGCCTCTTCCCCTTCTGGTTTCCATCAACATTCATATTTCCTATTTTAGTAACTCTATTGATTATTTACATCATTATTTCCCAAACATCATCAAGTGATTGGTAATTTGATTAAATTGTAAACCCACATATATTAGTGTAGAGCCCAAGATGAAGACCTAATTGAAAAGGAATATATTTCTTCGCTCAATCAGTCTTTTTCTAAATTATGCATGAACCTGTTTAAAATTTCACAAAACCTTTATACCATAATTAACATATGCTTTATTGAATTGTCTTAATCACCTGATCAATTATCACCTTCTTGATACTTTGAGGTTGATAACCTTCCATTAAATAACTGTCATCACTAGACTGGTATGTAAGCACACGTTTTGAAAATGCTAAATTAGTGTAGAGCCACATTAATGAGGAACTAATTGAAAAGAAATATTTCCTCGCTCATATTGTCTCTTTTACTAAACGTCTGATAAAATTCAGGAAGTTAAGGAACAAAACCTATAGACACCATCATGAATAAAGTTAAAAGAACCACTGTGGATTTAACAAGCCGAAGGAAGCCGTTTCTAGTTGAGTCTACATGGTTTAATCTAATGCCCAAAACTATTAATCCCAGTAGGATTCATGTTACTATTGAAATTCATAAGTCAGTTGATCCTGTTAGACTCATAGTACACTTTAGAAACACGCCTATTTATGAATACTGTAAATGTTGAGAAATGATACTAGATCAAATTACAAACCCTTCTAAATCAACGCTTACTAATCCTTATGACTTGAAGCACAGATTAGATGACATACATTTAGATGACGATGAAAAAATGGTTAGTTTCGATGTAGTTAGTTTGTATATCAATATACCGACTGGCATAGCTCTGGAAGCAGTTAGAAACGACCTCAATAATGACCATGAGCTTACACTATGAACTAAGGTAGCAGTAGATGATATCATGCTAGGAGTACAGTTATGCCTAACTTCCACAATATCTAGATCTCAGAATGAAATATAAAAGCAAACAGAAGGAGATCCCCTATGGGATCACCATATCACCTATTGTGGCTGACATATTTATGAATAGTTGGCAACTGATTGATGGCTGTAGAAAAACTTAGTCCAGCTCAAAAAATATCACGTCAACATATTGACGACACGCTTTCAGTCTTCAAATCGGAGCACATACACAGTCTCTTCACACATATAAAATCAGTAGTCAACACAATCGAATTCATCTATGAATTAGAAAGTAGTGAAGGGGAATTAGTGATGTTGGATTGCAGAATACAACGGAAACAAGATGGAAGTGTAGACATTAATGTCTACAGAAAACCTTCACATTGAAAGCGTTACTTAGACTTGAAGTCGTCTCACCCTATGCTGGTCAGTTAAAGTGGGCTCAGTAAAGTGTCTAAGTAAGAGGACCAAAACACCAAAATACTGGTAAAAGAGGAGATGTAAGACAAGAAACCAGATGCATTAAAGATACCTTACTCATGAACCATTACCCTCTCAAATTATTCATCATTTCCTTAGAAATCCTAAGAATAATATCAGTGACATAGCTAGCTATTAATAATAGTGGTAATAACAATGAAAATAGTGATGGTGGCAATAGTGAGAAGAGAGAATTCAAAACCTCGACAGTATTACCATAGAAAGAAAGCACCTCAGAAACACTATGTGGAATTCTCAATAAGGCTGGTTTCGATTAGAGTGCCATGTGGATTAACAAACTCACTTGGAAATGAGCTTTACAAGTTAGAAGATCCGACTGATGCAATTCGGGTGAATAACTTAGTTTACCAAATCCCGTGCGACGGTTGTGAGGTCGAATACACAAGTCAAAGTAGTCGACCAGGGTCAATTAGGCTATCTGAACACAAAGCTCATGGTTAGGTTAAAACTGACAGATCCTAGTAAGGTAAGGAATTCAAAGAGGGAGGTTCATCCATCACTATGCATGCGATTACACACAATCACCTAATAGGATTGGAAAGAGTGAAATTTCTGAATACTGACATAGCAAGGTGGAGGGATAGATTGATGACTGAATCTTTGTTTATCTAATCAACACCCAACACATGCAGCAACAGAAGTGACTCACTACCTGTTTCGGATATATGGAAAATCTTACTACCCATTTCACAAGAGGGGGTGAGGAAATAAGGACTATATAAGGATATGTCAGTGTTGTGTGATTCCCTTGATATGATGATTATGAACAATAAATTATATCCGATAGGTAATGAAGTAAACAATACTGTTCCTCAAGTGTATGATGAGTCCAATAAATCAATAAACATGGAATTACATACATTCTACCGCAGTGTACAAGTTTTACTCTTATATTAAACTTAACAAATATCATAAGAGATGTTCAAGTCTCTTCTACATTCAATGTCCAATATTCAGTGCTGTATAACTTCCAACTGCACTATCACTACACATACTGTAACGGAATAAATGATTTGAAAATCCTTTCTGAGAGGTCTATTTAACAATTTTGATATTCATTTGAATATTTTTACCCTCATTATGGATATTATGCTTTGATGCTAAGCTGTGTGATATTATTTTTTCATTTGTCTGTCTTCTTTGAGTTAAACTGTGTTATTTGTGTTTGTTTTGATTGAGAATTATTGTGAATGCTTCACTTTGATAGTGTGTGATGCTGGAGTGTTGACAACATGACATTGTTTTACTGTTCCCAACATTTTGTTTTGTCTGTACTTAAGGTTGCGCTATGAATTGACTGCTTGTCTTCTGACTGTCTACAGGGAACGGTTATTGATTAGTTTGATTCTTGTAAACAGAACTTTGATCCCATTTTGTTGGGAATATTCTTATTGATTCTCAGTACATAAACCGTATGAGAGAGAATTTTGAACTGTATAGTTGCCCAGCGACATTATTGGGCATTGCAGATTTACCTGACATATATATCACAGATTTGTCGCGTCAAATCCTGTTTCTATATTGTTGATACATAATCTTTGACTGTGAGTGACTCAAGGAAGTTCAGGAAACTATACAGTGAAACGCAGTAACTTGTGTGGAACGCGTTAGCTTGATTTCGTTGAATTGTTTTCTGCTTTCAGACAGAAATAATTGGATTTTGGTTGTTACAACACTACTAGCGCCTTTTTTAGTTTAGTTGATTTGAGCACTTATGAAGCAGTACTAATCAGTAGAGTGGAAAAAACTATAATTTGAACAACGCAACTTGAATGATTTCGATTTCAGATCAGAAAGAATAAGCGGCAAGGAACTCTGGCCTGCAAACAAACCGACCAACAAATATACAGGAGAAAGTGGAGATGGATTGGGGATACACTGAGAAAACCATTCGGGGACATCATGCACCAGGCCATGCCGTGGAGTGGAACCCGAATGGGAAACGACGAGTTGGGCTTCCCAGTTGAGGGTGACAAGGAGGAGATCATATGAGGAAGAGATTAAGGCTAATGGGCAGTCATGAAGCCAGTTTCAAAAGACTGAAGAGGAGAGAGTGGAATGACGACATGCTAGGAACCCAAGGGACAAATAAGGAAAATAATAATTTATCATGGAATGACATCATTTGAAGAACAGGTAGGAAATGTGACTCATCGAATCCCAATCGTATCGATAAATGTAACGTGCTTATCACAAAATCTGATAGTTCTGGGGTTGATACATACTGTGACAACCGGTGTACACTTGTAACAAGTTTAAAGCTGGGATAAAACAGCTGTTGAGTACTTTGTCACACAGGCAAGGGAGTGTAGAAATACCTGTTACAAGCAAACATGACATATACATACATCATAATGGCTAGATGTTATCTTAACAAGCAAATATTTCCATATTAGAAAATCTGCTCACTTCTATATTCTAGTCAACTATAGGTAATGCAAACATACACCTATATATACATTATTCTAAAGTTAAATAATACTTCATACATGTTGCTATGGTGATGTATTCAACACTTAGTTAAACTGCTTCAATGTGATATTGATCAAAGTATCTTTTCCTCATGTGTATTGCATAACTTTAGGATAAGAAAGTAAGTTTTTCTAAAATAAAAATGAATTTTTTTTTTCGTCATCATCATTAATGATCGATAAGTGGATATGGAGATTAGTCTTTTCTGATGAAATAATTAACCTGCTCATGCCAAGTGAACCGTTGATACTGTTAAGCTTAGTGTATGGTAAGAGTTTGTAGATGAGTTCATACTACTGAAAGAAGAAGTCTGTGTGTTGATAGTAACAGACTTCTATGTGACGAATAATGTTGTAATTGTACAGTATTCATCAGCAAGGATTATCTGCAACCTTGACAGAACTGACGTCTCACGTGAAATTTAACAAACATCATCCAATGTTGTAGTAAACGATGTTACGACTGTACTAGGACATTGATTAGTTATACTTCCACGACCAATCAGTGCATAAGTTACAACAGTTTGACCTTGAAAACTGAATACTCTCTATCACTTTATGTCATAGAGTTTAAGGTTATCTAGAAATCGATGTAATGTAAGCTGTTTGTTTTCGAGATTCTCAGCATTAAAGTCCCATAATTTACAATGATGGTGCCAACGTAGTCATTCTTTCACAGTTTTATATCATGTGTATTGTTATTGTTTAATGTAAACTTCATTTCATTTTTGTTTATTTGCAGCTTCAGTAATGTTATTGAGTGTCGCAACCCATGTAAGGTTTGTATATTGATTCTGTTTGTCCTTATCATCTCGACTGGTGGCCTTATTTGTTTTTCACATCATGTTCAATTGTTCAACGTCATGTTAATAATGGCGCTATCGTCTAGAGTATGTGGTTTTAAACAATAAGTATACAAGTCTAACGTTTTGAAACTTTACCTGACTTGGATTTTTGTAGTTTTTAGCACTCATCACCAAGATGCATTCGCACGTTCCTCACCCTCCCGATGTCGGTGATTCCACTTTGTGCCTTTCAATAACTAACCAGTCCTATAGGTGATCATTCGTTATCGGAATACCTCAGTGGTGATATTTTTGATCTCAGGACAGAGTGCAGCAGGTGAAAATCATCAAGTGAACTTCAGACAGGTAAAACTTCATAATGACTTTGTAAAAGAAGGAAATCTTGGGTGAAGTTTGATTTCTTGATAACATTTAATACCATTGCAAACCATCAAATAGACTGCAATAAAAGGAATAGAGGAAGAGTATTGAGTTGTCCATAAAGGAGCCCATCTGTCAAACAAAGGTCAAGCATCAGGAAGTTGCAGGTATCAATAAGGAGGTGGTTCCCAATGGCCTGGTGAGTAAGACTCTGGCGTTTGAAGCGATGGACAAGGGGTTTCGGTCTCAGTGCGAATAACATCGCCAACTGGGGTGCAGGTACATCAACTAACAAATGAATTTCAGTGAAGAGTAGATTCATGTACTAGATTCCACTGTCCGCCATTACCAAAAAAAATTAGTTTATTTTCAATGAGACTCATTGGTTTAAACATGGTTGGAACACTTGGTCTTTTAAGATTTCTCTGTATTGCCTCTGACAACACTAGAGTCTGTTGTTTGTGTTTCCTCTTTCGTGACACTATCTTTGGAGAAAGGTTTTAGATAGGCATTGATGAATATCATTTTGTACAGTGTTCATTTCTCCTCAGTGTTCATTAGGTCACATTGTGGAGCCACGTATTCTATTATATACTAAATTACTTTCTTACATTTAATGAATTCCGAAGCTGAAGCTGAAATGCATTCAGTAACTTTTGAAGGCTACCTACCTGCTTAAACCTCGGTAGGCGACCTATTGGTTCAAAGTGAACTCTCTAAACCAATGAGCCACAGCTCAATGGACTGGTAATTCAAAAATCTAACTGAATGAGTTTTCCCGATCATAAAAAGAAGGGAAAATAAGAGTAAACTGCAATCCCTGGAAATTCAATGGTATATATCAGATTTCTTAAGTATTACAGACCATCCTCAAATGAAATTCTCACAAATCCACTTCTCAAAATATCCTACATGATCAAAGTAACTGAAAAAAGCCACCTGATACCATTCTGCATGCAGCACGACATATCAGATCTTATATGGTCTACTTCAGTACTGAAAGTCCCGTAAAGTTTCGGAGTCTTATAATTCGGTCAATGGATTTCAGTCGTGGAACCTAAAGGTCCTAGGTCCGATCCTATGTGGGTTGGGGTCATAGGTATGCACTGTTGAGGAGTCCTATACTAGGACGAAACAGCTGTCCAGAGCTCGCAGGCTTCTAATGTTGCTATGACTGATATCGGTTCGTGATCAATACCAACTTGGAAAAGCTGAGTGTTTGTAATAAGGAATAATGTTTGGCAATAGAATCTAGCACTTGAGTTTTGTCCTAAATAGGCTTCGTCAGCCGCATGTTACTGTCAGACAACTACTTCAACAATAAATGAAGCTTTTTTACTTCCATTTTCATGTGTGTTTGTATTCTAACCGTTTAGATTTTCGGATTTATAGTTTAAGGATAGAAGGTCATGAGGGATATTAAGCGTTTTCCAGTAGATAACTGCACTTGTTCAGTCCTCTTTTGATGGCATTGATTGATGTAGTAGACATCACTTGTTCTGACAGTCGTTTCCATGAGTTGATTACTTGATGTGAAAACTAGTACTCTGTCACTAAGCTTAGAACAATACTCTTTAAAATATTATCGGCTGGAGCCTTCACTACTAAATCGGTTTGCTTCTACAGAAAACGATACTATTTTAACCTACAAAGTAAAAATGTCCATAAAATTTATTTTAACCTCTCAGTATTACTGAAATCCAACACATACAATAGAAAATATTGTCAGTATGCAGAGAAAATGAATATCTTATGAATCAAAAGTGTCATGGGGTTAGAGATTTCAACCCTATTCCATTTAACAAAGTGGTTTGCGCAACCAGGTACTAGCTTCCATTCTAATTGATATATTAAGTGTATCGAACACTAAAGGAACAGTATTATTTACTGGATTACGTTTTGGACATAATTTGTTGTCCATAGTTGTCAATATCGAGATAACTACACGACTTTGAGACATCTTTTATATAGTCCTACTTTCACTGCCTCCTTTGTGATGATCTGGGTAGTAGGATTTTCCATAATATCTACAACGAGTGCTGAGTCATTCCGGTTGCTGAATGTATCTGATGTTGATTCGATGAACAAACACTCAGTTATCAATCTTTGCATCTGCCGAATCCTACTATGTGGTTTGTGTGTAATTGTATGCATACCTATGGCGGAGCGTTTTTCGAGATTCCTTAACTTACTAAGACCTACCTCACAATCATTGTAAGGGATTTCGTAAACTAAATTATTCCGTCTGGTTGAATAACTGAGGTCTTTTAACCTATAAAGCTTATTTCTACATAAGTTTGTAGGTTTCTATGCCACTCTAATCCCAAACAGCCTTATTGAGAATTCTATGTAGTGTTTCTGAGGTGCCTTTTTTTCATGGTAATACTGTCGAGGTTTGGAATTCTCTCTTCATAATATTGCCACTATTATTATTAACCTAGCTAGGTCAAATTAGTCGATCATAGTATGATATGGAATTTAGATAAAAGTTCAGTTATAGCTTTGTATACAATTTCACACAACCACATAATCGAATGCGACAGGGATAGAGGGAGAAAAATATCACCAAATCATCATTGTTTATCGAATCAATGCCTAACATATGTAATAGGAATACCTCAGCACTTGTTCCGGATATATAGAAAATCCTACTATCCAGATTACAAAGAAAGCAAAAGAATTAGGACTACATAAATGATGTCTCAGAGTCATCTAGTTATCTTGATATAATAACTATGGACAATAGATTCTGTTCAAAATATAATACAGCAAACAATACTGTTTTTTCACTGCATGATACATTTAATAAATCAACTAAAGCTGGAGTTACATTCTACCACAGTGCTCAAGTTTTACTCTTATATTTAAGTGGTTGTATTTTTAACCATTATGCAATAAATGTGTGGCTCATTGTTCACAGTATAAATATGCTCAAGGTTGCAGAGTACATATATTTCAGTGGATTGTCTTGTAAATACTTCAAGACTATAATTTATCATTAGATCTATTGAAAGAAAGATGTTAGGTGTAACACGACTTTGATCTGCATTATATATTAATTCTAGACGTCTGAAAACAATCGGTAAGCAATACAAAAGGTACTTACATTTTTTATACATGTCTACATAGTATGTATCCAGAAAATGTTGATTTCAACGTTTCAATGAAATCTAAACTTAAAACAAAGGTGTAAAACCTTCTTCTAGATGACATCAAGTAATAATAAACTGAGTGAGTCAATACACTATCGATGATGCCAAAGTATAATTACTTATAAGTAACTACCAATGAATACCTTTAAGAGAGATTTTCACAGACTTTTATGAAGATCATCAATCTATAAGATGAATTAAACACATACAAGAAAGGATGGAAATAGCTTAACAACATTAATTAACGATAATCTTATGCAGTGTAGCTGAGGAATAGTGTAGAATAATTACTTGATTATAACTTAATCACTCTTATATCAGGTAGGCGTACTTCTGAGGACATTTGATCTGAGACAAAACACCTGTTAAACAGCTTTATCATTTTGAACATTTCCTGAAGAGGTGTCACTTAATTTCAAGTTACTATCCATCATGAACTGATGAAGAATCATGCTCTTGTCCACTCCAAGTAAAATGTTATGCCGCATCATTCTGCATAGATTAAAGGATGCGCTGGATTCAAAACTACGACCGGAACAGGCTGGATTCAGGAAGTACAAATCATGTGTGGATCAAATTGCAACGCTACTCTGCGCATCATCATAGAACAGAGTATAGAATGCCAGCCAACCCTCTACCTCAACTTCATCGATTTCGATAAGGCCTTTGACAGCCTCGACCGAGAAGTAATTTGGCAGGCAGCTGCTTCGACACTACGGTTTTACTGCCACAAACCATTATCAACCTCATTCAACAACTATATGAAGACGCCACAAGCCGGGTGATCCACAATGGAAGTGAAGAAAGGAGTAAGGCAAGGCTGCCTACTACTACCCACGATCTTCCTGATTGTGGTCAACTGGATCATGCAGCAAACCGTGAGGAGCGAGAAGATGGGCATACGCTGGACCGATGAAAAGAGCCTAGGAGATTTGCATTTCGCCCATAATGGTGATGATGATGATGATTTATGTCTAATATCGCATCAACTCGAAGATGTATAGGCGAAAACTAACAAGTTGGTAGGAGGGGCAGAGAAACTAAAACGGGACTTCTAGTGAATGTAGAGAAGACAGAGGTGATGGAGATACCCAACAAACAACAGCATCAACAACAAGAGGCACCGAACACCATGAACTAGAGAAACCTAAACGAAGTAGTCTGTTTCACCTACCTAGGAAGGCGGCATCGTTTCAACTACAGGCGGCGGCACAGGCACAGATGAAGATGTCAAAACCAGGGTCGGAAAAGTAAGACAGGCTTTCATTAATCTGAAATCTGTATGGAGGTCGACTGCGCTGCACTCAGCACAAAGAACAAGATCCAAACCTTTAACACTAATGTCAAGTGAGTGCTGCTATATGGTTCAGAAACTTGGCGTGTCATGTAAAGCACTTCCAATAAACTACAGACATTCATCAACAACTGCCTACGCTCATTATTGAAGATCAGATGGCCAGAACAGTAAGAATAAGCAAGAAGGAACCCACTCTGACTGGCAACGAACCAACGAAGCAAGAACCTACTCCTCAACAAATATGGACGGGAAGCAAGTGGAGATGGATTGGGCATACACTGAGAAGGCCGTGAGGGGACATCACACGCCAGGCCAGGCCCTCGATTAGAATCCAAAGGGGGAAACGACGAGTTGGGTGTCCGAGGGTGACATGGAGGAGATGATGTAAGGAAGAAATGAAAGCTTGTGGGCAGTCGCCACGCCAGGTTCAAAAGACTGTAGAGAACAGTGCAATGCAGGAGTACTACTGAAGCCCTATGTTCCACTAGGAACCCAAAGGAAAAATTATAGTAGTTCGTCATAGACTGACACCAGTCGGAGAACGATTGGAAACCTGAAAGCATCGAACATCTATTTCCTCTTCAGCGGTCTAAACCCATCAATAAATTATATGAACTACCATTAAGAATTCTTTTGACTAGTTAACTCTAAAAGTACTTTTTTATTCGAAAAATATGAATAATAATATCTTTTTTTCTTCTAAGGATAAAGTAATTCTTTTCCGAGTAAAGAAACACGTTAAACTAATTTAATTAGAATTATGACTGGTATATAATCCACTTGTATTTGAATAACCCTCATGACCCTCACACACTGACCTAGAGAAATTTAGAATAAAAAAACAAAAGTAAAGTGGAATCAATTTATCTGTCAAGTTGTCTGTCATAAAAATGTGCAGAAGGTTTTTAAGTTGATGAAGCCTGTAAAACCCACTAATAATATTTAGGTTGAGTGACGATTCAAGTTTTTCGAGATGATGTAGAGGAATATTCTATAAAAGGTTGTTAGTTGACGGTAAATTTAAAAAATTGAAATAATGGAAGTTGCATAACACAAACAAAAGATGACATTGTTAGATAGATAAAATTTTGAATAAGTTTTAAATGAATTCACTGTCATTCTTATATTCGTATAGATTAGATATTCGATTTGAAAAGAGCTCTGTTGCATTCCAAGACGCGTGGACCTCTTTGGGTTTACAGTATGAGCAAAGGACATAAAGTGAAATTTGCCGAGAATATCTCATCACCGTGTATGTCTCTTTACAGTTTTCTTCAACGTCGTTATAGATGTACTTCTCAAAAACTCCTTCCTCTCTTCTGTCTCGAAAGAACATCCCTACTGGACATAGAATACGCCTATGACACAGTCCCGTTATTGAAGACATCAATATATAAAAAAATACCTAAAAAATCTGAAAATGTAATTACATTATAGTATGTTTATTAGAAACGTCATACAGTGAAGGAACAAATTATCATTTACTGGATAACAACGTTTCGCACACAACCAATTGTCCATATTCATATCAGGTAACTAACTACACAACTTCGAGACATGCTTTACATAATTCCAGTCCCCTCTCCGCCTTTGTCATGACAAAGCTTGTAGAATTTTCCATATTTCTAGGATAGGTGAAGAATCATTTCTATTACTGCATGTATTTGATGCTGATTCGATGAACAGAGATTCGGTTATCAGTCTCTCTCTCTCTCTCTCTCTCTCTCACCCATTTCAGTTGATTTCTAATACTGTCACTCTATCCCACCCTACCATTGTGTGAGTGTGTGCAATAGCATGCACAGCCATAACCGAGCTCATCTCAAAATTGCTTATCTTATTAGAATCTACTAATCTTGATTTCGTTAAGCTTTTGTGTTCTGTTATTCTAATCAACCTGGCAATCATTTCAAGGTGTTTGGTAAACCAGATTATTTTGCTCAACTGCATCAATAGGATCTTTTAGCATGAAAAGCTTGTTTGTTTCAATGTCACGTTAATCCCAACCGGTCTTATTGAGAATTCTTCTTAATGATTGTGAGGTGCTCTATACTCTAAACGTATCATCTACATATTAGGACAATATGTTTGTAGTAGATCAAATAGTTTGAAGCGTCATCCGTTCCAAACTATCCATAAAAATATCTGCGACGATAGAGGATAATGACGACCCCGTGACAACCGCCTCGGTTTACCGACATATTTTATTGTGAAACTTAGAAACTGAAGATGCCAGGCACAATCATACTTCAAGCATCATTTCTCGATCAACACCGAATTCGATGTGTGCGCTCATTGTCATCCTTAAGTTCATTTCTAACTGACTCTAGAACCATGTTGATCGGTATATTCGTGTAAAGGCTAGTTATGTCAAAATTATCCAATTTTTCACTGTCATCTAAGTGTATGTCATCTAATCTATGCTTTAAGTCATGAGAGATGGTGTGTCGAGATTCTGATTGATTTGTAATTGGGCCTACCACCACAGCTAAATATTTAGACAATTGGTAAGTTGGAGTCTTTGTAAATCCTACTAAAAGCCTGATGGGGTAACTCGGCTTATGAATTTTAACAGTAGTATGCATTCTACTAGGATTATTAGTTTTCGACATTAAATGAAAGCATTTTGAGTTGCCTAGAAACTGCTTCATTCATCGTATCAGGTCGTCGTGTTGATTTCTTAACCCTATTCATGATAGTATTCACTGATTTCTTAATTTCCTCATATGATCCAGTTTCTATATGCTTATTCACTTTGTACACATAAATTTCTTCATTACAACTGTTGAGTTACCTTTATCCAATCTGGCAATTGCTACAGTAATATACATACATACATAATATAAATTAACCATTCTACTCCTACTAGTAAGATTGGTGACAGGGTTGGGAGAGAATTCAAACCTTCTGCTGTGTTACCATAAAAGGAGAGCATCTCACAATCATTAAGAAGAATTCTCAATAAGACCGGTTGGGATTAACGTGACATTGAAACAAACAAGCTTTTCATGCTAAAAGATCCTATTGATGCAGTTGAGCAAAATAATCTGGTTTACCAAACACCTTGAAATGATTGCCAGGTTGATTAGAATAACAGAACACAAAAGCTTAACGAAATCAAGATTAGTAGATTCTAATAAGATAAGCAATTTTGAGATGAGCTCGGTTATGGCTGTGCATGCTATTGCACACACTCACACAATGGTAGGGTGGGATAGAGTGACAGTATTAGAAATCAACTGAGATGGGTGGAGAGAGAGAGAGAGAGAGAGAGAGAGACTGATAACCGAATCTCTGTTCATCGAATCAGCATCAAATACATGCAGTAATAGAAATGATTCTTCACCTATCCTAGAAATATGGAAAATTCTACAAGCTTTGTCATGACAAAGGCGGAGAGGGGACTGGAATTATGTAAAGCATGTCTCGAAGTTGTGTAGTTAGTTACCTGATATGAATATGGACAATTGGTTGTGTGCGAAACGTTGTTATCCAGTAAATGATAATTTGTTCCTTCACTGTATGACGTTTCTAATGAACACACTAACGTGGAAATACAGTCACTACAGTGCTCAAGTTTTACTCCTATATTAAATCTGATTAGGATGGCTGTCATCTTTTCACCTAAATATGTGTTATTACCGCAAGACTGATCTTTTTGACAATAGAAAGAGAAGTGGTCAAGTGCACTAACTCGGATATTGGAATCAGTACTGATGATGACGAAATATCTACCTGGACAAGAAATACTGTAGTACCTTTCGGACCTCAAGTTTTCTACGACAAATTGTGTTACTAGACTTCTTTGAAACATTGGCATTCAAAGCTGAGGATATGAGAAAGCTTAGCGTGTCCTACCATACCTGTCTTAGCGGGCTGTGTATGTCGCAGAACCGTGCACAGTCCAGGCGTGAGTCAGTTGGGACAGGTGCTACGCATAACTGCCAATCATCCATCACGTTAGTAATTTTAGCTAAAATAAGTTTCAGCAGCACGCCTCCATTGCAATCTCTTCTCTGCAGTCTTTTAAACCTGGCGCGATGACTGCCCACAAGCTTGCAATTTTTCCTCACATGATCTCCATGTCACCATCTTTCATCCCAAATGGCCACCTGGTTATTTGATATAGTATTGTCAGGTCTCTCCTACCACCAGCCTGTTCTGCTTCACTTGTCAATGTGTCGTAGAAGTGTCTTTTGTCATTGCGCTCACTCTTCTTCACTTCTTTGTCCAGTGTAGTGTTTTATAGGTTGTGTTCAGTTCCTCCTTTCTTTGTTCTTCCTCGCACTGTACTGGTCCATCTTCTGCTTCACCATCTTCCTCTCTCTCTTCTATCAGCTTCCATGTGTTCGTCGAGATCCATTACCTGTCTTGTTTCTTCTTCCTTCATAACACGATTATGCAGGTTTCCTTCCACACCTCTTTCAAAGAGTTCCAGTGTTTTTTCATGCAGGTTTCCTCCGCCATGTTGCTCAGCGTCTCTCTTTCTGTCCTGATGACTGGTGTGAAGACGTCCTCTGTAGTTTCGACATTCAGTTTCTGTTCTGGGTGTTCAACTTCAACTGTGGTCGTCTACAACCAACTTCCTTGAAAGCTTTCAACTTGATTTCGAAGGTAGACTATTTTCACTAGATAGTCAGTGGTGTGAACCTACAGCTGCCCCTTTCTTCATGTGATCTGATCTTGTGTCCAGTAGGCTGGCTGCGTCTCTACTTTCTTCACATTCAAATGAAGTCAATCTGAATTTTAGTGTAGTGTGTTGACCTGGTGAAATCAACTCCATGTCGCTCGCTTTGTGAATATCTTTGTGTTTGTGCACACTACACCGCCTGCAGTCACCAAGTCGTTGAATGCACAGAATTCTGCAAACATTCCTCCATTCTCACTCATCATTTCACTAAGTGCTTCTCGGTCCGTGATTTGTTCTCTTCCTGTATTGTCTGCTCCGAGTCTGGCATTAATGTCACCCCACCCATTAGAATTTCGATATCGCCAACTAGAGTCTTGTCTAGTTCTCATGGCAATTGTCTGTAAAATTCCTCTTTCTCTTGATCTGCATTATTTGTAGGTGCGTAGCATTGTATGGTTGTGACCTTCCTTCCTTTTCATTTGAATCTTGCTGTCGTGATTCTGCAGGAGGAGAATGGTTCTCACTGCATGAAAGCCTTCGATGCTCTTGGGAGGGGACATCATGGTAGCCACTCCAAAACTCAGTGTGCTCGTGGTTGTCGTCTGGGTGACAATATCGGAGTAGATTATTGATTCTCCAGTTGACAGTTTGGAGAGTCCACTCTCATTCCACTTGCTTTCGTAGATTCCTAGCTCTTCAATACTATACCTTCTCATCTCGTTTGCAATCTGGACAGCCTTGGTAGGTTCATACATGGTGCGGATATTGCATGTCCCCATGTTTACTTTTGTTTTCATCTAGAGAAGAGAAGATACATCGGCCAATTGGCTTCCCGAAGGCTTTCACTAACCGGTGTGATTTCGTCTCTCCGATTCCAGCGAGGAATAATTGTGTTTTTATGTTTTATATTATTTCTGTGCTTTGAAGTTTCTTTAGCGGTTGGATTTGTTTTAAGGTGTAGGGTTGCTAGCCCTACGCCCAACCTTCTCTCTTTACCCAGGCTTTGGACCGGCTTGTAACTAGTGGACTAGTTAACCAGGCGAGGTTACCAAAGTCTATCCAACTAATAAAAATTTAACTAACGGGAAAATCGTATTTATTTACATTATTTCTTGGACTTACAAGTTAAAATGAAAATGAGTGAAAAGACTATTAAGCGAAGAGAAGAAAGTTTCCATTGAGATATGAAATCAACCAGGAGACTGGTAAAAACTAGGAAATTCTGAACAACCATTTGGTTTCGGTTATTTTAATACTTATGAATAGTCCACGTGTGAGATGCCTTATACTGATCAGATTGAGGTGAGAAAACTGAAATCTCTGGTTCAGCATGGTACCATTTTGTTCATGATAAGCAACACTGTCATCCTTTATGAAATACGACAACAATCGTTCAGGATTATCGACAGATAAGAAACCAGACAGTAAAGTTGAGAAGACAGGAAAGTCATAAAAAATTAGACAAAACATCGTAACCTCCAGATCGAAGAGTTATAAAATCAACGGGAAGTTACCAACAACAAAAAAGCGAATAGACAGTGTTTCCCGATATTTACTTTTTCTCTAACCAATGTCAGTTCATGATGCTGTATACCACTTTCCTATCAGGAAGCTTCCTTAGACTCTGCGACAGTTTCTGAGTAATGAGTCATTAATAGTCATGGACCAAATAGCAACGCTTCACATCATCACAGAACAGAGCATAGAATGCCAGTCAACCCTCTACCTCAACTTCATCGACTTTGAAAAGACTTTTGACAGCGTTGACCGGGAAGTAATTTGGCAGGCAGCTGCTTTAACACTACGGAATACCACAAACCTTTATCAGTCTCATTCAACAACTATATGAAAACGCCAAATGCCAAGTAATTCACATTGGGAAGCTCAGTGATGCTTTTGAAGTGAAAACAAGAGTGAAACAAAGCTGCCGTCTACTAATACCCATGGTATTCCTGATCGTAGTCGACTGGATCATGCAACAAACAGTGAGGAGCTGTGAGAAGAGTTGGATACTCTGGGCCGGGGAAAAGAACCTAGAAGACTTGGATTTCACCAATGACTTGTGTCTGATGTCGCACAAACTTGAAGATATACAGGTGAAAACTAACAAGTTGACAGATGAGCAGGTCAGAGAAAATGGGACTTCAAGTGAATATAGAGAAGACAGAGGTGATGAAGATATCCAACCAACAACAACAAAATACAATCACCATCAACGGGAGAAATTTAAAGGAAGTAGCTTCCTTCACCTATCTAGGAGGCACTGTCTCAACTACAGGCGGCACAGATGAGGACGTCAAAATCAGGATTGGAAAGACAGCAAGACAGGCCTTGCTGCATTAACCTGAAACCAGTGTGGAGGTTTGCACTCAGCATAAAGCGTGAACAACATCTGGATTCTCAACACCAATGTCAAGTCAGTGCTCCTGTGTGGTTCAGAAACTTGGCGTGTCATGAAAAGCATTTCCAATAAACTACATATATTCATCAACACCTGCCACCTACGCTCACTCCATACTGAAGATCAGGTGGTCAGCATAGTAAGAATAAGCAAGAAGGAACTCACTCTGACTGGCAACGAACCAACGAAGCAAGAGCCTATCACCCAACAAATATACACTGGAAGAAAGTGGAGATTGATTGGATTGGACATACACTGAGAAAGTCGACTGGGGACATCACGCTTCAGGCCAGGCACTCGAGTGGAACCCAGATGGGAAAGGATGAGTTGGGTGTCCGAGGTGAGGGTGACATGGATGAGATCGTGCGAGGAGAAATGAGAGCTTGTGGGCTGTCATGGAGCCAGGTTCAAAATTTTTCAGAGAACAGAGCTCATTAGAGATGTGCTACTGAAGCCTATGTTCCATTAGGAACCCAAGGGACAAATAATAATAATCATGGCTTAAAGTAACAGTTGTAGAAAGGTCTAAAACTTGGGCCTGAAAGTCTCCAGCTCGATTCCTCATCGGGTCATGGTTGCGCATTTCTGAGTTTCGATCTGAAAATAAAACAACTGTTAGGTTTTCAATGATTCTTGAAATGATGTTAGTTTATAATCGAACGGATAAAATCAACATAGAACATCATACACTTCATAGTAGCATAAAGAGGAAATGAGGAGGAAAGAAGACTCATATCAAAGTAGACAAAGTTGTCTGAGTGGAGGAAAAATTTAAAAACTGAGGTTAATCCAAACCTTCAAGTATTGGAAGACATCGAAGAGTGAATACATTCAAGTAACTGTGACCGATCTTCAGCCGATTCACCAACAATCCCTCAATCACTGATTCCTCTCATCTGCGGGACTCCAATCAAGTAGGCTAGATCTCCCTTCATAACTCAGACTAACTGTCTAAGATTTCATGGATTGATACCACGTTTTGATTTGGTCGTCATCCAGCTTAATTGAAATTTCACCTAGCATTGCAAGTCGAAGTGATCAGAACTGTCTTGAATCTAATCTATCAGCATAAACAACCAACTGAAAAGCAGAGTAAATCTTAAATGTATTCTATTGATATGAAATTTCTGTATAAAAAAAGACAATTAATTTGTCACAACTTTAATATAAGAGTAAAACTGGTACACTAATGTAAAATATGATTTTACGAAAAGGCAAAACGTGATTCCAGTGTAGAGAAAATTTTGTTTTCGATGAAGTCATTTACTAAGCTATGCATTCATGAACGTATGTTACTGTAGACAGAACGTTCGAGAATTATTTCCGGTTAAGGGAGCAAAATATATTGAGTAACTAAAGGAGGTTAACTGATACACATTTGGGTTTAGAGTGGGAAAATGAACAAGGGATTATGGAAATACATGTATAGTTACCTTATACAGGATGAATGTATGATAGTCAAGGCTTTATGATAGGCATGGCAAAGATAAAGGTGGAATGTATCTGTTTTGGACTCATAACGTTGGTTTGGACTTCTTGATCGCTAGTTCTTCAACTAAAGACAAATGCTTTGATCTTACTCCCTTTGAAAGGTTTGATCGAAGCCTAGAGCTGAGTATAACGGTTGTACCATGCTTTCGTTTGTAAAATGTGCCTTGATCACTACTCAGCCTGGGTGCCAAAGGGAGAGTGGTAATGTATCTTCAGTTCGATCACAGAACACCTGGTGAACTCAGGCCAATCAGCTCATTTTGAAAGCTCATTCAAAATTCTCTACAGGGTTCAATCAAATCTTTCAAAGGGAGTAAGATCAAGGCATTTGTCTTTAGTTGAAGAACTAGCGATCGAGAAGTCCAAAATTTCCAAAACAGATACATTCCACCTTTATCTTTGCCATGCCTATCATAAAGCCTTGACTATCATACATTCATCCTGTATAAGGTAACTATACATGCATTTCCATAATCCCTTGTTCATTTTCCCACTCTAAACCCAAATGTGCATCAGTTAACCTCCTTTAGTTACTCAATATATTTTGCTCCCTTGACCGGAAATAATTCTGGGAGGTTCTGTCCACAGTAACATACGTTCATGAATGTATAGCATAGTCAGTGACTTCATCGAAAACAAAATTTTCTCTTCACTGCAATCCCGTCTTATCTTTTCGTACGATGAAATGGGTGTATTCCGCTATTTTCTTCATTAATCGAATAATCACAGTGTAAAAGTTTTGTCTACAGGATTATGTGTCGGACATAATGTATTGTCCACAGCCATATCAACATAACAACACTGAGATATCCATTATATAGTACTGATTTCCACACCCCCTTTGTGACATGGGTAGTTCAGCTGAAAACAAAATGTTAGGAACAGTAAAACAATGTCATGTTGTCAACACTCCAGCATCACACACTATCAAAGTGAAGCATTCACAATAATTCTCAATCAAAACAAACACAAATAACACAGTTTAACTCAAAGAAGACAGACAAATGAAAAAATAATATCACACAGCTTAGCATCAAAGCATAATATCCATAATGAGGGTAAAAATATTCAAATGAATATCAAAATTGTTAAATAGACCTCTCAGAAAGGATTTTCAAATCATTTATTCCGTTACAGTATGTGTAGTGATAGTGCAGTTGGAAGTTATACAGCACTGAATATTGGACATTGAATGTAGAAGAGACTTGAACATCTCTTATGATATTTGTTAAGTTTAATATAAGAGTAAAACTTGTACACTGCGGTAGAATGTATGTAATTCCATGTTTATTGATTTATTGGACTCATCATACACTTGAGGAACAGTATTGTTTACTTCATTACCTATCGGATATAATTTATTGTTCATAATCATCATATCAAGGGAATCACACAACACTGACATATCCTTTATATAGTCCTTATTTCCTCACCCCCTCTTGTGAATTGGGTAGTAAGATTTTCCATATATCCGAAACAGGTAGTGAGTCACTTCTGTTGCTGCATGTGTTGGGTGTTGATTAGATAAACAAAGATTCAGTCATCAATCTATCCCTCCACCTTGCTATGTCAGTATTCAGAAATTTCACTCTTTCCAATCCTATTAGGTGATTGTGTGTAATCGCATGCATAGTGATGGATGAACCTCCCTCTTTGAATTCCTTACCTTACTAGGATCTGTCAGTTTTAACCTAACCATGAGCTTTGTGTTCAGATAGCCTAATTGACCCTGGTCGACTACTTTGACTTGTGTATTCGACCTCACAACCGTCGCACGGGATTTGGTAAACTAAGTTATTCACCCGAATTGCATCAGTCGGATCTTCTAACTTGTAAAGCTCATTTCCAAGTGAGTTTGTTAATCCACATGGCACTCTAATCGAAACCAGCCTTATTGAGAATTCCACATAGTGTTTCTGAGGTGCTTTCTTTCTATGGTAATACTGTCGAGGTTTTGAATTCTCTCTTCTCACTATTGCCACCATCACTATTTTCATTGTTATTACCACTATTATTAATAGCTAGCTATGTCACTGATATTATTCTTAGGATTTCTAAGGAAATGATGAATAATTTGAGAGGGTAATGGTTCATGAGTAAGGTATCTTTAATGCATCTGGTTTCTTGTCTTACATCTCCTCTTTTACCAGTATTTTGGTGTTTTGGTCCTCTTACTTAGACACTTTACTGAGCCCACTTTAACTGACCAGCATAGGGTGAGACGACTTCAAGTCTAAGTAACGCTTTCAATGTGAAGGTTTTCTGTAGACATTAATGTCTACACTTCCATCTTGTTTCCGTTGTATTCTGCAATCCAACATCACTAATTCCCCTTCACTACTTTCTAATTCATAGATGAATTCGATTGTGTTGACTACTGATTTTATATGTGTGAAGAGACTGTGTATGTGCTCCGATTTGAAGACTGAAAGCGTGTCGTCAATATGTTGACGTGATATTTTTTGAGCTGGACTAAGTTTTTCTACAGCCATCAATCAGTTGCCAACTATTCATAAATATGTCAGCCACAATAGGTGATACTGGTGATCCCATAGGGGATCTCCTTCTGTTTGCTTTTATATTTCATTCTGAGATCTAGATATTGTGGAAGTTAGGCATAACTGTACTCCTAGCATGATATCATCTACTGCTACCTTAGTTCATAGTGTAAGCTCATGGTCATTATTGAGGTCGTTTCTAACTGCTTCCAGAGCTATGCCAGTCGGTATATTGATATACAAACTAACTACATCGAAACTAACCATTTTTTCATCGTCATCTAAATGTATGTCATCTAATCTGTGCTTCAAGTCATAAGGATTAGTAAGCGTTGATTTAGAAGGGTTTGTAATTTGATCTAGTATCATTTCTCAACATTTACAGTATTCATAAATAGGCGTGTTTCTAAAGTGTACTATGAGTCTAACAGGATCAACTGACTTGTGAATTTTTATAGTACGTTAACTTCTATCGTGGTTATCAGTTTTTTGTAAGGACAGAATGATAACTGAATCTTTGTTTATCGAATCAACACCCAACACATTCAACAACAGAAGTGACTCAATACGTGTTCCAGAATTAAGGAGTGAATGAATCTGGACCACTGAGACCGATTGCCATCCATGTCATCGAGAATCCTTAACCACTGATTCTTATCACCTGGAAGACCGCTATCAAGTACTCTACATTTCCCCTCACACCAACTGTCAGAGACTTCATCAATTGATGTCACACTTGAATTAACATCTAGTCGCAATGCACGTCAAGGTAATTGGTGGCTTGGCATTCACAGTGTATTTTCAAGCCATCTCAGTCGATGAAAGTTCACAACCTCATCAATCCATTTCCCAGCCTCTCTTGCATAGTACATTTAGAATGATGTTAAAACTGCCTACACTAAAAAGCAGGATATCAAACGCTCTAAGGAGAAAATTTTTTGCACCAACACTAAGACTAGTATTCTCTTATCAACCAACAATTTCTAACAACTCGAAGGAGAGACTTTCACATTTGAACACTTCTATGTGCATACATCAATTCACCTGCTGTTGTGGAGTCAGTCAGGTGAGGTGTATAGGTGGTTCAATGTGACTGTAGTTCAAAATGGTTCAAGAAAACTACCCTGTTTGGTTACAAAGAGATAATAATGAGGCGATAAGGAGTGCCACCATTGATAACATCGTGAACACGAAACATCCGGTCTCAAGAACCTCCTCATTCAAATTCATCTGTGAAGTGGAAAGAAGTTTTCAAAAGACTGTATGTCTTCATGTTCTCTGCATCACCGAAGCTCTTGTCATCTATGTGGAGAAACCTGAACTGTGTATGCAGAAAAGGATTCTTCAACCTCTTCTCCTTTCATGGTCTTCGTTTTCAGTCACTTCTTACCCACCTACACCCTTTCTTTTCATTCTCCTGCTTTCACACTATTCACTTTTATAGTAATTTCTTAGTCATTCATGTTCCGATGCTCTTCCTGATCAGAATTCACTTTCCATTTATGTCGTAATATTACGAAACGTCTTCTTGTCTAAGCTTATTTTTTGATTCATATTCACTGCTCATCACAGCTGATATGATTGACACTATTTGCGTTGGCTGTTATGCTTGACAACCCATTTTTAACGATTGTTTGGACAGCTATGAGAATGAACTCACCACAAAGAGACTCTTTGCTGAAATGCTTACTTCTTCCTTCTTTCATATCTTGATGGGTGGGTGTATTTCACATGTTAGTTCTTTGATGACATCTGCTGAGAATCCAACAATAATACACTTTCCATCCAACTGTTCAAATACATCATAGTTGACCATCTCTTCATTGTTTTTTCCAAAAGTAGAACATATGAAGTGGTTGTAAGTCTATGAGCACTCTTGTCTTCATAGTATTGGTTACCCGTATTGGAGTCACCGTGTAAGTGATGTAGAGGTGAAGCGAAGTCTTCTAGGCAGGTTGATGAATCAGGCTGATTACCTACCTTGGCGAACAATGCTAGACGAAGGTGGACCAGGTTAGAAGAGTGGTCAGTGTGCCCGAACCAAAAAGTGGCACCGATCCATGAAGTCTCCCACCTTCGGTCTGACTCGTGAATACTGGCTGGCTAGAGTCTTCGAGACAATAGGAATCAGTGATTGAGAGACTGTTGGTGAAATCCATGAAAATCAGTCATACCATCGAAGATTCATTCACTCTGTAGATTTTCAAAGCTAGATTACTTTAACTAACCTTCTTTTTAAAATTCCTTGCGTTCCCTATTTTTCGACCCATCTGTTCTTTCTATTCTACTATGATGTATGGCAACTTATGTGCGAGGTTCTAAGTCGATTTTTCCATCAGTCTGTCTATTTCATATTCTTATCTGAAATGGTGGGGAATATATGTAGCTCAGATGGATGGTCTTGGTTGTATTGTGTTCACTCAGATGCATTGTTTAATCGTCGAGAAGCTTCCATCTTCTCTCCTTCTAGACGACATCATCACCATTAACTTCAACGTAAAGTGAGCTGTCACATTATCCCTCCGAGAGTGGTTTAGTAGCTTGCCCTGATGAACTGGTCTGTGATTGGTTGTTTCCTTTGGTTATTGTATCATTGACCGAGTGTATGAATTTTACTGTTGGTTTTTTTCTTCTGCTTGACCTCTAACGTTTCTGTCATTTATCATTTTTCTCATTGGTTGATAGATTGGGTGTATGTCCATTTGTCTATTCATATCTGACTGATTGACGTGAATGCCGAGTTTCTAGAAATTCTCTCATGATATTCTTTATGTTTCCTCTCTCTGTTCAAAATTTCTACATTGTTAAAATTGAATTCATGTCCATAGTTGTTATCCACATACATTGAAATGAGCGTTGAAATGTCCTGACGTTTAACAGCCAATTGGTGTTCACGCAGACGAAGGTGAAGTTGGGCGACCACTTTGTTCAATGTAGTGTTGACTACAGTTATTGCAATTGATTTTGTAGATGATATTTGGGTTGTCTTCTTTGGTTATTGCATCCTTTGGTTTGCATAATTAGGTGTCGAAGGATTTTGTTGGTTGAAGAACCACACTAATTCCAAGTGGTTTCAGTAATCTTATGATCTCTAACATGTTCTTTATATACGGTAGGATGATGCGTATGTTGACTTCTGTCGATGACTTTGTAGTTGATGATGTATGGGATAGGCATCTTCTGAAAGAGTTGCGAAGGTAGCTGTTCTTCTTTAGGGTGGACACCAAGTAATTTTCTTCATTTCTCCGTGAAGTTGTTGTACTGCAGTGAAGTGCGGTGTGTTCTCATTCTTTTGAATAGAGTTTGCATGCAACTAATTTTTACGTTGTTGCTACAGTAGTCGAGTATTTGACCAATGTGTGTTGTCTTTCTGTACACTTGGCAATCAGGTTGGTCAGTCAGAAATGAATAGACACATGGACATACACCCAATCTATCAACCAATGAGAAAAATGATAAATGACAGAAACGTTAGAGGTCAAGCAGAAGAAAAAAACCAACAGTAAAATTCATACACTCGGTCAATGATACAATAACCAAAGGAAACAACCAATCACAGACCAGTTCATCAGGGCAAGCTACTAAACCACTCTCGGAGGGATAATGTGACAGCTCACTTTACGTTGAAGTTAATGGTGATGATGTCGTCTAGAAGGAGAGAAGATGGAAGCTTCTCGACGATTAAACAATGCATCTGAGTGAACACAATACAACCGAGACCATATTCTTATCTGCCTTTCTCAAAAAATATCCCTATTGTTGAATAGAAGTATCTTTTTAAAATGTTACTATTTATCGTTCGATGGTTCACCTTACTCTTTGTTTCATTTTCATTAACTATTCTCTTTTTTTTGGTAAATCGCTTACACGCAAAGTATATTACTTTTATTATTATCATTAATATTACCATCTGGACTCAACTGATCATTTCTAACAGTATACAGATGAATGAATTTGGCATCATAAACAATTGGGAGAGTAGTTTTGGGCGTTTGTGGGTTAGTGTATTCATGTGTGTGTGTGTGTGTGTGTGTGTGTGTGTGTGTCTGTACGACTGAACGCTGATTTGTATAACAGGGAATAAACTCTACGTTAAGGGATTAAGTAAGCTACCTTTTTCCTAAAAATAACCATGTTATCAAATGTATATATAAATTGGTCATAGTCTTGTTTTTGACAAAAACCAATTGTGTTTTGTAATCTGTCACGAAAGTGATAGATATCTACGAATTAGTAAAACTTTTACTCTCAATAAATAAAAAAAAAAAGAAGAAAGGAAATTAATGAATAAATCGATATTTTTTGGTTGTATAATCAGTTAAACTTTACAGTTAAAAAGGAGAATTTCATGGTGACCTCATTAGCCTTGAACTTGGGACTAGGTTCATCCTTCTTTATGCAGTTGACATTTAACCAGTGATTAGTGAGTTTAAATCCAGCTGCATCTACACAGGTGGTTTTTACAACCAGGTCGCTGTATCATTAACCCTCATGCATACACACACACAAACAGACAATTTAGGCGTGACCCGTTACCTACCACACAGTGCTCTCATATCTAACTTGGTTTCTCTCATCATCATCATCATCATCATCAAGAAATTGGTGAATAAATCTGTACAACTAACTGTGCTCAGTAGTTAAAGGCTGTCAACAAGGAGCGTTTGATGTAGATTTTTTTAATTGGTACTCATGATCATTAAGAAGTAAGTGATATCGCCCTAGGTAGCTAACTATGTGTTGTCACCCATGGTTACCTGGCGTTACTAAACAACGCTGCCAGTTTTTCCCACTTTATATCATCACAATAAGTAATGAAGGAATAAAGTGAAGGATGAGAGAGAGAGAGAGAAGCTGGTTAAGAGTAGTAAAACAGATGAATTAGGGATGAGAAAATATTGAATTCAGCATACCGGTCAATATGAAGATAATGTGTAGATGTATCTGTGCCACTGACATCGGTTATGATTCTCCAACCAATGGTTTCTCTTGAACTCTAAGCGACTAGTTCGCATCTTCTTACATGGATCAGACTAACATTGTAAAACTATTTCAGCTAACGCTACACAACAAGGTTGACTGTACTGAGAGATATTCGGTTATGACTCATCTCCTTCAACACCGTCTGTTATCATTCACAACTAGAAAACATAGACTTGGTTACCATTTGATGATCAGTCAGTATATCCTGGATTTTATTAATTATTGATGCACATAATTTACTGGACCGAATTGATCAGTCTTGTTTGCCAGATGGACACTTTAAATGGATACCAATGTTATTTGTTTGGCGGTGAATAACACTTGAATCTAGAATGGGCGTTTTATCCTACTGAATGTACCTCACTGGGATACAGTTACATCCGGCTGACGAATCCTTAATAAGATGGAACACAACTTGGATCCCAGCATCAATTTAGTTTATTCTGCAACAAATTTATACTTCATGATGTTGGATAGCTCAAAAAATTACTCTAGAACATTCACAGTAACTTTAAGGTGTTCAAAACTTCAGTTGGCAATAAGCTCACCTTATTGATCTCAGGTTATCCGTACCTTCCCTTCTATAGAGTGAGTGTAGTATAACACAAGCTATTACCAATTGCGACATGTATTCTCGTTGGTTTATATATGTATTACCGTCTGTAACAACTGATTAATATCACAGAATCCATATATTGACACTAGAAACAAATTTATCATGGGGATTAAAGTTGATGTTTTTGCGTTATGTATCTGAAATTACTTAGAATGGAATGGCAAAGTAAACAATAAACATCACCCAACCACAAGAAAAGTTAAGAAAGAGTAGAGAGAAAATTCCCTTCTCATCTCAATCGAAATGTTTACAACTCTTTTAGTCTTGTACTAAATAAGCTTCAATAACAGATTATATCTCTAGACAGTGAATTTTATTTTGACATCACTCAGTCTAACATTCTACTTTAGGGTGTAAAGATTATTTAAATTGTATTCAGATCACCATAGGCGTTTTCATAGGATTGCTCACGTTATGTTGAAATCACAGACACCTACTTCATATGTTCTACTTTTGGAAAAAACAATGAAGAGATGGTCAACTATGATGTATTTGAACAGTTGGATGGAAAGTGTATTATTGTTGGATTCTCAGCAGATGTCATCAAAGAACTAACATGTGAAATACACCCACCCATCAAGATATGAAAGAAGGAAGAAGTAAGCATTTCAGCAAAGAGTCTCTTTGTGGTGAGTTCATTCTCATAGCTGTCCAAACAATCGTTAAAAATGGGTTGTCAAGCATAACAGCCAACGCAAATAGTGTCAATCATATCAGCTGTGATGAGCAGTGAATATGAATCAAAAAATAAGCTTAGACAAGAAGACGTTTCGTAATATTACGACATAAATGGAAAGTGAATTCTGATCAGGAAGAGCATCGGAACATGAATGACTAAGAAATTACTATAAAAGTGAATAGTGTGAAAGCAGGAGAATGAAAAGAAAGGGTGTAGGTGGGTAAGAAGTGACTGAAAACGAAGACCATGAAAGGAGAAGAGGTTGAAGAATCCTTTTCTGCATACACAGTTCAGGTTTCTCCACATAGATGACAAGAGCTTCGGTGATGCAGAGAACATGAAGACATACAGTCTTTTGAAAACTTCTTTCCACTTCACAGATGAATTTGAATGAGGAGGTTCTTGAGACCGGATGTTTCGTGTTCACGATGTTATCAATGGTGGCACTCCTTATCGCCTCATTATTATCTCTTTGTAACCAAACAGGGTAGTTTTCTTGAACCATTTTGAACTACAGTCACATTGAACCACCTATACACCTCACCTGACTGACTCCACAACAGCAGGTGAATTGATGTATGCACATAGAAGTGTTCAAATGTGAAAGTCTCTCCTTCGAGTTGTTAGAAATTGTTGGTTGATAAGAGAATACTAGTCTTAGTGTTGGTGCAAAAAATTTTCTCCTTAGAGCGTTTGATATCTTCCTTTTTAGAGCATCAGTGGCAGAATCACCTTTAAATTTTAGATTCATATAGAGTATCTTTTTTGGCATTGTTGTAAGGTTCCGTTTTTAAGGTTTAGGTTTGATGTTTGTGTCTATGCTGTGTGGTGAGAATCCGTTTTTTCAATCAGGACGTTCTTTAACACAGAAATTTCTTCTACTAACACATCGGGACTGCAGATTAGACTAATGCGATTGCCAAGAAATATGATGAGATTACGCCAACTACTTATAGGTACCCAATTATTAAAACACGTCAGTTGACCATTATACATTGGTTTTCTACGAGTCGATCTACTTAACGTTTCATCAGCTATTCTTGTCAGCTCTACATCAAGAGGGTGAATTTTCGACCTCAAGAGTGAATCTAATTGATGAATAGGAGTTACTGAATGTTTGTAGAATATGATTCAAACCATGTCGATGATCGCAGATAATGAAAGTATCGTCCATGTATCTTTTGTACAGTTGAAAACCCCCAATGTTGATTCCAAGGTTCCGTTTTCTCCAAACTGGCTATAAAGTAATCTGCTAGTAGTGAACCTAGTGGGGATCCCATGGCGATTCCATCTGTCTGTCTATTAATCACGTCGTTATATGTGAACTGAACGTTAAATGTGTATACCAGCAATAATTACATGAGGCGGAGGGTCGGTATCCCAACATTTATGTTGTTATCTTCTTTGTATCTCCATAAGAATGAGGTAGTTCGTTAAGTCGAACATTGATGAAAAGTGACTGGACATCAAGTGATATCATACGTTAATTAGATACATCGTCTCTTATACAACCAGCAAATTCAAAAGTATCACGTAGAAAGTGGATGGTGATTAGTCTTCTTACAGGCTCTAAGATTTCAGCTGGCCATTTCGTGATTGGATGGCAAGGAGATTCAGACATACCTAAAATCCAACGAAGGGGTAGACCGGTCTTCTGAATTTTCGGTAATGTGTAAAGTCGTGCAACTGTAGAGCCTGTCGATTTGATGCGTTATCAGAGATCACTAGTCATTAGCTGATAATAATAATAATCCTATTATTTACATCTAATTTCTCACAAAGTCGAAGATCCACAGCCAAAAACCAACAGGAAGAGGCAGCGAAGACGGGACTTTACGTGAATGTAGAAAAGACAGAGGTAATGAAGATACCCAACCACCAACAAATAAAAGCACTAGGAACGGGAGAAATGCAAAGAAAGTTGTCTCTTCCACCTATCCACCTGCTTAGGCAGCATCGTTTCAATTACATGCGGCGGCACACATGAGGGCGTCAAAGTTAGGATCGGAGAGACAGCAAGATAGGCCCTCGTCAACCTGAAACCAGTTCGCAGATCTACTGCACTCAGCATGTGGAGCGAAATCCGGATTTTCAACACTGAGACAGTCAAATCAGTGCTTCTATATATGGTTCAGAAACTTACCACGTTACGAAAAGCATTCCCAATAAAATACAGACATTCATCAACAGCTGCTGCCTACGCTCTATGCTGAAGATTAGAAGACGAGAAAGAAAAGGCAACAAGGAACTCTGGCTCGGCAACAAACCAACGAAGCAAGAAGCTATCGCCCAACAAATATGCAGAAAAAAGCGGAGATGGGTCCGTATACACTGAGAAGACCATTTGGAGGCATCACATACCAGGCCGTGGAGTGGAACCCAAAGGGGAAAACCGATAAGTTAGGTGTCTGAGAGTTACATGGAGAAGATGATGTGAGAAAGAAATGAAAGCTTTTGAGCAGTCATGGAATCAAATTAAAAAGACCGCAGAGAACAGAGTGCAATGGAGGCGTGCTACTGAAGCCCTATATTCCACAAGGAATCTATGGGACAAATAATAATAATAATCAATCAAAATGTAGCAAGTTGATAGGCAGAGAGGAGAAAGGAACTAGTTTTCATCACTTAGACTAACAGTGTCAGTATAAACATCAACACAGGACCAGGGATTACTTCATAGCTATCCAAGTAGGTATATCTTATATCAGGTGAAAAGTCAATAATATAAAGTACCAACAAATGAAGAAAAGTCAGACAAAAGTAGTGTAAACCAGTGAACGACAGGAAGAAGGAATAAGAAAATACTGAAATTCGTCATGTGTGGATACATTCACACCACTCACATCATCATCTAGATTCTCCAAACACTAGTTGCCACAGGTTTATCAACAACAAAGTCTACATTTCCCCACACGTCTGAGACCAACAGCCAAAGAATTAAAACAGTGATGTCTTGTTTTAGACTTGCCACCGATTACTTTTCTTAAGCTTGAACCTACTTCTGTTTCTGGTTTGATATGATGTTATGAAATGTAACTACTTGAACCGTTAGACAGTAACGGGTGATCCTTTGATATTGACGATGTTATCACCAGAATCCACAAAAGACCAGGCGGTACTGCATAACGGTCTAACTTGCCACACCTCACATCAAGTAACAAAGCAATAAAATAGAAGATGAAGGGAAAAAAATCGGTCAAACCAAACAGAAGTAGAAAGTAGTAAGGGACAAGAAGAAAATGATGAGATTAAGTATAACGGTCAATGTCAGGATAGTGTGTGTGTGGATACATCTGTGCCACTGACATCAGTTATGAGTCTTATCATCTAAAGTCTCCAATGACTGATTTCTCTTGTCCCGTCGACGCCAACTAGCAAGTCTGTATCACCCCACATAACTCAAACGAACAGTCAAGGACTTCATGCACTAATGCCGTGTTTTAGTCTGACCAGACCTAGCCTTTTTCCAGTCAAAACCTCTACTTCGGCCAACATTGTGCTACGAGGCAGACGGTCGCTACAGCATATGTAACACATGTTCCAGTTAGCCATCTCAGACGATGTAGGTTCACAGTCGCATCAAGTCTTACCTCTTCTTCCAAAACTCTACCACTGACTTCTGAGTTACTCATATGTTGGCACCAAGAAATACGACCTATGCTTGGAAGGCAACGGTGGTCAAACACCTGAAGCCTTCTCATGTCCTCCACCATCAATGGCCATGTTTCAAAGGTATATAGTAACACAGTACACTCGACCCTTAACAGACAGTCAGATATCACGGCAGCGCCATAGGTGGGAGTCAATCGAGTCTTTCGCATCCGCGCAGAGATTTCGTTGACCAGTGGGCCACCAGGGCTGGTTCGACTTCACTCTCTATTCCCATTCAAGGTGTCCAGAAGACTCTGTTTGTTGTCAACGTCTTCACCTAATACGGTTTTGTAGTCTGCATATTCAAGGTTTAAGGAAAATTCTACTGCGTAGTCAGATGATGAGAGGAAGATCCCCATTTGAACGTCTATGATAAAATCGAATACGAATGGTTACTGATTACGTGGGACCTCTGACACTGTACTTCTACTGACCTTATTTATTCATTCACTCCAAGTCTCATCGTAATACAACTTTGATTTTGCTAGGTTTCTGATTTGCTCTAATTGTACGAAGATCAACCTTTTTGCATGCTATTTTCATCATATCATGACATGATCTTCGTCATCAATGTTACTGAACTATTAAAAAAATTGTTTTCTGGAGGAAAATATGAATTTGACCAAATATCCCGATGACCTGACAGTTTGCATACTTCTCTCTCTCTTCATCACACTGTTCCTGGAATAAAAGATTTTTCTATGAATGATTGGACAATTACCCACTATCAACAGTGTTGTGCTTAGTTCTTCAAAATGTTAGACAATAGACTTAAGGTTCAGATGCGAACATACTCATGATGCCTTTTCTATTGATGGCTGTGTATTGAGGAATGTTAAAAGTGTGTGACGTTTCTTGATCCTCCCATTATCTTACTAATTTCAAAAAGAATCTTTCACCTAACTTACCGTAATAGGAAGGCGAAGGTATCTGGTATAACTCAGTCTCTTCTCTTCTGTTTCCTAATCTCTTGCATGTTGCTTATTCACCTCTATCGTCTGCGTTTATTTTTTCATCGATTGTTGAAAAAATACTACGCTGAATTGCGTATTCAAGAGTACACAATTTGTTATCTATGTATTCTGCTGAATATGACTGTTACGTGTGTTTGTCTACCTAAGTCAACTCTGAACACTAAAGAAGGTTGTGGATCGAGTAAATATTCTTGACTTCGTTCTGTATATAATTTCCATTAACTTTATTGTGCATACAATATATAAACTGTTACTGTCCAATTGATGCCTGGTGACATGCGGAAAATGCTGTAGAGTATTCACGAAATATCGTTCAGAATAAAGCCAGTATTATTATTATTAACTGGTTCTCAGTAACAACAACTACTCACTGTGGAATAGACAAAACCAGTTCAGAAGTTGTAGGTACCATGAAACGCCTGTCCTGGATTACAGTCTTACCCATTATGACATTTCAAAAAATTCCGAATATTTTACTGATGAAGCTGTAGTGAAACATTAGCAAAACGTCTTGTCTTGATTTTCATCACAAAACTTCCTTATTTCAATATTTCAAGAACAAAGACATTTACAGAATGAAGCGTGAGCTCATTTTATCTCGCGGCCTTCCATCAGCCGTAAACAGTCTACAATTGATATCAAATAGCACTAGTTATCATGACATAACGTACGTTGAGTATGTAGAAATAAATGAAGACTCGAGACCTAAAATTATCAACAGGGTGGTGAACTAGTCGAATAACTCCAAGATCAACAATCATATTGAAGGTTTCTATGTCCGAAACCCAGGCCAAATCGGACAGCAGGCAATGGGTCGCCAAAACTCTGGAATCTGCAGCCAACGATACGCATACACGACCTGAGTGTGCTTAAAAAAGGCAGTTACTAGAGACCATTAGTTTTAGCATGTCAATGAAGCTCGAAGAGCATCTAATTCAAAACGTCAAGATGAATTAAAGATCCATAGATATACACATGGTTGGGAAGAGAAGATCGTATCCTTCAAATTCGATGGTAACAATGAATTAACACGTCTAAAAATTAAAACTCTAAGACACTTTCAGAGAACAAAGAATAACAACAGACATGAGAATACTTCAGTTGTTTAACGTACCAACTTGAACTACGTTAAGAATACCCATACGAAAACTAATTTTGGACTAACTATTTGTTAGATTCATCAAAGTGAAACAGGACCGTATAATTGGATCAGTTTCCGTCCACAATCCATAGTCGTCATATCAAGATAACTTCACAACTGGGAAACATCGTTTATATGGTTCAAATCTCTCTTTCTATGATATGGGTAGTAGGATTCTCCATATATCCAAAACAGGTGCTTAGTATTTCCTTTTGCTGAATGTATTTAGTGTTAACTTGATAATAAAAAGATTCAGTTATCAATCTATATCTCCACTTTGCTGTATTACTCTAAAGGATTTCCCTCCTGTCCTATCCTATAGTATGGTTGTGCGTAAATGCAAGCATAGCAATGGCCGAGCTTTTATCCAGTTTTCCTCACCTTACTAGGACCTACTAATTTTGACGTAGTCAAGTTTTTATGTTCAAAATGATTAAATGACTCGTGGTTCATTATTCTGATCTTACCATCATTGCAAGCGATTCGGTAAGCAAAATTATTCTACCTAAATGGATCAATAGGATCGTTGTAAACTACAAAGCTTATTTCGAAGTCAGTTTGTAGATTTAAATGGCACTCTAATCCCAACCAGCCTTATTGAAAATTATACGTAACATTTTTCTGAGGTGCCTTCTTCGTATGGTAATACTGTATAGTATCATCACCATTATTATTACTACTATTAACACATGCGTTAACAATTTTAGTCGTATTATTCTGATGATTCCTAAGGAACTTATCAATTAATTTGAGACGGTAATGGTTCATGAGTAAGGTATCTTTAATGCATCTGGTTTCTTGTCTTACATCTCCTCTTTTACCAGTGTTTTGGTCCTCTTACTTAGACACTTTACTAAGCCAACTATAACTGAACAACTTGAAGTCTAAGTAACGCTTTCAATGTGAAGGTTTTCTGTAGACATTAATGTCTACACTTCCATCTTGTTTCCGTTGTATTCTGCAATCCAACATCACTAATTCCCCTTCACTACTTTCTAATTCATAGATGAATTCGATTGTGTTGACTACTGAATTTATATGTAAGTGCACCGATCCTAACACTGTAAACATGTCATCTACGCATTGATATTGGATGATTATTGAAGGTGAAATTAAAACTTGGACCAAAGTCGGATTGGAACCAGCAACCAACTAGTTTGCTGCCCGATGCTTTACCAACTGAGCTGTAAAATCCGATTGCTGACCAGATTTTTATTTCACTTCAATCACCTAGGGTTTTGGCCTAACGACTACCATGTGTATATCTGTACCGCGTAACTGTCACTCGATCGTACTCATACTGATTGCCTGCAATCAGGACTTCTTAATCAAAACCGAAACTGCTTGAATTAGAGACCAAGAACATCATATTGATGATTATTTTGACTATCTAAGATAGTTGTGGGCAGCGACCTAGTGGTTGCTGACTCCAATCCCCATCAGGTTCATCTCATCTACTGGCAGCTTAGTGTAAGTTGATTTCCAACTGTTTCCAGAGCCATACCAACCGGCGGTATATTAGTTTACACAAACTTTCTACATCAAAACCAACAATTTTCATCAATGTCACCTGAATGTATATCAATCGTTGACGGAAATTCTTCAAGATAAAACAAAATAGGCTTCTTGATTACTTTTTCGATTATTAATTTTTCAAAAAAATACAATTTATGAATTGACTAACACAATGCTAGTACCACACTAATCAAATTATGAAGAATACCCACAGACGCATACACACAGAGATGTTAAAACCAACAGTAATATTATGATGGGTACTCACATTCCGCATAATTGTCCAAGTGTCAGTAGGGTAAGATAAGGGGGTAGTTAGCACCAGTTCACTTACTGCTTGAGCAGTGGTGGTGGTGGTGGTGGTAGTAGTAGTAGTAATGGTACAAGAGTGGGAGGAACATTTGTCTCTTTGCCTATGTACACAAAAGTTGATTGAACAAGAGACAGAGACGCAGGAGAGGAGGGAGAGGCATGGAAAGGAGAACATAGATAGAAAGTAAGATATCAATAATAATAACGATAATAATAAAAATAATCACAGCAATTGATAGATGAAAAGAAAGAAAACTCCCAACATGACTAGCTGAATACACACAGATACACCAATAACAGAATCCATAATGGAAATACTCCCCCTCTGAGTCCCACCCAATATGAAGTTATAAAACACAAGAATCAGTGAATGTTGACTATATGAGACATGTGAAGAATTACGCAACCACACATACACACACACACACATACACATCGAATAACTAGTCGGCTAAACAAGCATATACAAAAAAGGTGAATGTCACTGTAGGTAGAATTGATGAAAATACTGTGACAACGAGGATCTACATTGTCTGACTGACTAGCTTCGTGTGTGTGCTTGTCAGGACACATTTCAAAAAAGGAGTAAACAGCAGAAAAGACAAGGCAAAATAGAACAAAACAAGAAAAGACTAGGTAGACTATACACACAGGTTGGTGAAACTTTCCTTGGCTCACTTCTCGATGTAATCATAACGAATGACCACCTACTTCATCTTCAACATTTTCATCCTCGGCATTTTTTTCGCTTTCTCTTTGCGTTGTTCCTTTTCCTTGTAATGAAGGAAGCAAAAAAAAGATAAGCAAGAGGTGATAAATAGATAAATATACTATAAAGTGATTAGGTAACAACAAAGAAATTCTAAAATGATTGTCAAATTAGGATGAACAGCGGCTACCAGGGGATTCCTTTCGAGAACCTGTCAGTTGAGTGTACCTGTACACCCCAGCAACTACTGTTGTTCCCACTCAGATTCAGTATTCATCGATTCGGACTTCAAAAACTTCTCCACGCTATATACAGTTATAAATCTATAAGAATAGGTGATATATAATAGCCAAGGTAAGGCATATAAAATGCAAACAATCAGTCAGTCAGTGTTATCCCTGAATGGAGGAAGTTAAGTCAAATGTATGTAAGTCTTAGTTATCAATTAATCAAGTGTGTTAGACGTGCAACCAAGATCAATATGGTGGTATATGAGTCAAACTTGAGCACTGTGGTCTGTTTGTCATCAATGTCTCACATACACACAATCTACTGACCATATTCATATCGGGTAACTAACTACACAACTTCGAGACATGCTTTACATAATTCCAATCCTCTCTCCGCCTTTGTCATGACAAAGCTTGTAGAATTTTCCATATTTCTAGGATAGGTGAAGAATCATTTCTATTACTGCATGTATTTGATGCTGATTCGATGAACAGAGATTCGGTTATCAGTCTCTCTCTCTCCACCCATTTCAGTTGATTTCTAACACTGTCACTCTATCCCACCCTACCATTGTGTGAGTGTGTGCAATAGCATGCACAGCCATAACCGAGCTCATCTCAAAATTGCTTATCTTATTAGAATCTACTAATCTTGATTTCGTTAAGCTTTTGTGTTCTGTTATTCTAATCAACCTGGCAATCATTTCAAGGTATTTGGTACACAAGATTATTCTGCACCAATAGGATCCTTAATAGACAATCGGAAATCATCGCAGCTTAGTAAACACACATACACACTAGACTCATTACATTTCCACCTAATTAATAAAAACTTGCATCCATTTGACTCGACCTCCTCTATTCATCCACAGCACTGACTGACTGACTGAATGTTTTGATATTGCAGTAATTTTGTACTATACACCTTGCCCTGCCTATTGTATATCACCTATTCGCGTGCATTTATAACTGCATAAAGCTCAAGAAAGAAGATTAGTGAAATTAACAATTGTTGAAGTTGGTATTCACCATGGACTGAACGACATCAGTTGGAGGAACACTGGAAACGTGGGAGCACTGGAAAGACAGCTGTTTCATCCTGGTATGGGACTACTCAGCAGTGCGTACCCACCCCCCTCCCGCTTCGCACAGCCAGGGATCGAACTCACTACCCTCAGGTTCCGTGACCAGTACATTACCATTGAACCAATGAGTCGTAATCCAACTGTCTATATTTCCAACTTCTGTCAGTTCACGATATAGCGCGACTATCACCCAATGTCATCGTTGAGTATTTGTCCTCACGTCCACCAAGGTTTGCCCCACCGGTCACAACTTCTCATTGGAACTTCAGAAATCACCTCTCGAAGCTAGTCATCAATGAGCACTAGATCAATTGAATTTAGGGGGTTCCAATTGGATTCGATGGTAACGTACGTGCAGGTCAGGGAACCTGAGCGTCCCGAGTTCGATCCCTGGCGGGCTGCGGTCATGGGTGGACACTACAACAAAACAGCTGTCCAATATGGATAATCTATGCAGATATTTTAAATATTTGCGCAATAATCACTTCCACAGGTAGCTCATTAGTATATACAGTCGACTTACAAAATGGACGTGTCACCGGTTCGAAATGCGCTCAGTCTACGAAGGTCATAGCAACAAGATAGGTAGTACCATTAGCCTTTATACAACAGATATGCCTTATAACCTAACAGACAAATAAGAACAAGGCAGATGAGTGGATTTACATTACTTTTCTTCCTTGTGATGATCATGTCTGAAGACGCTAACAAGCTGTTATAGTAGACGTAGAAGGTTAAGTGGATTTCAATAACATGGTGCAGTGGCTAACAACTGACTATCTACTGGTAAAATACTGTAAGAATTGAATGAATGAGGAAGTTACATTTAAGTAAATCTTACAAAGTAAACACTCGAAGTTTCTTTTGTTACTAGACAGATCAAAAATACTTTTAAAAAGTCTATTTTCTTAACTTTCTTCGAACCAATTATTAACCGACAAACACTCAAAGCCTAATTTCTATATTCCTTCTTAACTATACCATCGATGACATTCTTCAGACAGCTCTGAACAAATTGAGTGATGACGGCAGTGTAGAATGGCTATTTGACCTTGAAAATCCAGACGATATTATCCCACTGCGTGGTAACACATAGACTATTCAAATCCCACTTAATCAGTTGGCGATTAGTGTCCGTAAGTATGATATATGCTTTACACCATCGAACTGCAAGGTACTTTTGCAAGGTTGGAAGGAGCCTGTGTCTGCCCTCACAGTCGGTAATGAACCGTTGGAAGTAGTCGAGAAGTAGTTCGTGTACTTGTGTATGAGTGCTGGTGGAAGGAGGTGTGAGTGGTAAAATTTCCTACAGCATACCGAAAGCCAGTGTGGCAATGATGGTCACCTTTAGCACCGTCACGACGTTAGTCTGACCGTAAAACGTCAAATTTACAACACTTCGGTGCTAGCAGTTCTGCTCTACGCCTGTGAAATCTTGCCTTTCCAAGCTGAGGATATGCGACGACTCTGTGTTCGATCATCTCCGTAGGATTGCTCGTATTCGCTGGCAACAACATGTTAGTAATTCTGAGGTACGACAGCGTGTGTCCGGGTACGAATGTCATCTCAACGGATTCCATCCCATTCATTGTTTGCTAGCCCCAGAACTGGATGGAAGAGGTGGAAGGGTGATCAGTGTATGACGTAGAGCCGTGAGATGAAGGATAATTATATCGGGTTAGCATCTGTTGGTTCATCACAACTCCTTCAGTGGGGTCCGAGAGATCACGCAACTCAGTGGCCTGAGACGTTACCTGATATGGTTGACAGCTATGCTATAGCTTCCTTCTACCTTCTCCTGCTAAAAACTCAAGAATGTTTCGTTTCGAATGTACCTTACTAGACTGCCCTTCCAATCATGCTACTCCTATTGTTTTCCTTCTTTCTTACTTATCCACTTGCCATTGCTTTGTTTTCAAAATAGTGTTATGTCCAGGTGAATTAAAAGAAGACATCTTCATAGTGAACAACTACACAGTAATGAATGCTGTAGACATGTTTTTGCAAAAGACACATACTGTACTAACATACGATATACATCCTTACTAGGGATCGGACGCAGGAATAGCGGCAAAAGCGTTAACAATCGTTCAGTCACCACTGCGGTCGGACGTCAAGAGTCTACGATATACCACGAACATTCACCAAGCGAACCACATTGATATTTACCACAATTGAGTAGTTTTTTCAATTGTTTATTTGTAATATCAGTAGGGTTCATCAGTCAGGAAAACAAACAGTGTCGTGTTAAACACAAGATGGTCTTGAAATAGTTAAACATACCAGTTAGAAACAACTCACATTGATCCGCAGATTTCGATAGCCAATCATGCAAGGTACGCACACAGAAGAAATTCATCTAAGAGTCAAACTTTTACAATCACACACATCACCACGATTTGTTAAACATCTTTATATTATAGTAGTAATAAACTAAACTGTACATTGTAACTTTTATCGTGTAAGAAAAGAAAACAGGGAAATTGATTACTTCAAGTTTTCTAGCCTTATCAGGATCATCTTCAGCCATGATACGCTCTTTGACTGCCCTCATTCGTTCACCACGACGATTTTGAGCTGCCTCCTGACGTTGACTATGCATCGATTTCAAGCGAGAGTCATGGGTTCGTTGTCTATTCCTTTCAGATTTACCCTTACCCTTATAATAAATATTATAAACGAATTGTTATTACAATAACTATTATTGCTTATTTGTTTTTATTGAATTATATTTCGTCAATCAACACAATACATAAAGATAAATAAGGCATTCTGAGAAAGTTAAACCAGATCATAAGTAATTACTAGTCTAGACAAATATTTTCGCTAACTTGGAGTTCAACAACAAGCAGATTTTACACCTGAAGCAATAGTTGTCAACCAGTAATTTCAAATGCCTCGGAGACTTCAATCAAACCCGCCGTCTACATCTCTCCACACACTTAACAGCCGACCAAGGTTGACAACATCACCAATCGACTTCTACTTTGCCTAGTACTCTTCACCTGAACATAACATTGCTCATGTGGTGATTCCACGAGACGCGACCAATGCTTCATATCTTCTAACGGTGCAGCGTTGGACAGCCACGTAATATCACTGGTTCTCACGTGATTCAACAAACAGTAGTGTAGTTAACTCGTCTTTTCGTAGATAGTCGAATATTCGGGTTAATGCAACTCCTCAAATAAGTGAAGAAGACCCTGTATTGCATCAGCGTCTTCACTTAGCAGTAGGATAACATTGTCTGCATATTCCAAATCAATTAAATGACTTTCAGAGAGTAGGTCGATCCCAGTGAAGGCTAATGCATCTAAAGCAATGTTCATTAATAGACGTCTTTAACGAAGTTAAACAGAAACAGTGATGAAGGAGGCGGACACCACTAAGTTGAGTCAAAAGAGGAAAATACAATAACTTTGGTTACCTTTAATTTTTCTTCAGTTTGCACTTACTTCATGTCACACTTAGCCACAACGAGGAGGATGGTGGTAATTAGGCAGGCGTAACACACACTACAAAGCCATTTCCATCAACTAACCAAAACACTGTGTGTCTATAGCTATATACACCAGAATCTTGCATTCCTGGCATGCCGACAAACCCCCAACACACAAAAGTAATGATTATTATTATTATTATATTATTATTTTTCCCTTGGGTCCCTAGTGGGACATAGGGCTTCAGTAGCACACCTCCATTCCACTCTGTTCTCTGCAGTCTTTCGGACCTGATACCACGACTGCCCACTAGTCAACGTTTAATGGCCATGTTCCACAGTCATACTGTAGAAAAGAGTGAACTGCAGTGTAGTAAACTCCACCCTTCAGAGGCCTCCAGATATTACAGTGGCGTTAATTACGGTGTAAAGCTGAGTCGTCTGTGAATAGATGACTATATTTAAGTAGGTTGGTTATAGGTCCAGAGATTGATCAATACTGAGTTAACAACATACATTAGATAAACCAGTAAGTAAATCTACTCACCTCTTTACTCAAACGAAATCTTCGAACTTTTTCTATCATATAGAAAATAAAATGGAACAAAGCAGTGTTCGATTCCATCGGTTGATGATTAACTGTTTCATCATTCGACGTCAGCTTGGATGTAGACTTTGATGTAACAGTTGGAATACCTAGTTTTCAAAAACACAGAAAAATTAGACAAACCGTATAGGCAATGCATAGTAATATTGTGCTTTTAAAGAAGCGAAGAGATAAGACAGACAACAATAACATAGGATAGTAGGACATGGGCTTACTGTGTAGCGCTACAAGTTACCATAGCTCCTAGCCGAAGTTTTCAAGGAAGCAGGTAGGAAATCGTTAATTAAAGTAACGCAGGTACTAGACAGTGTATGAGAATCAAAGGTGGTGCCTTTAGACTGATCTACTTCTCTGATCATTCAAGTCTAAAAAGATTAGTTTGACTAACATTTTCTCGAAGATCCTAGGGTTCATAGCTATTTGATGCCCAAGTGGAGATTGAGAACAACAAACTCGAAGAAACCAGGCGGGTTGCAGACATACGTGAAGGCATATCGATCAGATTTTCACTCTCTGACTAGTTCTGGGATACAGGCATGCCTACCGGCCAATCGCCGACACTTGCTATATTTGTTGACCTGAAGGCGGGACTCGACTCAGCCAACCGTGAGGTAGTGTTTGACTGGGAAAACAGTAACGAGCGAGTACATAACACTTATCAAAGCTCTCTACTCGAACTCATGCAGCCGTGTAAGGGGTCACTGAGAGCTGTCAAGCAAGTTGACAATAATTAGTGGCGTCTCGTACGGATGTCCACTGTTACCGTTACTATTCAACTTCGCCATAGACATTACCTTAAGTACATCCAACTTTAACAGGGACTGACCTGTTCTCCTTGGAGGTCATCTGATTGACTTGAAGTATGCAGACGATATTACCCTACTAAGTGAAGACGTTGACAAAATGTAGGATCTTGTGCTCACATGGAGCAGAAATCTGAGAACGTTTGGCATGCGTTTCGCTGGCACCTATCAAATGTTAGGTGATGCTCCGGGACTGGTCAGAATATGCTCCCATTTTGAGGATAGTGAGAAAATTACTAGAATAGTTCCATGAGTACTCGCGGTGACAGGGTAGTGAAATCAGTCAAAAAGACATCTTCTAAAGCTTCAAGATTCGCCCTAAACATCATCTACAAACTTCTAATTCTCCTAAACAACTTTGTCGACTTGTTCTTTGTATGCTACTGAGAAGTGTGGCAAATTGAACCGATGAACTCGTGTGCGAGGTTCTAGGCTGACTTTGTTTGACTGTCTATCATAACATCACACGACACGAGAAGAAATGAAGAAAGCAGTCAAAAGCGATGGAAAATCATCAAGATACACCAAGGAGGAATGAAAAAAAATACTGAGATTCCCTACGATTTAAATGCAGATAATGTGTGGATGCATCTGTACCAATTAGATCAATTCTCAGCCATGTCGTCTAGACTCTCTAACTGCTGGTTTCTGTTGTCATGCACACCCGAAATCACAACGCTACATCTAATTACACGGCTCAGACCAACAGCAAAAGGCTTTATCCGATGTTACCACAGTTATTATAGTCTGACCCCTCCCCTAACCCTTTCCGAGACACGAGCGACTTCAGACAATATTGTCCTCATGAGGCAAATGGTGATTGACTGCCTGAAAAAATCAGCGTAAAATCACGCACATAGGTACATCGGCTCAAGTTACCACTCTTCACACTACCATACAAAGAACAGGTGGACGAAGTTGTGTAGGAAAATAAGGAGTTTGAAAATGATGGTTAGATGTCAAGCAGCGCATAAATCTGCGCCACTTCCACCGATTCCACAGCCATATCACGAAGAGTCCTCAACCACTGATTCCTGTCATCTCAGGGGACCTCAGTTAAGTAGTATACATCTCCTCATACGGCTCAGGCCAAGTCACAGACTTCACCGACTAGTGTCACAACGTCTTGGTCTGGTTACCCTGAAGTCTATCTTACAACCTAATCCAATTACCTCGAGGTAGGGGGTGGCTTGGCACGTGTAGTACTTATCCAAGCCATTTCAGTCGACTAAGTCTCACAACTTCATTAATCGATTTGTTGGCATATCTTGCCTAGTACCCTTCGTTTAATTAGGGATAAAGGTGATGGGCTCACTTTCATAGTTGCGAAAATGCGGCACATGCCTAACTACAGCGAAAAAATAAACCCATCCAATTCGACCGTATATACAAAAAGGGGGAATATATCAATTTTACTCCATAAAATACCAAAACTTACAAACCCATATTACATCGAAGCTGGAAACGTAAGAAGTACTACCTGAAATTATATAATCTACCTCTGTCATAACAGACAAGTCAGTTAATGAGGATGCAGACCCTTTTACGATTTACATTGGGTATGCCAAGCCGTCATCTACCTCGATGAGTGTTGTCAATCAAGACGACAGTGGGTTAGAAGATGTAATGTCAACCCATGAAGTTTTCGACTGTCGATCTGTTTGAGTATAGTAAGGAGGCTAAGACTACCTGGTCTGGAGTCCTTGAGGTAATAGGAAATCATTAGTTGGAAGATCTTAGTGAAATCTTAGCTGAAATTCTGGTTATTTTAACTCACCTATGTCATACACTTTACTTTACTCCCATATTACTCCTTTGTCGATTCACTTTTCTTTTTTCCACGTTGCTATTAGAAGTTGAACAACTTGAACCGATCCACTTTTGCACTAGATTTCATTTTGGTCTATCTGTCTAACTATCTACCTCTAGGTTATTGAGTATCACTCTTTTACTCTCGTTCTCTTAACTATCCACATGAATATACAACTATACATTCAGTTTATTGAGCCAACAAACCAGTCAGACATTCTCAAATGTCAGACATAGCCTTTTATACATTCTCGATTTCACATTTGATACCGTCAATATTCCTAGGAGAATAACGTGAGTCATGGATGAGCACTTTTGAGGAATCCTATACTAGAATGAAAAAGTCAACTGTCCAATCTTGTTCCAAAAGATGTCAATTCATGATGAATACCAACTTGAATTTTGCAAATTCCTTAGTCATCGTCATCGTCGGAGACAGTCAGTCAGAACCTAAACGTCCAAGTATTGATTAAATTGGTGTAAGATTCATTCTAATGAAACCATAAAAGATTTTATGGAAAAAGTGTTGACCTGTGTAACATGAATACCAAGAAAAATATACACTTTGTAATAGTAAATAATAATTCTGAATGGATGGAGTGGGAGGGGGGAGGAGGGGGAAGTAAAACAGAAACTTACATCGAAAAGCGAAAATTAACGCTTTCTGTGTAACTGGAGGTTTCGTAGGTATATTTGTATCCCTTGATAAGTAGAAAAAATATAAACAAAGTGAAAAGATCAGTATTTTATAAAAAAAACATAACAAAAGGTTGTTATTATTTTATTATTAGTCCCTTGGGTTCCTAATGGAACATAGGGCTTCAGTAGCACGTCTCCAGTGACCTCTGTTCTCTGAGATCTTTTGAACTTGGTTCCACGACAGCCCACAACCTCTCATTTGCTCCTCTCACGATCTCCTCCATGTCACCCTCACCTCGGACACCCAACTAGTCGCTTCCCATGGGGATTCCACTCGAGCGACTGGCCTGACGCGTGATGTCCTCAGTCGGCATTCTCAGTGCATGCCCAATCCATCTCCACTTCCTCCTGCATATTTGCTGCGTGATAGGTTCTTGGTTGGTTCGTTCCCAGAGCTCCTTGTTGCTTATTCTTATTATTCTGGCCATCTCATCTTCAGTAGCGAGCGTAAGCAGTTGTTTATACTTGGAGAAATGAAGCACATATGCCTAACGTCAGTGAAAAAACAAACTCATTCAATTGGACGGCATATATAGGAGATTGACTATATGGGAACTGTGAACTTAGAAGGGCAACACACGTCTAGAGAGGTTATTCCTCCCTTGACCTGGTACAAACTAGAGGTTACGTTCCTCACCCTTAGTTGTCATCTTTCTTTCCTACGCTTATTTTCTTTCACGACTGCATCCTTGATCTGCTAGCATTCTCTTTTGGCAAATGTATTTGCCACATACCTAACGAGAGTCTGTTGAGAAAAAGAATATTCTTCGTTCATATAGTCTTTCAATAATATCAATCAAATGGATATAATCACACACACCCCCGACCCCAAGTGTGGGGCTTCAATGTATCCACACATTCCGCGATAGTCGAATCGTTGATTGTATTAACCTCCCCGTGGCCAGATGTGCGTGGGATGCATCTCATTGAAGTCTCCACAATCTTACAGAAAAGATGTGGCTCACCTTCCCGGGAGATTATTCCCCTCTCACCAAAACTTCACAACCAGAGGCTGCTTTCAGGCTACCTTTAAAACTCACGATTCTGAACCGAATACCGCTAACTATACCATCCCACTTAGGACTACTCCAACATCTGTGACTGTCGGAATTAGGATGCTGCATTCCCTTACCTTTCGGTTGCACTGCTTCCAGAGCATTGGGCAAAATCCTGACAGTTAACTGGGCCGCTTGTGCTTTGGAGAAACACGCCATTGATCAGTGCACATAGATCTCGTCGAGTGCTATTACCGTTAAGTCAATTTTGACGTTGCATGGATCGATATTCAGCGGGGCCGCAAGGAGGCTCACCGTCATTGCATAACTAGACTTGGCCAGTAATCACCGGAGCATATGTCATCTCAAGCTTTTTTGGCAAGCACCCAAAAACACCTATACCCCTAAACCGCGCCGTGTATATCTTCTTCACCTTGACGCACTGGCACATAACTATGGAAGGCCATTCAGCCACAATAAGAGTCCTAGTTACTACCAACACCCATGCAACCAGTATGTGAGGTCAAGTATATGCGTCAAAGTAGGAGACCAGGGTCAATGGGAATGAATGAGTAGAACGATCTGACGACACACCTAGAATGATAGGCCTAAATAAGCGATCTAGCGGAAAATCCAAACCATTACGATGTACGCGATCACAAATAATCATACAATAAGATGGGACAAAGAAAAAATCCCCAAGAAACCAAACTTAGTTCGGCGGAGGGAGAGAAGTTGGAAACGGAAGTTGTGTTCATCGAATCAACATTGAATACATGGCGAAAGGAGTGATCTAAAATTTATATCAGATGTCTGAAAAATTCTTTTACGTAAAGGATAACTTTAGTTAACAAGTTGATAGCGTATAAAAACAGTATGCAGATGTGAAGTTACCCCTTTGATATGAATACATTCGACATGTTATCCAGTAAATAGTACAGTTTCATTGCGTTCCCATCCAACTTCATGATAGACATGTACTAATGAACATCGCCTTAGATACAACTGACTTCACAGGGACTAACCTACTCCCCGGAAGTCATCTGATTGACTTACAGTATCCCGATGATATTGTCCTGTTGCTAAGCGAAAACGGTGATAAAATGTAGAGTCTTCTAAACATGTTGAGAAGTATGTTTAGCATGCATTTCACTGGCACCTGTCAAATGTAAGATGATGCTTCGGGATTGGGCTGCTGCAAGCACCCCAAAGTTCGAGAAGAGGTAGTGAAGTGGGGGGATGTGTCGATCATTATACTTACTAAAGCAGGTGCATTATTAATATTACTACCATTATTATCATTATTACTGCTATTATCGTTATCATTACTATGAGAACACAAGCACAGTACAGCAAGAACACCAAGAAATGCACCACACACAAAATAATATAACAACATTATGAAAACATAAAGAGAAACAAAGTGGATAAGTAAGAAGGAAAAACAACATGATTAGGAGGCCACTCCACTGAAATACATAAGAAACAAAACATTCACTACTTTTCACCACCAGAAGATAGAACGGAGCTACAGCATTACCCCCACTAGTCTTCAGCCTCAGACATATCACACAACATCTCAAACCACTAAGTTGCCTCATCTCTCGCACCACACAATACGCAGCGAGTCGTGATACACCAACACATCCCAAACCGATACAACTATCCTTCATCCCACGACACCATGTCATACACTCACCACACCTCCTCTTATTCCATCCAGTCCCATGGTTACCAAACAATGAACCGAGTGGAAGCTGTTGACATGAAATGTGTACCACATGTCAAAGCCACCGAAGCCGGTATTTCCACATCACTTGACTTGACTTGACTTGCTGAATGATGACATCTATCATGCCCAAACACACCCTATTGCACCTCAGAATTACTTACTTGGTGTTGCCAGCTGATACGAGCAATCCTAGTGAGACAACGATGGTCACTGGCACGATTCAGTTTGGTAACTCAGTAGGTAGATTATATCAAATGTAAGTGGAGCGGAGTTCGAACAAACGACCCATCGGCTCACAATCATCTCCCCAAAATCAATGCGACATATCACCACAGTAGGTCTCTTTACACTTCTAATAACTATCACCCTCAGAATCAAAGTGATACTACTGCTACCGGGTTGAACTCGGATAACTAATTGAGTTAACTGTGTGAGAGAGCTTTAATTCTAATGCGTAGGGCATCCACAACCTATTTATTTAGCTGTCATCTCCCTAGTGTCACCTTTCGACACAGTGCAATCCACCAACCGTTGGGCCGCAGCAAAGGAGTTGAAGGTTACAAGACCAACCTTTCCGAAGGTGAATGCTTAACACTCTGAATTTTACTTTTCTACAAAGAAGTATACACGTACACATACACATGAATACACGTAAAAACATTTGGAAATTGTTGATTCACCTTCTCTGCATGCAAATGGACAGACTTACTCCTGTGGGGGTTTCGGTCCACTGTACTGATCAGAGAAGAACAGATAGTCAATTGACTCCTCATGATCAGTCAAAAATTTACAAACCTACAAAAAAAATATATAAACGCCTTTCGTCAAGGAAAAACAATTCTGAGTGAAAACATTGATATTCACTGTTTCATCATACATAGGTTTTATTTCACAAGAAGTTCATCCTACAAACTAAAATTCCACAAACCAGTCATTACTACTCTCTCTCACTCTCTCTGTATCATGTTATGTTTAACCCGAAGAAACTGAGGGTACGAATCTTAAACTGGTTCGGACCAACCTCTGAGTTTCAACGGCCTATCCCCGTGGATATATTGGATGTTGGTGTGGAATCTTGCACAAATCTCTGTACCAAAAAGTATCAAGAAGAAGGTTGAGTGTGAGGTAAACAAGATTGTGTTGCACCTAATATGCGATGCACCTGAATCTAGCCACGGAGCAGTGGCTTATTCGTGGAACGTTCGGAAATATACACCACCATACAGCATACTATGCTGTATAGCGAATTTCGGGTTGCTCGAATGAAAACTGTGACAGTGCCAAGTTAGCTTCGGCAGTATTAAGTGAATGAATAAATGGAATTTTGAGGAAGAATCAAATACATTTTGTTATTCTTTTGTCCCTTGGGTTCCTAGTGGAACATAGGGCCTCAGTAGAACGTCGCTATTTCACTCTCTCCTCTGCAGTATCTCGAACCTGGCTCCACAAATCACAACTAGCGCTCATTTCTTCCTCACATGATATCCACCATGTCACCCTCACCTCGGACGCCCAACTCGTCGTTTCCGATCTCGGTTCCACTAGACGACTGAGTCTGGTGCATGATATCCAGAAACGGTCTTCTCAGTGTATGTCCAATTCAATCCATCTCATCTCCACTTTCTTCTTCTGCATATTTGTTGGGCGATAGCTTCTTGCTTCGTTTCCAGGCCAGAGTTCCTTGTTGTTTACTCTTTCTGCCCTTCTCATCTGATCTTCAGTATGGAGTGAGAGTAGATGGCAGGTGTTGATGAATGTCTGTAGTTTGTTGGAAATGCTTTTTGTAACGCACCAAGTCTCTCAACTATCACACAGAAGCACTGACTCACTTGACTGACTTAGTGTTGAAAATTCAGATCTGGTTGTTTATGCTGAGTGCAGTGTAGTGCAGTAGATCTCCACATTGGTTTCAGGTTAAGGAAGGCCTGTCTTGCTGTCTTTCTGATGCTAGATTTGACGTCCTCATATGTGTCGCTGCTACCTGTAGTTGAAACGACACTGCCTAGGTAGGTGGATAGGTGAAAGAGAAAATTTCATTTGAATTTCTCCCGTTGTTGATCATACGTGTTTGTTGTTGTTAGTTGGGTATTTTCATCACCTGTCTCCTCTACGTTCACCTAAAGTCCCGTCTTCGATGCCCAACCAACTTCTTAGTTTTTGCCTGTACATCTTCGAGTTTATGCGACACTAGACATAAATCATCATCGGCGACTTCTAAATCTTCCAAGGTCTTCCCACAGGTCAAACAGCGTATGCGCATCTTCTCGCTCCTCACAGTTTCTCGAATGATCCAGTCCAGTCCAGTCGATCACAATGAGGAAAATCATCGGTGTTAGTGGGCAACCTTGTCTCGTCTTACTTCTGTCTTTACTTCAAAGGCATCACTGGGCTTTCCATTGTTAATCACCTGGTATGTAGCATCATCGTCACCGTATGGCTGCTGTTCAGTGAGGTTGATAAATGATTGTGACACTAAAACCGTAATGTTGAAGCAGCTGCCCGCCAAACTACTTCTCGGTCGACGCGTCGATTTAAGGCCTATTCACAGTTGATGAAGTTGAGGTAAAGATCCAGTTGATTGTCATTCCATGCTCTGTTCTATGATGATGCGTAGCGTAAAGTTGTAATTTGATCCTCACATTACTTGTTTTTTCTGAATCCAACCAGCCTGTTCCGGTCATAATTTTCAATCCAGCGGATTTCTTAGTCACTCCTTGACATTTTCAGATTGTTTATTCACTAACTCGACTTTGTCTACTGTATATGAGTCTTTTTTTATCCAATAATTGATTAGAGGACTGGTTAATAAAAAAGATAGAAAAAAGGTGTTAAAACCTAACGATCACTTTCCTTCTACGCCTAAATGTTGATATCGTATCGAGTGAACTCCGTAGATTTTAGCAAGCTGATATGCTTACAAATCATATTTCAACTAGGACCAATTTCATTTTAGTCTGTTTATTAGAAATATCACATAGTGAAACAGTAGTATTTACTGGATAACGTTCGGACATAATTTATTGTCCATATTCATATCAGGTATGAATATGGACAATAAATTATGTCCGAACGTTATCCAGTAAATACTACTGTTTCACTGTGTGATATTTCTAATAAACAGACTAAAATGGAATTACACTCGACCACAGTGCCCAAGTTTTACACTTATATTAATAGGACCAATTTCCTTGCACACATTTGTAACTCACCTATCACTTAACAGCTGAACGAATCCCACTAAAATCAGACAGGGAGATAACATGACGATGGGATATGGCATTCCTGAGTCGAAATCGAAGTTCACTCAGTAACCTTATCAATATTCATGCAGTTGGCAAGAAGCCAAACCCGATGGAGGGGCGGCTAATCATACTCTCTCGTTGAGTAAACCTTGGTAGGTGGAGTACGACTAGAACCCGTCCCGCCTTGCTAAGTAACGATTCAAGCTGCCACAGCTCATCACATCAGCATGTCAAGCAAGAAGGCATCAAGATGAAATATATAAAGGCAAATGTAGACAAGAGTAGTGCATACAATTTTACTCCTGATCTCTGGTAACCTTTCGTTCCCATAGGGAAGGCAACATTAGCATGATGCTGGAGTCACACTCCATTTAGGTAGCAGTACCGCTTCACCCCTGAACCTTCAACACAGCGTAGCAATTTACACTATAATGGTAACTCCTTTTCGTCTTATCACTATTTATACTGGGTGATGATTGAAAAAAGAAGGCAATAAAATGAAGATGAAGAAAGAAAGAAACGAAAATCGGTCATAAGGAGTAGAAAGATAAAGTATGGAAACATTTGCACCACTGAAATCGATTCAAGGCCACAACATCTAGTCTGCAACCACTGGACCCCGATTGGTTGGTTTTAGTCTCCCTACATGGTTCAGACCAACGGTCAAGGAATTCATGGACTGATGTCATCTTCTAGTCTGGCCATCCTGAGCCTTTTTCTAGTCTGAACCTACATCAGCTAACATTGCTTCAAGAGGCAGACTAGACAGGCTAGGCATACGCAACATATATCTCAGCCATCTCAATCGATGAAGGTTCATAACCTCGCTTCAACTCTACACCTGATCTCCGCGTTACTGATATGATGAACCACGAACCACGGCCTATGCTACGAAGGTAATAGTAGTTGAACACTTAAAACCTTCTCATGTCTTCTGAGCTGAATCATGAAGACAGTCTAGTACTAGGTCATGTGACAAGTCAGCGCTAAAAGCAGACTACTAGGTAAAACTTCAGTCAGTCAAATTCGATGCAATTAACTGCTGACTAATCAACCCGTGATTTAAACCAATGAGCTGGTTAATATCAATAATAGACGTTAAACATAGTAGAGAATAAGTAAATATTTACTGTAGGCATAAGGTTATTAATAAACTTGCCAGTGGGTTAAGAATTGCTGGTACAACTTCAGAAATTTCACTTAAAACAGTAAACGATTCCGGTAGATACTGATGTCGTTGACCACGTTTATCTGGACAGTAGACAGCTAAGTCTTGATGATCTTTTGATAATGCCTGAAGACGACGTTTACGACCAACTGCCATAACCCATCCATCCATTTCTGAATCATCCATTATTACTTTGACGACCTATAATATAAAGACGATTATACAACAACATAAAAAAGTGATTTTTCTGAATAATTAAAGACATACTATACACATAAGAGTGGTGAAAATGATTAGTGCGCGTTAGATGGTGTCATGTTCCTGAGAGGATCTATAATGCGTACACTTGACTGACAGCTAACTTCATACGTAGGATCCACCGATTCCAACTCCCGGGAACGATGCAGAGAAGACTAAACTAGATGAATTTATCGTCTCTCAGGAGATTGATAGTCAAGTAAGCCAAAAACACGCTTATATATGTACGCAATATGCGATCTTGTTCAGAATTTTTAACAGTAAAAGCAAGCATTAACAAATCAACGAATGACCTTGAAAATATGAGGGGGAGGGGAAATCAACTATTGGCGCGAAAACGACAATTGAAAATGCTTTATGCATATCTGTGGTCTTTCAAGGAATGGAGAACGTTGATAAAATACAGTAATGTAAGTTATACATGATTATTAATAAGAAATGTCGACGATAGAAACACTAGTCAATAGCATAAGAAGCATTCACAGGAATTCTTTTTTTAAACGCTACGAAAGGAAAAAAAATAATGGAAATGCACTCAACAATTTTTTGTGTACATTTGTACAGTAGTAGGCAATGAGCCCATCACCTGTGGCGTCGGCGATTTACCCGACTATCCTATCAAAGCATGAGTATATTACACTGCGGTCCGTTCTGTCCTGTTGTACACTTGTCAGATATGACCGTGAAAAGTAGACAATATGAAGCGGTTGTAGGATTTTGATCATAGATGGCTCCGTAGCATTGCTTGCGTGTGATAGAATCACCGTGTGAGCAATATTGAGATGAGGCGAAAGGTACTAGACAAGACGAGCAAGTCTATCGATGAGGTTGTAAGCCTTAGCCGACGAAGATGGCTTCGACACTTACTGCACATGCCAACCCACCACCTACCTCAAGGTGCTCAGCTAGGGGAAGTTGGCACTGGCACTTGTGCCAGTCGATGAAGCCTCTCCGATGTTGGTCCGAGCCGTGTGGGGGAGATGTAGACTGCCTGGTTGGGGTCTCCAAGACGATGAGAACCAGTGGTTGAAGACCCCTGGTGATATGAAAGAAAGTCGGTCACAATGGTGTAGATGCCCTCACTCCTTGACATCTTTCAAAGCTTGAATATTCACACTAACCGCTATCTTTAGATTGCTTGTCCTTTTATACACAACTTACCCTACTTTCATATCCTTTTTTCTACCCACCTGTTGTTTGTGTACTTCTGTGAAGTGTGGCAACTTCAGCCGATGCGCTTGTGTGTGCGAATATTCTCCATCATCTCAAAATCCTAGGAGTGCAAAACACTTTTCATTGTGTTAATTGCTTCTACGCCCTTTACTATTCAACGTAGTCTCAGTAACTATGGTTACTCTTTGCATTCTGACATAATTTTTGCGTTTCTAACACATACTATATTGTTTGCCAGTCTTTTTCTGGTATATAAACAAAAGTTCTTCAATTCATATCTCATTAAAGCTGTCGAATGACCACAGACGATTCCACCGTTTCTGACTTCTACCTTTCATCATATGATGGTCTGCATAACCCACACACAAATAATTCGCCGAAATCCAGGCTCTTTTCACAGTATAGAGTATATTGTTCATAAGCATCAAAATATACCTGCCCATGATAACGAGGCGCTACACCCATGAAGGTTATTGGTACGATCCCGATATCCTTCATATTCTATGCCTACAAGTTGTATATCTTTGAATTGCTTTTCTTTGCGCGCTTTTTCCCGCCCATGGGTCATACTTCATACGATCAGCTATTGTTAGCTGATTGGCTTGTGTCTATTTAAATGTACTAATTATTCATTGTCTTCCAATGTAACTTTAAACTGTATAAATAGGATCTGTTTTCACTAATAAACGTTTCCAGTCCGAGATACCAGTCTTTTGATTTTACTCTACGAATCACTCAGGTTGAACCGTCTCAACCCTCGACTATTAATCGTTCATTTTTCACAACACCGCATACTAACACTTGCTAGTGGTTATTATTATTATTATTATTATTATTACTATTATTATTATTATTATTATTATTATTATTATTATTATTATTATTATTATTATTATTATTATTATTATTATTATTATTATTAGAATACAAGCACAGTACAGCAAGAACACCAAGAAATGCACCACACACAAAATAATATAACAACATTATGAAAACATAAAGAGAAACAAAGTGGATAAGTAAGAAGGAAAAACAACATGATTAGGAGGCCACTCCACTGAAATACATAAGAAACAAAACATTCACTACTTTTCACCACCAGAAGATAGAACGGAGCTACAGCATTACCCCCACTAGTCTTCAGCCTCACACATATCACACAACATCTCAAACCACTAAGTTGCCTCATCTCTCGCACCACACAATACGCAGCGAGTCGTGATACACCAACACATCCCAAACCGATACAACTATCCTTCGTCCCACGACACCATGTCATACACTCACCACACCTCCTCTTATTCCATCCAGTCCCATGGTTACCAAACAATGAACCGAGTGGAAGCTGTTGACATGAAATGTGTACCACATGTCAAAGCCACCGAAGCCGGTATTTCCACATCACTTGACTTGACTTGACTTGCTGAATGATGACATCTATCATGCCCAAACACACCCTATCGCACCTCAGAATTACTTACTTGGTGTTGCCAGCTGATACGAGCAATCCTACGGAGACAAAGATGATCGCACATCCTCAGCTCGGAGAGGCAAGGTTCACAGAACTACTCGTACTGAATTGTTGTAAACCCGACCTTTTACAGTCAGACTAACACCGCGATGACACTAAAGGTAACCTAGATTGATGCATGTCACACTGCCTTTCTATATGCAGTAGAAAATCTCGCCACTCACACGTCCGTCTACCAGCACTCACTCATACAAACACCCAGATACACCAACAACTTTTCGACTGCTTCCAATGGCTCATCACCGGGGGTGAGCGCATGCACAGGCTCCTTCCAATCTTGCAAAACTACTTTTCAGTTCGATGGTGAAAAGTGCATACCACACTTACGGACACTAAAGAGGTCGATGACTTCACAGATCATGTTCCAGAAAGGCATGTAAGTCGAAAGCAGCACTCATACATTGGACATTGGTGTGCGTTGGGGGGAAAAAAAGCTTCACAACTTCTTGGACATATGAAACAACACAATCGGTCAGCTCATATAAATTAGATGAGGCGGTACTGAATTAAATGTGGTTACAGAGGTAGGTTACCTTACAACGTCTGTCCAATACTCTTCTGCATATCTTCTAAAGCTATCGAATGAGAGGACTTGGTGGATATAACAGATAAAATCAACGTAGGACCACACACACACACACACACACAAGTACATCCGGTCAAGTTGGCACACTTCACAGTAGTAGCTTACGAAGAACAGGTGATTTCAAAGTGGAGAGAAAATTGTGTGAGAATAAGCAATTTGAAGATAAGGCTTAGTTAAAATATCCAAGCTTTAGAAGACGTCAAGGAGTGGACTGGTGGATTTGGAGTGGGTTTCTTTGTCCAATAACCTTGAAAAGAACCTTTGAAAATCAAAAAAAGTCGATGAGATAGTATACAGAAACTTACGATACTATCATGAACTGGTCGAATCCAATTGGCTATTGCAAAAAATAAACATTGACGTTTCACTAGACGTAATTCAATCAGCATAGCATCACAGTGTACAGTTCCGGTACACCAAAGAGAATACAAGTGTTCTGATTCCTTCATTAATGCTCCATTTCCAGGTTCAGCTTGACCATCATCTCCTAGATGAAGCAACAATAAAACAAAACACTCAGTACAACATATTAATACAGCTGAACAGTTCATCAATATAATACATCAATCGCCTGTAGGACTAATCAGTCGGAGATGAAGCGGATGCCAACCGGGAGACATTGATGGATGGTAGTCACGCCACAATATGAATCAATAGAGGTGAGAAACTGTGACCAGACTTGAAGGTCTGGAGTAGGTACGCCACATGCGGAAGGCTAAGACTAATCGACTGGGGTCCTCAACGTAAAAGGAATCAATGGTTGCAACCAATTAATGATTTTCGTCGAGATCAGATTTCTGAATTTCCAATGTGATGTCATCACCCTCAATGGGGCCAATCAAGTACGGTATGAGGATAGTTACTCAGCGACGACACTGGGTGAAAGTGGAGTTATATCGTGAACTGACAGAAGTAGAAGTATGACTCGTTGGACCCAGTGCCTCAATGGTAACGTGTTGGCCGCAGAGCCCGAAGATCTTGGGTTCGATCCTCGGGAGGGGGGCTGAGGTCATGAATGCTTAGGGTTCCCAAACTGGGACGAAGCAACTGTCAAATCCTCCCAGACATCCAATGATTCTCCAACTGATGTCAGTCCATGACGAATACCAACCTGAAATCTTAATGGTATGGCTAAAAGTCGATCGCGACGGCTCAGACGTATAGTGAGATGACTACTGTTGCGTAACGGAGTCGAGCCACGCCCCACCTACCAAGGTCGTTTAAACAGACAGGTAGTATCACTAGCCTTCATTGCCATCTGCTGCATGAATGTGTACAAGGTAGAAGTTTATGGGGATTTACTGATTTCAGGTTGGTAGTCATCATGGACTGATATTATTTTCGACTTGGTTGGCCCTACCAATCACGACTTCTCACTGCAACTTCAGGAATCACGTCTCGAAGCTAGTCACCAATAAGCACTAGACCAATTGAATTCGGAGGATTGTGGGAATTTATTGATTTCAATGATAACATGCTAGCTGCAGAACCTGAAGGTTTTGGGTTCAATTCCTGGCGGGGTGGAGTCATTGGTGCACACTTCTAAAGAGTCCCATACTGGGACGAAATAGTGGCTGTCCAGTACTCCCAGGTTTCCAATGTTCCTCCAACTAATACGTATTCTTCGTTACTCTTTGACATCATTGAAGGTTTGACCACTAACTAAGCTTCGTTTATTTCTCCCCTCTCTCTCTTCTCGTATACACTTTAATACCACTCCTTGCCAACTACCTGTTTGTTCTTTATGTATAGTATAGCAACTTGAATCGATGCACTTCTGCAAGAGATTCCAAGCTGCCTGATATCTCAACGCACACCATATAAGGTGATATCAATATTTGTAGTGATTACGTACTTTTTTATTCAGTTTGTATTCAACCCGTGATTTCGTGTGAAACGATACGATATATCATATCGGTCCAAGTTGTCACACTTTACAGTAGTATACAGAGAACGGATGAATAGGAAAAGAGTGATACCAAAGTGGACGTGTTGGTGAGATTTGTATGCCACAATGACCCAACGAGCCATACTAGCTGGAATGCTTCTTTCCTCGAGGTCTTTTACCATGTCAGAAAGGTCTGTTGGACAGAGGTGGGAAGAAAAGTTGTTGTTGAATTGTAAATTGCTACACTATGATGGGGGTCTGAGGGCGAAGTCGTACTGCTTAGAGCTGGGTGAGGATTGATAGTAGTAAGGTGTTGCTCTTGGATGACCAGAAGTGCCACCCTGATGCTGCTTTCCCTAAGAGGAGGGGAGTAGAAAAGGCCGACTTTAAAAACAGCACACTTCTCCCTGCCCCCACAGTCTTTCTATCCAAGCAGTATGGGTTATTCTGCTAACAGATGTTCTCATTGCGTTATTCAATTACACTAAGTGAAATAAGCGTATGAAACGAGTATATATACATCGCTAAGAATAAAAACAACAGACATCAACTTTTGAATAATCACAGAGGTCTACACAACTTGGATACGGAAGACCCGTTTAGCATTTGTAAACTTGCATTATCTCCGACCATCCATCAAAAGACGAGTACAGTGCACTGAAGACCGTTCTTTCGTGATATGCAGCTGTGAGATTTAGACGTTAAAAGATAAGAAGTGGTAACAGGTCTTTAACCAAAGGTGTCCTGATAGCATTGGTCACGTATGGTGCAATCACTGTGTGAGCAACGTCGAGGTTAGGTAAACAGTACTAAGCAAGAAAGACACGTCAGTCAATGAAACTGTGAACTTTAGATGGCTTGGAAATGAGATGCGCATGCCCAACCACCATCCTCTAAATCGCCTTGACGTGAAATGCTATGTCACGGGAACTTGCATTAGGTTGGAAGAGGATGACCAGACTAAGACGTGGAACAGGTCGATGAAGTTCCTGCGTTTGGAGATGCCTGGCAGGGGTCCCCGAAACGTTAGTAGTTAGTTAGTAGTAGTAGTAGTAGTACAACATTAAACTAACCAACTAAAAACAGAACATGTATGTTGTTTTATAATTTGAATGAAACGTGAAAAAAATTCGTGTAGAGTTGCATATAACCTACCGACCACAGCAAAATTTGCTTCAAGTAAAGATTGATGCACAGTGAACCAACTGCTTGCCAACTGGGTATTTTTAGAACGACCAATTACAAAATTCAAGATGTATATCAGTAAGGCCATAATAAAAAGCATTTCCAAATGAAAGTTGTCCCATGAACGTGTAAGATGATGTGGAACCTAAAAATGCATAGAGGAATCTTTTATGCAAATAGTGAACTGTAACAAAAAACACAAAATCTAAAGATTCGACTTCAAAATCATTGTTCAATGCTGTGATGTTATTTTGCTCGACTGATAAAATAAAACACCGACATGGTGATGGGGCTTGTATATCACAATGACCCAATGAGATATGTCGGTGGGACGCTTGTTCCCTTGAGGTCGTGCTCCACCGGAAAGGTCTGTTGGATAGTGGTGAGACAAAAAGCAGTCACCGTTATAGTTTTATCTGCTATGCTATAATGGAAAGGATGGGTTAGAAAAGGTTGCTCCCGAAATGATATACGCCTCTCCCCATCTGAAATATTCCGATGCCGGCAGCATAGGTTTCTTTTTTGTCGAGTGTTAGTACAGTGAGATCTCAATCCAGCATTCGTAAAAAGGCTATGACTAACAGTTTTCGAGCGGATGATTCTTGGCCTCTACGGTCATGAAAAAGTATTCATTCCCCTCTTCTAGGTAAAGTTAGGGTTGCAGAAACAACTTCTACGGTGTGTACAGCCCGGAAGCACTAACTACTCGCACACTTCCTGCGATATAACTTACTGTTATGGATGCCAATATCTCTTACATTCTACACTTACAGTTTTGTATATATATTTGAACTACTTATTCTCTCTCTTTTCCCGTGCATGGACCATATTTCGAATGACCTGCTATTGTTCTGATTGGTCCCTACCTCTTTAAATGTACTGATGATTTCTTGTCTTTCAAGGTTGCTGTAAACTCTATAAATAGGGTCAGTTCTCACTCATAAACGCTTCAGTTCGAGATATTATAAAGTCATCTGGTTTCCAGTCTTTTGATTTCTCTTTGTGAATCACTCGGGTTGGATCGTCTCAATCGTCGACTACCAATCGTTAAGTATTTCTGTTCGTTCTCACAACTCCGCATCATAACACTTACTCTACTTACCTTTGTTTCCTCTTCTGACTTCCCTTCCTGATAATATTAAGCCTTTTACAACTTCTGCAACTTCTTACCCTACAACTACTGCTAAGGATTCAAACTAGAGGAACAACATTCTTATTCACCAAGGGTCTACTGTTAATTTCAAATTAACACTTTCAACTTCAGAACTCTAGACTCTTGAGCCATGGATGTACTCAGTGTATCTATGAAATCCCATGCTAAGCGATTGGCAGTGGTAGTACTCTCTTCCAATTTTATTCTGACAATCATTTGTTTCTAGCCACCACTCACTTCACTTCACGTGACCGCTGACATCAAACCAACAATGGACAAAAACAAGCGATACTGATACATTAAAGATCTGAAGAGGATTGTTGCTCTTTCTTCAGCACGTCTTTGAACTTTAATCACGAGTTAGAACAGGTATGCGTGTGTCAGCGCCTAACTGGTGGAAGGAAACAGAAGGCAGTGAGGCCTATCTGTGCTTGATTGGTCGATGAGGACACCAAGTACGTAACTAGGGAGATGGCTAAACAGATGTCTGAACTTCACAGCAATACTCATCCTGAAGAAATGCCACGGTAAAGACAATTGGTAACCTACACCTGAAGGTAAGTAAATGTCGCTGGATTTCCACGACGGCATCCGAACTGACTGGTGCGGGAAGATTGATTCCAGCTGCCTGTGATCACAATGAAGAGCGAAAGCAACTCAAACGGAAGTTGACAAAGTCTTTGCGTCGACTGCGAGCAATGATCGGTGGTGAGATGGAGAAGGCATCAGCGGTGGTTAAGACTCGGCAACTGCTTAGGCTCATTAAGGATACCGGTAAGATGACGGTTAGTGAAAACATTACCGAAAAGCATAAATATGTGACAACCTTTTAGGAGAAGCGATTAAAGCGCCAGGTGGAACACTTTGAAGCACAGCTCAACTGGACCACGGTAACGTTTCAGTCGATGGGATTAAATGACGCCATCAGGTCAAGAAAGGCAAGTTGTCCTGGACGCAGATAAGTATCTTTAATCTAAGACATGGTGAAGAGTGAAGATTTGAGCGATATACCCAGAACTAGGTCTGAAACCTGCCTGGTTTTCTCGGGATTATTGTTCCCAAGCTTCACTTAAACGTCTAATTATAGAAACTAGAATCTTAGATACTGTGTTCAGACTGGTTTCCCTGTAGTCATCACAGTAGGATTTCTCCCATTTTCTGAAGACTGGTGCAAACAGTGAGTGAGATCAGTCAGAGGGGGACCATACTGCATTGCTATACTCTAGCTAACACTCCAGTTAATCTAACCAACAGCCCTCACCACCGTCCCTAAATATCTCCGGGTACTAGCACACCTGACACTGCTGGACTTCCTGTTTCCAGGTTACTCAACTTTTACAAGTGGAGGGCTTACCCCAGTGTTCCATTCAGCATCCGACTGAATAAGAGGCAACCAAACACTAGCTGAAGGTTAGGTAGATAGCTTTCAAACGTGTTTCGCCTATTGTTCTAATGGTCTCCCCTGAGAGTGAATCACATACCCATCCTTTTCTACTACGCTCTCACTAACTATTGACTTCTGTGCCCGTTTCCTTGATCAGTTCATATAGCTGTTTACTGTTACCTATCGCCTCTGTCTTTTCCATCTCATAAGTCTTTATTGTCTACCACTGTTGACAATCATTGTGAACACTACTTGTCAGCCTACATTTGAGTTGTTTCCACTTCCCAATGTCTTCTGAACCTGGAGGAATGTGTTCAGATGAACCCTCTTAACTCAGAAGCTGCTAAGATCTGAGGGTCAGCTACGGTGTTCTACGATATTTTCACGGCAGAATGGAGATGGCAGCAGGCTTTTTTCGGATAAGTGACCTTGTCCTGTTCCAATAGCTGCCTACTCATTGAAAACGACCTTAGTATTCTCACAACAATTTACCATCATTGCCTACTGGACGAATCTGTGCACAAGGTGACTGAATGGATTTCACTCTAATTCAAATTCAATTCGCAAAGAGAATCAGCATGTCCGTGTATGTACTAAAACTAGTCCCTTCTAGTGAATACGTGAGTCCAATACAGAGCAAAATCAATGTAAAACTTCGCATACACAAGTGCATCACCTCAAGTTGCCACACATCACAGTAGCAGCTTAAAAAGAACAGATGAATCGAAAGTTATATCAAAGTAGAGACAAAGTTGTGTGAGAGACTAAACAATCTGAAGATGACGGTTAGTGCAAATAATTAAGCTTTGGAAGATGTCAAGGAGTGAATACATCTGCGCCATTGTGACCGACTTTCAGTCATGCCACCAAGAGTCCTCAACCAGTTGTTCCCATCATCTCAGAGACCACAACCAGGTCACCTACACCTTTATAAACAATAGCTTCATTCCAGAGTGATGGAACACTCTCAGTCTATCATACCCTCTCAAATAGTCTAGTCAGTTGCCTGACTAGTCATTCCTCTTTCCATAAAAAGAGTCGGAGGTAAGTTGTCTTAGCCGGGTGCCTTGTGACACTCCAAAAATTGGAGTTTCTTATGGACCTCCGCCTCGTTAGGTGGACACGATGAACCGAAGCTGACAATGCTGGAGCCGTGGGCCAGCTAAATTGCCTTTCGAAGTGCTGAGCCTAGAGTTTCAGGTGTCTTTGAATATTGTTTACCGGCGTACCTTCTACCTCACAGACCGTCTCACTGAGACCAGGCTTCTTGCTCCCAGTCACTTGGATAAGCTGGGATAGCTTCCGACTATTGCCAGATGCAGCTACTGCTTCCATTTCACTTGCGCGTTTTGAGCACCAAGCCCCATAACCCCGCGTAAGGGTTGTGTAAATCTTTTGCGTAAGAGTCACGCGAATCATTGTATTATCATCCGCCAGAATGGTCCGAAGGGCATTAAGAAGTTGCAGGGAGTTCGCAGAGACCCAGTGTTTATTAGCCGGACGTTCTCTCTCGCCATTTTCATGGCGTCTTGCAAGTGTAGCCAATGCTCATCTACACTTTCTGCAGGATCGGTATCTAGTCTTAAATCTACCTTGGAGTGGTATTTAGCGACAATGTTAGGTGCAACTAATTTGCTTGCATCGACCTGTTTAGGACGACAATTTTGATGACCTTCAAGATGCAAGAGAAGCTTAGCACACTAAAGCATGATCAAAGTCCACACAAGTAGTCCATATGAAGCTGCAGTCCTGTAATCAAAACCCTGTATTCGCCTACCATTTTCTACTTTTAACCGTTATATCACTGTCATATAAGAGAACAGAACGGATTGCAGTGCAGAGTGCAATCAACAGAAACTGAATACCAGAAGGTAAGATGGATCATGGAGATTCGTCACTCATGATTTTATACTTGATCATGAAATATCTCGAAACTAATTGTAATATGTACACTTCTAATACAAACAACAGACCTAACTTATGTCGAGTCCACCGACACGCAGTACATGGGAAGTTTGAAATATTCCCCTTAGAATAAATCAACAATATAAATTTAAAACCTTAAGTTTACCATATTCTTATAATCCACGTAAACAGGCTTCAAGCTTACTTCTTAAATGTGCTCAACATACATACAAATGAAATTTCAAAGCATACATAACATAAGTTACCTTTGCAATAATTAAATTTCTCTTGCCACCTTTGTTATTCTTATCAGCATTCAGGATCGGTTGATCAGATGATAGACCTTCAAATTCTTCATCATCGTCGGGGTTCACATTATCTAACTTGAAAATTAATAACACCAACAAAAAAAACAATGTAAAAACCATGAGTAAAAATATTCGATCAAAATTGACAAAACTGAAGTTGATAATTCAAATTTTCAATGGGTGATGGACACTAGAATAAGTGTATACACATTTTAATTTCACTTGACTAGGTGTGTGTTGTGATGATGTAGCTTATTTGAACATGAATCTGGAATACGTTTCGTGATTGTCAGATGTAAGATGATGACTCAGGACTGGTCCATAACCACTTAGAGTTTAAGGATGGGGAGTGTAAAGTGGCAAAATGCGTTGACCACTTCACTAACTTCGAGGGTGGCACCAGCCCTAACGTACTGGTTATTGACGAAATCTCAGCTCCGATACAAAAAGCCTTTGGTAATCGCCAACTTGTGTCATGCAGTTATACGGCTAAAAACATGATCGTTAGAAGTAGACATGTAGCGATTGCAGGTTTTTGATCGCAGGTGACTTAGTAGCATCCCTGATGCACAGTGGAATCACCGTGGCTTCAATGTTAAGGTCAGGCGAAGGGTACTAGGGAAGACATGCAACTCTACCGATGAGGTTGCTAACCTTCATCGGCTGAGATGGCTTGGACATGTACAGCGCATACCGAGCCACCGCCTACCTAGATGTGACATGTTAAGGGAAGTTGGATTAGGTTTGAAGAGGGTCCAGAGTGGCCAGACCAAGACATGACACTAATCAATGAAGTCTCTGACATTTGGTATGAGTCGTGTTAGGAGTTGTAAGCTGCCTGGCTGAGGTCCCCTAGAAGATAGAAATCCGTGATTGAGGACTCTTGGAGATACGGTTGAAAATCCGTCACAGTGACGCAGATGTATTAAACCCTTGACATCTTCAGACAGTTTATTCTCTCAACAATTTTGTCTACTTTGGTATCACACTTTTTCTATCTATTTGCTTGCTATGGTGCGGAGTTATGAGAACGAACAGAAATACTTAACGATTGGTAGTCGACGATTGAGACGATCCAACCCGAGTGATTCACAAAGAGAAATCAAAAGACTGGAAACCAGATGACTTTATAATATCTCGAACTGAAGCGTTTATGAGTGAGAACTGACCCTATTTATAGAGTTTACAGCAACCTTGAAAGACAAGAAATCATCAGTACATTTAAAGAGGTAGGGACCAATCAGAACAATAGCAGGTCATTCGAAATATGGTCCATGCACGGGAAAAGAGAGAGAATAAGTAGTTCAAATATATACAAAACTGTAAGTGTAGAATGTAAAAGTTATCGGCATTCATAACAGTTTGTTCTTTGTAAGAAAGAATAAGCACTCAGCCACCTTGTGGACATCAGTGCACTAGGCAATGAGCTATAGCTACTGTGTGAGGGTTAGTGATACTACCTGGCTGCCCAAACTACGTCGGTCGGTAGAGCGGGGTTTGAACTCGTGACTCAGTGGTTGATAGCAATCTCCCCGAACCAGCGAGCCACAGCTCAACAATTTTCTTTGCATACTAGTTGCTACACTTCACACTAGTATACAGAAGAGCATATATGTTCTTTTTATTCTACTGTGTAGTGTAACAACCTGAACCAATGGGCTTGTATACGAGGTTCTATGTTGATTTTTTCTGTCTGTCTGTCTGTAACATGTAAAGAGTAAATGAAGAGAAAAGTGGAGATATTGACCTCAATGAACACTCAAACCAACCACTGAGCGTGATATCACATTTTTCTAAGCGACATAATATGCCTGAACTACAATAAGATGAAAGCTCATTCCATAACATACAACCGTATTGTATGTTACACTCAATCAATGTTAACTTTCATCACATTTGCAAACCATTGTGAAAGGCAAGTACTGGAATTTCTACTGTTTATTTGTCTATGCATACTGGCCTCATAAGAAGTAATAATTGTGAAGACTATGAAACTTAACGCCACCTATGGCACCGCCGTGATATCCGTTTGTCTATTAAGGGTCGCGTGTACTGCACAGCAGTCAGGTCTGTTCTACTGTATGGCTATGAAACATGGCCATTGAAAGTGGAAGATATAAGAAGGCTTCAAGTGTTTGACCACCATTGCCTTCGTAGTATAGGACGTATTCCGTGGTGTCACCATGTGAGTAATGCAGAAGTTAGGTGTAGAGTTTTGGGGAGCAGGGGTAAATCAGCAGACGAGGTTATAAACCTTCATCGACTAAGATGGTTGGGACACGTACTAAGTATGCCTAGTCACCGATTGCCTCGTCACACAATGTTGGCTGAAGTAGGCTTAGGATTGAAAAAGGCCCGAGGTGGACAGACTAAAGCATGGCACCAATGTATGAAGTCTCTGACTGTTGGTTTGAGCCATATGGGGAAATGCAGACTAGGCGGTTGGGGTCCACGGGACAAGCGGAACCAACAGTGGTTGGAGACTCTAGGGGATATGGCTCAGAACCGATGTCAGTGGCGTAGATGTATACACACATTATCCTCATCTTAACGACACTATACCGAATCTCATCATTTTGTCACTCTGCCTTTCTTTCTTCCCGTACTTTATATTTCTTTTGACTGCATTCTCTTATCTTCATCCTTCACCTCACTACCTTTCTACTTGATGTACTGATATGAGCTGTGGCAGGTTGGACCGTGAGGCAGTAGTGCCTGGTCCTATGTCGATATTGATTGAGACTGACCGACCGACTGACTGACTGACTGATAAAATCAACGTGGGACCTCGTATAGGAGTGCATCACCACAAGCTGCCCGACTTCACACAAATAAAAGGTGGATAGAAAACAAGTCATATCAAAGTAGATAGAGATTAGTGTGAATATTCAGGCTTTAGACGATGTCAAGGAGTGAATACATCTGTGCCATTGTGACCGATTTTCAGCTATGTCACCAAGTGTTCTCAACCACAGATTCCTTTCATCTCAGGGACCCCAACCAGGCAGATTATATCTCCCCATAAGACTTAAACCAACAGTTAGGGGCTTCATCGACTGATGCTACATCTTGGTTTGACCACCCTGAACCCTTTTCCATCCTAATCCAACTCTCCTTAACATGTCACATTGAGGTAGGCGGTGGCTCGGTATGTGCAACACATGTCCAAACCATTTCAGTCGACTGAGCTTCACAACTTTATCAATTAACTTGCCTGTCTCCCCTAGTATCTTTCGCCTGACCTCAACAGTGCTCACTCGGTGATTCCACTACTTACGCAGCCAATGCTACGAAGACACCTGTGATCGAAGCCCAGTATCACATCGTGTCTCCTACTTTTGACGATTGTCTCGGTCGTACAACAGGACAGAACTCACTGTAGTACAATAAAACCATTTCTTGATAGTCGGATATTTCGCCGACGCCACGGGTATCGCAAGTTGGTAGGTTCCAAACGAGCCTTCTGTATCTGAGCTGAGATTTCGTCAGCAGGCAGTCCACTTCGGGCTGATGCAACTTCATAAGTAAACTGGTTGATAGATGCTACCATTTAGCTCCCTATCATTAAACTGGGAGTCATCGTACACTAGTCCTGGAGCATCATCTTACATTTCACAGGTCCTACCGCGGCGCATGCCAAACATACTGAGATTTCTGTTGAACACGCCCAGAAGACCCTGTATTTTGTCAGCGTCATCACCTAGAAACAGGACAATATCGTCTGTATATTCCAAGTCAACTAGGTGATTTTAGGGGATAAGGTCAATCCCTGTGAAGTCAGAAGTACTTAAGGTTATATCCAATAGTACGTCTTTATCGAAGTTGAGTAGGAACGGTGACAGTGGACATCCCTGTCGGACACCACTAGATGTTGTCAGCTTACTTGACAGCTCTCCATAAGCTCTGACACGGCTGCATGAGCTTAGATAAACACTATATATTTGCTGCGTACTCCCTTCACAGTTAGACACCTCCACAACACCTCGTGGTAGACTTAGTGAAATACCGCTTCCAAGTCAAGAGATATAAGTTTCGGCGACTGATCGGCAGGCATGCTTGTGCTCCAGAAAATGTCGGAGGATGAAAATCCGATTGATACACCCTCGACCAGGTCAACAACCTGCCTGGTTTTCTTGAGTTTGCTGTTTACGAGCTCCAGTTAGGTGTCACATAACCCTAACGTTATTAATATCTATGTGCTACGCTAGTAGGGGGTAACACCAAGACTACAACTCGTAATCAATATCACCCTAGTAATTTGTGTATACTGGTGGTTATAAACGGTCAAAAACAAAATAGATCTCACATGGTTTCCTTGAGATTTAAAATATTACTGATTTTATCATGATGAAACATACCTCTACTTCTAATTCACTATCTTCTAGAGTGGTTCTGTCAAATGAAGATGGTTTGGTTGCGTGTAACGTTGAGCCATCATCACTGTCGATTTCTGAGCTTGCATGGGAGCTACTTTCTGAAATGTTTTTATCTATACTTTCGGCTTTCTGTTGCCGAACAGACTGAATAGGAACGGGTTCAGTGATATCAATAGTAAAAGCTAAAAGATGAAAGATAGTAATACATGAAATGCATGTTGTGAATGAATGAATATTGGAAAACAGATTATGAGATCACAGTTTTAACAAACAACTAGAATACACAAAATGGTCAACAAACGATAACCGATGTAGCTGTCAAGTTACATGTGTTTATTAAAGTTTATTAACCAAGACGACTATGTGACCAAAAAAGCTGAGCAACACATTGAGTAACAAACCCTGGATTTATGTTACATGATTGTTAGAACACATTGGCAAGATATACCTGGAAACTCGAAAAGAACTCAGCCACCTTCAACATTAAGGCCTGTATTTCTCTGTAGTGAAGTCAGACACCTTATCAACAAGCTATATCACAGAACGACTCTCAACACCTAAATTGAAACCAAAATAACTTGAAATATGCTCATTAACCTTGTGCACGTTCGCGCAGTAGACAATGAGCTACACCTATTGTCCGTAAGGACAAATGGTACCACCACTACCTGGCTGTCCAAACGTCGGTAGGTGGAGAGGAGTTCGAACCCTTGATCCATTGGTTGAAAGTTTAGTCAAGACGCTTTTCAATAGAATAAGCCTATCCTCAAAAGATAAACAAGAAGAATTTGGTATCATTGAAAAGGCTTTTATAGAGAATGGATATTCAAAGAAATTCATCATCAAGCGTGAAAAAGAATTTACTGAGACCAAAACACCCAACTATTGAGAAGAAACTTGTTTTTCTTCTGTTAGAATTCAAAGGTGATTAGATATCTGAAATAGACAAAAGAATAAAAAGTGACACTGAGAAGGAGCTTTCTTCAACCCAGACTGATCTCACTTCATGATAAAGTATGCTCAATAACGCAGTCGAAAGTAGTCAAATATCCATCACATCACGTCTAACTGTGTATATTAATTCAACTGAGCTTATGACAGTAAGCATATAGGAAGGACCGAAAGAAGGGCATCTGCTCTTTTTGAGCATATCCCGAGAAATCTGTCTGAATGGTAATAATGTCTTGACCACCGTTATCGCTGGGTACCTGATAGAAAAGGGACATAAAATAGATGTTTCTCAAAACTTCAGTATCACACAAAGAATGCCATGTTTGTTAAGGTTTGCAGTAAATGTCACCACCGAACATTTTCAATGTGACTTGTGTATTTAAAAGGAGACTGTAATTACCCCACTGTGTGTAATTTTTTGACTGAGTCATCTCTTTATTAATTACTTATTGACTGCCAACCACTCAACCTGATGTTTTTCCAGTTTTTTCATGTAATTACTTAATCTACTGGCTCTTTAACAGGTCCTTGTTTTACACTTTTCTGTTTGTTGTCCCCCTCTTTTAACAGCTTCAGGACTTTTTATCAGACGTAAATTACCATTGATTTTAACTAAGGTTTGTGATTTTTAAACTTATGTTTCCTCGATTCACTACTCTACTGTTGATCGTTTATTCCTTCATGTTTAACGTATTTCATGTTATTATTACTACTAATGCATCATTTCAGTTGCAGGTTTTATGCAGCTGATGAAAGGCTATGAAATAAAATGAGCTCATAGTTTATTTTGCAAATGCCTTTTCTCTTGCATTGAAAGTTAATTACATAGACCAATGAGCCATAGCTTAACTCAACACCTAAAGTAATCGAAATATTTGCATTCACCTTCGCCTCTCTTGCTTGTAGCATCTACTTCTGGATTGATTCAGTCAAATGGCCAGTAAATCAACGAACCAAGAAACCCGGTAGACAATTCATAGGATTAATACCCTTGACTTTGATCCAGCAACTTTCAGTATGAAACTGCAACTAACCTACTTTACTCTGAACAATTAGGTGGTATCATCAACTTTTAAAGAACATATTTCAGCACATTAAACCTGTACAGTGTAGCTGATTTGCAACGAATTACTGGATAATAACAACTAGAGCAGAGTACATGCAGTAGAAACGGAACACTACTAACCCATTTAATCAGTCACTAGTCCCGTTACGTAAACTATGTTTCTTACAGGTAGACAGTCGTTTCTTACAGTAAAAAATACAGGATTCGATTGGGAGAAAGTTGACTGGCGAGAAGAAGAGATGGTCTCAATCCATCAGGTCGCTGATTGTTGATCTAAGTAAGTCTCCCGTTGAAGTGTACAAGACATCAGAAATCGATGGTATGACATGTTATAACCTCTGGTTTAAGATCGGTCAGTTACGTATCTTCATTTCGGACCCTACAAACAACACTTTTTCTTCCCCTTAGTTTTTGTTATTTTATCCCATTGTCAGTGACAAAAGCATGTCACAGGACATTAGGTGGTTGATATTTATATGGAGAAATCTTGGCATTAACAGATATGACAGGTCTATACAACTCCTAAGAGGTTTGGATACGACTTATCACCTGAGACAGAAATTATTATGGTGCCCGCCTTTAAGTGGACCAAGATAATAACTGTTAGGATGCTTGCTACATGCTGATCATCTGAATTAACAAAAGCTCCACGAAAATGTCGCCGAGGTAGTCAACCAATTAACCAGTTATTTTTGAAGTGTACTGATGTATACTTGTGATAACCACAGACAAATCAGTCTGACGAACATGGTGTCAAGTATTCTAGGTTTCATAATCACTAGACGCTTGAGTGGGGCTCCAAAACAGCAAGCCCCAGAAACCAAGCAGGCTTCACACACTGTCGTGGGTGTCGAACAAATATTCACACTCCGCCAGCTTCTGAAGCATAGACACGCTGACCAAAGCCCAAAAATAGCTGTATTGCTCTACATGAAAGTGGTGATTGACTCCGTTCATCGAGAAATCTTATGGTAATGTTTCTAACTGAAAGCAGTACTGAGTAAATATATTACTTCATTGAAGGTTCTTTACTCGAACACTCGTGAGTGTATTAGAGCCTGTGGTGAGATGTCGGGTTAGCTGTACACGTTGAGTGGTGTCCGCCAAGGATGACCAATCTCCACTCCTATTTAATTTTATCAGACGTTCTTATGGAGGTCTCCGTCTCGACACCTGACTACACATGAATTGATCTAATCACATGAGAAATTTTGGTAAACTTGGAAAACGCAGATGACACAGTCCTGTTAAATGAAGATGCTGAGTCTTATGAACACCTTGAGTGGCAATTTGGGAATGTTTGGGATGAGTTTTTCGCCACTCAAATGCAAATTATTGCCCCAGGACTGGTCTTTAACGGTGCGCCAGCTAACAATGCAGAGGGAAGTGGTTGAATGCCTTGAACACCACTTACCTGGAAAGTCAGATCGGCTTTGGTGCGCCGGTCAAAGACCGACAAGATCTCTGCATGAATACAAAAGGTTCGGTTGGCTTTAGCAAACTTACACCATCTGCCCCGTAGCACATTGGTCAAAGTAGGTTCGAGATGCAAAAAGGTTAGAGGTGGCCAGGCTAAACATGACATAGACGCATGAAGTCCTTCACTGTTCGTTTGAGCCATGTAGGGCGATGTAGACCAGCCGGTTAGGGTCTGCGGAAGAGAAACCAATGGTTGGAGACTCTGGGTGATATCGCTTAGAACGGAAGCCAGTGGCGCAGATGCATACACACATGATCCTTATGTTAACCACTTTACTTAGTCTCAACACCTAATACTTCCTTCTTTTGTTTTACTACTTACTACTTCTACTTCGTTTGACCGATTTTTCTTCATCTTTATTTATTGCCTTCCTATTTGATGTCCTGATGTGAGATGTAGCAAGTTGGACTGTTATGCAGTAATGCCTGGGCTTATGTTGGTCTTAATGATGATGTATACCATTGGGGTATCTTGTATCTGATGTAGTCAGGACTCATCAGTTTACGTACCTAACTTCTAACCAATAGATTGCGTGCCTCGTTCCCACCTGTCAGCCTGAACAACGGAATATCATAACTTAGTGAATAAAATGAAGTGCACGCATGTGTGGTAAGCAAGGAACCCATTCTACCATAAGGGCTAGTGATACTGACTGCCAAACTCCGTGACCCATTGATTGATAATCATCTCAGACCAATGAGCCACAGCTCAACAAGGTTCAAAAGAACGTGAACCCCGTTAGCAAGTTTGGATGATAGTGAAAGTTACTGAAACTGAACTACAATGTAGGCATGTACCTTGTATGGATAGCTACTAAATGAAATATCTGATTGTTGGTCCTAGCAGTGTAATGACACATAGACTGCCTGGTTGGGGTCCCTGAAACGAAAGGAATCAGTGGTTGAGGACTCGATGAAATGGCTGAAAATCAGTCAATGTCGCAGATATATTTACTCTTTGAGGTCTTCTAAAACTTGAATATTCACACCAACCCGTTACCTTCAAATTGCTTATTCCCACACACAACTTTCTTCTTTGTTATCACTTTCTCGATTTACTTGTTCTTTGTATCTTAGACAACTTGAACCGATGCACCTGTGTGCACGAGGTTCTACGGTGATTTGTCTAATATATATTAAACATGGGACTAAGATAACATGTCAAATTCACACCAACTCAGGTGGATATATATTTAGGTCAAACTAATAGACAATACTGGGTGTCGTCCGTCAGGATGATAACCCTTTGTTATTTTTCAAGTTGGTACTCATAATGGACTGACATCAGTTGCAAGAATACTGGAAACCTGAGAACACTGGACAACTAGCTGTTTCGTACTGGCATGGGACTCCCCAACAGTGCGCACCCATGGTCCCGCCCCGCACTGCCAGGGATCGAACCCAGCACCCCTAGGTCCCGTGACTAGCACATTACCATTGAGCCACTGGTTCGCAATTCAATGGCTCATGTTTCCAGCATGTCAATTCATGACAAACCGCGACCACCACCCACTGTCATTCTTGAGTATGTCCTCACGACCACTAGGTTTGCCTCACTGGTCACTTTCCATTGCGACTTTAGTAATCATCTCTCGAAGCTAGTCACTAACAAGTACTAGATAAATTGAATCTGGGGGTTTGCAGACTTTCAAGTTGGTATTTATCATGGACCGACATCAGTTGGAGGAACATTGGGAAGCTAAGAGCACTTGACAGCTGTTTCGTTCTAGTATGGGACTCCTTACTAAGTCCCCACAAACCCCTATATTCAACTGATCTAATGTTCGTCGGTGACTACCTCCCAGAAGCGGTTCCTGAAGTTCCAATGAGAAGTCGTGACCGGTGGGGCAAACCTAGTGGCCATGAGAACAAATGTTCAACAGTGACATTGGGTGAAAAGTCGCGCTATGTTGGGAACATGGACTATTCGATTCCGGCCCAGTGGTTCACTGGTAACATGCTGACCACGGAACCTGGAAGTTCTAGGTCCAAGCCAAGACCTAGCAGGGGCATGGATGCGCACTGCTGAAGAGTCCCATGCTAGGACGAAACAGCCTTCCAGTGTTTGTGTGTTTCTAAAGTTCCGCCAATTAATGTCAGTTCATGAAGAATGCCAACTTCAAAAATCAACAAAACCCCACAAAGCCCCTCCCCAAATTAAACTCTTGATTAGAAAATAAAAGGATATCTTGAGCAAAGTTTGGCAAGTCAAACGAAAATACATACTCCTCATACCTATTGTTGAAGAACTACACTAATTCAGTGGGTGCTTTCTCCTTGCCTTGTATACCAAGATGAACCTAAGCTCAAATTTGCAAAATTTAATCCTGATGTTGGCTTCTGAAAACCGCTGCTTCATCTTTCAGAAAATTCTGAAGGCATCTGAAGTTTTGATCAGACGCGGTTGGCTTATCCATGTCTGTAGTTGGACTCATACGACTGCTGATTTAAGAAGCAGCTGTGAGGGTAACTGAAGTAATCAGCCGGTCTCTCCAAGTTCAGTAACATTGTGAACCTCGTCTGCATTCATTAAAAGTGTGATCCCACCTCAGAGAAGTTTTCCATATAAAAAAACTACTGTACTACCTGACATAAACTTTAAAGGCGAAATTATTCAGTACCTTCAAAACACCTCTACACGAAATTGACACTGGGGGGACGTTTGTAAACTTGTGGCAGGAATAAAGTCGGATATTTGATAGAGGTTCTTCTACTCAGCTAACACTGCAGCTTTTCTAACTTTCAGGATTTGAGGAAACATCAACTAGCACTTAGCACATAAAGAAACAAGCCATTTTCGTTAAGGAACTTTGTCCACAAACCTCCTTGACGCTATCCAGTCTTCAACGTATGACGGCCAGCAATTATAAATAGAAGGTCAGAACTGTGCTTTTTTACAAAAAGGAGACCAATGAAGTAACAGAAAAGGCCATTAATTTGAGCTCATGTTGGGTGGGAGTCTTACTCACAAAAGTAATTAGCATGCGCGAGACTTTCAAACGCCAAACACACATGAAACAGTAGAAAGCAACTAAAGATTTCATACTCAGCTTCACAAGGATGCAAAAACCTCATTTTCTAACGCTTACAATCATCTGGATCCTGAAACTCAGCAAAATCATCATCCGTATCAGCACCACAAACACTGTTTAGATTGCATAAAAGCAGTGTGGCAATAAGCCATAGGCAATACAATGGGATATCTAACTGAGAACGCAGAAACGACAACAACATTGTTAATCCCACAGGTCACGTCGAAGGACCAAGCTGACCGCGTCGATCGTGCGTTCTGTATTCAATGGTAACCTGAAAAGCATTAAAAACGGAAAGTCTTCAAACTCCACAATATACATATTGTTTTGGATCCTTTTATCTGTCTTCCATCCTCCATTTAAAGTGGAAGTATGTTCTCTGTTAGTGAGAACAGATCAGAAGACAAAGGTTATATTTGTCGCGGTAATTTGGTGAAGGCGAGCAGCTATTGGAAAGACTGATGAGATTGTTGCAATCTTGAGTGTCTGAAAAAGATCATTTCACTGGTGGTTAAGAGGAAAAGAAGTTGTTGACCAGAAGTTGTGAAGAAAGGTTGAACAGGAGAACACTGTGTCAAAGCTGAACTGGATCCTATTTCAAGCACCTGTTTTGCAAGCCTAGATGAACAAGCTGGTTTCTTCATACTGCCTTCTAGGATAAGCGGAAGGGTTCCAGTTGTTTAGTGGGCCCCAGTCCATGTGCTCACCTTCTGTAGCTCAAATAAACCCTCACGTTGGGTTTTGGTGGGGAGATGTACTACTTGTCCTGTGATTGTGGCCCAGAGTGAATATTCAGTTACCGCGTCACCAGAAGGCGACTTAGCCCTATCGTGTTAGAAATAAGAGTACCTCCAGGAGGAACAGTTTAACTAGGAAGATCCGGCGAATGATCCTCACTTGAAGTTGATACCAGTCAGTCTTTCATACGTAAATAAATGTCATCACTGGTATTTTCCAGTCGCCTATCCATGCCATCTGCTTGTGGTGCACATCCTCAGCTCCAAATACTCCCTGGTCCGAAATCAATAAATAGACACTTAAGCTGTATAAATACTAACCGAACAGTCTTGTACAGCATCAGCGTGTGTCCATAGACTTGTCAGTCCGGTTTTAGTGTGTAGGCATCCATCACTGGCATTCAACTTCTTGGCACCTTCGTGTTGTGTTCCAGGATCCAGATGGTTGTAAGCGTTAGAAAATGAGATTGCTGCATCCTTGTGAGGCTGAATACGAAATCTTTAGTTGCGTTCTACCATTTTGTGTGTGTTTGGTGGTCGAAAGTTTCGTTCATGCTAATTACTTTTGTTCTTGGAACCACAAGATAGTTAAGTAAATTTTAAATCTTTTAGGTTTGGGCCTACTGTGTTCCCTGGTATACAATGGACTTGCAGCCCATTACTTTTGTGTGCCTGCGATAGTCGTATACCTTTTTCAACATGGATGTCCTATGAGATAGGTCTGGGTTCGTGGCCAGGGTTTTACAAACAGTGGCCAGGGATAATAAATAACTAAATGTTTTATCCTCAAATTAAAAGTTTGACATGAGAGAAGCAAGTTTGCGGGCACCATGAAATTGATAATGGTGGATAAATCTACATTAGCTGAGCTGTCCCGAAAGATACAGAAGGGAGAACACCAAGGTTTATCATAATATTATTAGTGGCTGCAGGTTATGGAAAGAACAGAAAAATATCGCTTCACATGCCGACAGATTGCTTATTAGTTTCGGTCATCTCCGCCCATCATTCTTTTTTCACAATAAAGTGACACCAAAATCCTGCAATACTCGACGTTTCAGTTACACGTGACGGAGATGGTTAACCTGGCGGTGTGGTCTTGTGTATCGCCAGATAAACGCCTATTTTAGCATCAGTCCACATGTTTATAGTATCGTCAGCCAACAAAAACTCAATTCATCCATTTCAGGTAACAGTAATTGTTAGCATAATCATATAATCCACGTTAATATATAAGCCCGCGCATTTCCCAGACGTCTTGATACCTTACACAACAGTTGAGATGTGTGCCATCAGAATTAGTTGTTGCGGTAAAAAGAAACAAACATTTGAAGGATTACTAACCAGTAGTAATGGAGTTTTGAACATATAATTCACATTGGGGCAGGCGGCATTACCGAGGAGGTATGTTGACCGTTAATTGCCCTCTACCAGACTCAATCAAATGAGACAAAGTACTGGAGACGTTTGTTGCTTCGGTCTAGTTGCGAGCATGTCTCACTTTGAGTCACTGAGCGAGTTCATTTCTTGGATTTGGATGTTTGCCCAACTTTTCGCTGCCATTATGACCGTCCGGAAGCCCTAGACCAGTTATTGTAGTGGTGTTTTCGTATATGGTAGCGTCTAGGATGTTGGTAACTGGGTGGCCTTGCCGTGGAACGTCTCAGAAAGTTGGAAATCAGTTGAAGAAATCTTTCAGTAATTTCTGACATGACGTTCGGCGTAGTACGTTCAGTTAGTTGACATTTTTGGTCAAACTTAGGCTCAAGATTTTCTCTTCAAACTTTAGCTGAAAGGACAAGGAGAAAAGGAAAGCACGAGCAGAGACCGGAGAGTGATGTGCCACACAAGAAGAAGTTAAAAGGGGGAAATTCCTGTTTTCTTAGAGATACTCGAGATATATGTACACTTTAATTTATGCATGTGGAATTAACTCATATGATTTTCTTGAGTAAAGTTAGTACAAGTTTTTAGGTATGCCGTGTTTGTTTGTAGACGCACGGGAAAACTGGTAGACATTTAGGTGGTGCAGACTTTACCAATGTTTGCTTTACTGACTACACAATCTAAGCTGGTGGAATAGCAGTCAAACGCCCTGTGCAATAATGTATCGGTCCATTAGGACGAAAGTACCTGGGGTTGGTGATAGGCTCACTTTACACGCTTCGGGGTCCTAGTATGTTTTCATTAGCCCAGAACGTTTACATGGTGACCAAGTGAGTGACAGACTCATCCTCTATGGGAACCTTATTGAGTGAGGAGCGAAAGGGAGATAATGAACCTGTAGTACGTACCTCTTCAGGAAGTCTATTCCAGATGTGAGAGAACATACTGAGGAGGAAGTTACCTCTCTCGTTTGTCTTACATCACTTGGTTTTAGCGAACAGTTTGTGATTAAATATATTGTAAGTAGACGTTACAACTATTTTAATTTCTGGGCCACCTGGGTACATTTGCTCACAAAGTGGTTTATAATAAAATACATGATTCACTCTAGGTGGCCTCATCCAGAGAGGTTCTAGTCCTAGTATGTTGCATCTGGATATGTGGTCAAGGCTGCAGTCAGCTCCTAGTGTCCTTAATGTAAGATGGTATTGTACCCCTTCGATTTTTAGTTTATCGTCTATTCGAAAGCTGCTTATGACAATGAGCAGTATTCTAGAATTGGACGGATGCTCACTTTGTAGAGTAATACCCTTGATCCAGCGCCACAAAAGTTGAGAATGATGCATCCTAGGAGTCTGCTTGACTTAGTTTCGCTGTACTCTGCCTGCTCAGAGAATGTTAAGTCACTGGAATATCTGAGCCCTAGGTCTGAGACAGAACTAAGTTTTGGTAACTGTTGTCCAGACACTTCAAATATCAAGTCAAGGTTACTGTTATCAATGCAGATCCATCCACATTTGCCGATGTTGAACTGTAGAAGGGTATCAGCACACCATGAAGAAATGCTTTTCTAGTCCATGTAGAATAGCAGTCGTAGTGTCACCTAGCTCATGGCTATAACAAGAGTAAACGACTTTAAGGTCGTTGGCATATCGAAAGACGTCACCTGTGGCAAAGCAGTTGCAAACACCGCTAACGTAGACAATAAACAAAAGAGGCCCGAGAACGCAACCTTCCACAACTCCACCTGTGATGCACTTTGTAATAGACAGAGCTGAATTGATTTTCGTTATTTGGGTGCGATCAGTGAGAAATGATTTTAGCCAGCTTAGCACAGGGTTGCCAATACTTAATGTGCTTAGCTTTTTGAATGGTATATTATGCAAAACCATATCTAATGCCTTCGATATATCGAAGCACAGTACAAGGACTGCCTTGTGTGCCTCACGGCTACTGGTAATGAGGTTGGAAAAGTCAAAATGACATGTAATGCATGATCCGTTCCTCACAAAGGCGTGCTGAGACTTTGTTATAAAATCTTCTGCAAGTGGGTATTCAGACATACTGTCTTTTACAACTTTCTCCATAATTCGCGATGGGACTGGGGTTATACTGATGTGTCTGTAGCTGTTGACATTAGCCTCGTCCACAAATTTGTAGTGTGGAAATACAAAGCCAGTTTTCTTTTCAGTTGGATACGTACCAGTTTCCATTGCAAGAGTGAACGACTTAAGCAGAATCAAGGGAAGGCCCTATCCACTATTCCTTAGGGCTATTGAATCGAGGCCGTTTATTCCCATTTCTTTTGTAGGTATTAGATTTATCTTCCACAAGATGCATATTGTTTGTGGAAACCACTTCGCGTTAGAGCAGTGACCTGCTTCTACATGCAGTGTAGCCACAGACCTGGTTTCGGTTTGGTCCGCAACGCTTCTGAAACCTTAATGATCCACTTTCTGGTTTCGGCTTCCAGCCATCTCTATTTCTTCGTTGTGGCCTAACACCACCCGTCAACCACATTTTATCACCAGCTGTAATCACACTGTTTTCTTCCTGAGTCATTTAATTGAGCTTTTATCCCCCTGCTCCCTCCTCGAGATTCTCATGGTCACCTCCAGACCTACACTCTTCTGCTTGCTCATCTGCAACGGTGTACGTGCGGAATAGACCAAAACCTACCAATAGCCTTTTGCTACAAGTCGCAAACGAGATTCTCTGGTCTTTTAGCAGCTTGTTTTTCGACTCGATTTGTTCGCTGGTTAAAACCACTCGCTGTCATCTCTAGCTTGTTCTTTTATATCCAGGTATGACCAAAATATTCAGGAGACTTTGATCTTTCGCATAAAATACTCCACTAGACAGTACAGTCTCATAGTCGACATTTGGATGTACTTCTCTGATTATATGTGACTGACCACTGTTGGCGACGTTAGGGGTTACATGAATTCGGAGATTGATAATAGCCTGCCGTATATGTCGTAGTTGGCTAGTATGACGACTGAAGCAGCGCTGGATTGCAAAGTGTCCTGCTGTCCGGCTATTTTCGGAAAAATACATCATCTTAAGACCGTATTTCTTCCGCACACTATGCTACCATTGGAACCAGTATGAAACTAGTGGCTCCAAGGACATTGCAAAGGCGTAGTTCATTTGCATTGTGTAAGGTTTTGACGCAATAAACTTCCAGCAGTCTGGTTGCACGTCCGACTCGCCTATTTATCTATATTGCTGCAACACAGGACAAATGTGTCCGAAAAACAATATAGGCGACACAGTCGAAAGGTCAGTTTAGACGGGAGGGGAAAGACAGAATGTTAATCTGTTCCTATCACCCCCTCCGTAATCTTACCTACCTCTCTTCCTACCACGGACTCTGTGATTTTACCCTACTCTTTGAAGCCCTTCTTATCACAATCCTCTTTCCCATCTTATACCTAAATTTCTGCATTCCTTCCGCCTACCCCTCTGAACTTGTTTTTTCGCCTCCTCTCCCTTGATTTTGCTGGACCTTATTTATTTCTTCCTTTCATGACCAGTCCAAACAGCCGTCTGGTAATACAATGCCGTAAATTTAATCAATACCCAAGCCACCCTCGTGCTGACCGTGGCCACTACAGATGAGTGGGCAGACCCGCTGTATCGAATCCACCAAATACCTGGAACTGCTCAACAAGGTCTCGATCCGAGCGCGAATAAATCAGCCGGTTCAAACAAGCTACTAATAAGGTACTGGAATCACCGTGTTAGTAAAGCTGATTTAGCAAGAGTGATTTTATTCGGCAACAAAACTTAAGGTTTAAGAAGCCCAATCGGTTTCGCAACTAGTTTCGGAGGATGCTTCCAAATCCATTTCGGGGCCCATCACAGTTGTGTCCAGTCGTTTAGGAAATGAGCTTACATTGAGATCTGAAACAATTAGTCCGTTTTATGAGTTTGGATAATGTAATTAGAGGACGTAGATCATCTGAAATATGTGATATTTGCGCTTTACGTTTCAAACAGTCTGATCACACATTTACTTGTTAAGGCATTACACATGTCAGGGGCGTATACTTAAGTTTGTTGAGGCTAGAGCTACAAATAAATATAACCCCTCACTATGTGTGCAAAAACAGTTTGTCCTTACATTAAGCCTACCTTAGCAATGCTTATTTTATCGTATTACCAAGATTGTCTTCAAATCTTATCTCCTATTCCTCTCATTTTTTTCCTGTTATTGAATTCCCTTATGTCATATTTATCCTCCCCACACTTCCAGTTTTCATATATAATGCCTTAACAAGTAAATGTATGATCAGATTGTTCGAAATGAAAAGCGCTAATACATCACATTTTTCAGATGATCTACGTCTTCTAATTACATTATCCAAATATATTGGGATCGCTCAATTTCATTTGCTGATGCAACCATTCTAGAATATGTCACGTGGTCTTTGCCCTTATAGATCGATTAATCCTCCCTATGTATGTGTCACCCCATATGCACAGTTACACGCATGGCTAAACATGATTTGTCACACTGCGCTACTTAGCCACGGACCAGGACGAGCTAATCACATCTTGAAAAGAAAACCGCTGGCTGCTGGTTTTTGTTCAGTACGAACGACGCACATAAAATCTGGAAATATTTTTCTCCCGTGTTGAGCAAACTTAGGGTGTTAAGATAAGTAACAGTGTCTTCTTCCCTTACACAGTGGCTGCTTACGGGCTCTCACTCAATCCGCGAAGTAAGTAAAGGCTGGATATGAACATCAGTGTCCGTCACTCACGTGAGCTCGAAACCTTCCCAGAAGGGCACTCGTTGTCCAGTGATTGTTAAAACTCAAGTGACCAGATGTTTAAAGTCGTGGTCACAAGACTTTTTCAAAGATTCTGTACGTGTTATTTGGTTCACTTGATATAGCGCAGAATGATACAGCACAGTTTTCTGGGCGATGGCGTTTCAAGCGGAATTTATTGCCCGTATCCACATTTCGAAATAATCACATGACCTTCAAACCTCCCTTATACATGACCCGACGGTTCTTTATTCCCTTATCTTAATGGTAGTAACATTTTCCAGGTGTCTGAAATATGCTTGGGGCCATCCTCACCGTATGCTAGGTATTGGTTTAGTAATCACAGATTCACTCACAAGACCGTCCCTCCATCCAGAGCTACGGTGGATTTTAGAATACTCAGCTCTAACCTACACTGCGCTATGATCGGTCATGGCGTGCAATATGATGACTAATTTTCCCCTAGCTCATCTATCTTGTTAGGTTCCGTCACTGCGTTCAGCTCAACTTTTGAGCTCCGCCATTCTAACTGACTGCGTCGTCTTCTCTAGTTCATATACTTAACCCCATAATCGTTACATGGTGTTTGATAAATGAAGTTATTTCGCCTGGTTGGCTCTGCTGGATCCGTTTACCCACACGGCTGCTCTCTGACTGGGTCTGTGCGTTTAAATACCACCTTAATTCCGGCGTTGTCCAGGGTTATCCATGAAATTTCAGTGTGAACTTCCTCTGCCATCAGAATTAAAGAATGAAAAACTGTTGTGTTGTATGTAAGGGAAGCTTGAAGGTGGCAAGACTACTCTGAAATGTAAATGTGGGCAAAAGACTCTGCTCAAAGCGCCGCTACCCAGTAAATTATATTGCATCGCTGTGCGCTTCCTCAAATAAACCACCCAATATGGAATTGAACTCTACCACAAAGCCCGAAGTATACTTTTACATAAACATCGGGTTCCTTCGAAAACTTTAGACAGAGGTGCTGTATGTCTATTGATATTTCCTATTTCCCATAGAGCTGATTAGCCTGCGATGGCAGATGGGCTACTACTAGGCGCTTTGACATCGCCTGAATATTCATCGTACTGTAGTCTACTTAGTACCGGGTGGCGGGATCCCGGACGCACGTTTCCTGCTATTCGGGGCCCATCGGACGAATGTGCCTTTACTTCGGCTAGTAATGTTCCCTACAATGAGACTTCAACCAGGTACTCATTGCTTCAAACTCCAGAGCTCTATCCACCAGCCCACTGGGGCATGGGGCCACACTCATCCAGTAAGCGTCGTTGTTTTTTGATGATGACAGTAATTTTCCGCCGCAAAACAGGATTGAATTGCTCGACTTGCTAGCCGGCAGGCAGACTAACAGTTTTCCTGCAAACCACAGAGCCCTCTTTTCACGATAGTGTACCACAAAACATAAGAGGGTAGCTAACTTTGAACTATTTTGATAGCTGATTACTCTTCAGAATATTTGAGGCATTCGTGGTTTGCCTGGTTGATGTTTTGATGCTTGGAAAGTGAGATGAAGGTCTCTGACTGGTAGTCCACTGCAATTCAAATCCTCATTGCACATTCGGTTGTCGCTGTTGTTATGTTGTCTTGGTGCAAAGGCTATGAACTCATCATTTTGGCGTAAAAGTGGCATTTTGTCGCGTTCCATGTACACATAGATGGCAACTTCCTACTTGATAGAGATGAGTGACGGCGATCCACGTTTCCCCCGATCTTCTGACACGAAGTTGGATGACTTATCCTTTAAAATCGATTCAGATAGATCATGCCAGCTTTCCACTATGCCCGATACTAGGTGCATCTGGATCTTCTTTTCATCTAACCGCGAAATGGTTGGCTGATATTCGAGAACCTGTGAGGAGGCGGAATTAAATTTACTCCAATTTAGCATGAACAGACAGAAATAGATAGTTTATCAAGGAGGTGATATACTGCCAGCATTATCTCTCATTGTCCACACAGTATGTCTTGCCATTTCAGTGAACCCGGAGATGCGTGCCTTTTGAAAAATACACTGAATCTGCCGTGATACCTCACTCAACATATATGATCCTTTAAATTAAGGCGCTTGAGTAATCAGGCCAGTATTACTTTTTTCGGAAAAGAAGTTGCTAATTTACTTCCGTTTCTTTTTGAGTGATTCTTTTACACATTCATTAGAAGTGGCTTTCATTTCTGCCAGGTAGCCCAAAAGCACAGCAAAAATTCTACATTTGGCTTAATGTGCACTGTTCATATGTGAAAATGATATGCACCTGCAAATTCAGGAATACATAGATGTTATTACTAACCCCTTGAATTGACCGAGTACTTAAAGAATACCAATATTTCACGTAAACGTACAGCATCGCTTGACATCGAATCCCTCTCCGCTAGTGTTCCGCTCATGGAGGCTTTTTTTCACATGTAATTACGTCAGCGAAAATAGCCCAAAGATTAGATTGCCAATCTTTGACTTAGATGGAATACTATTAATGTGTAGTGTTAATCTACAATTTACTTTCAGCAGCCTAATATACAAACAGAAAGGCGGAAACGCTTGGGGCCCTCCTTGGGACTATAAATGGGTGCACTACTCCATGGCATGTCTGTAGAGTGATTGTTTGCAACCGACAACCAAATACTTTAAGCCGTATAGAGGATATGCCGACGTTCATCTCACCAGTCGTGAAAATATAAGGAGCCAAATCATGACCACATATACTTCACAGCTGCAACCGTAGAAAAATTCACAATCGAAAAGTATGCGGTACTAAATGTTTTCTGCCTCAAGGTGAAACCAGAGGGAAGGGCTGGTGAGACGTTGACAGGGTCGATTCAGAGGAAGCCTATATGAAATGAGCAACTGACAAATTTCTGCGGTTGGGTGCCCACTGGTCGAAGGAGAAACTTACTCACATCCCTTGACACTCGATCCTTCTCATTTGCAGCCAACGTGCTGCGGAAGAAGAGATAAGCATTATAAAGTCCCATCGAAAACGAATGTCCCCAACTGTTCAAAGGTAAAAACAAAAACTAAGACCACCAAAACTTGATTCGGTTTCTGCATTCAAAAAGATATCATGTGTAGACACACCCTAAGTGGTGATCCACTTGATGACGTCCTAAGGAGAAAGATTTTAAGTTCTCTAAAGGGAAATTTCTTTTCGCCAGCTCACAGACTGGTGTTTACTGGTGGCCGTTTACCTGCTAAGATTCTGATGGGTGTGATCTGGCACCTGGCCGCCTCTATACGTGCATACTATTTCACCTGCCCCTGCAGGGCTGCAAACATTTGTCGTTTGTCACGGATACTCCCCAAAACTGTTCGAGAACACTATCCTGTGCGCCAAAAGAAGGCAACAGTGAATATGCATGAAGTGAGGTAGTGAAACATCCAGAAAACCCCAGTCATTTAGTTTCAACGGCCACCCGTTTCAGGGTCATTTACATGTTACTCAATTTGTTATTCGCACCGGGTAATCCTTACTTGATTTCCATCGCACCTTGAGCAGGGCCCATTGATCTGGAAACCCTGAATTTTCGCCTAATAATAATTCAGATTTGGCTGTTACCGTTCATTTTGATAACTTTTCGGCAAACATTTTAACTAGTTTCGGCCTTAAAGGACATTTTGATTCTTAAAAATGTGTATCGCTCTGCTTGCTGTCACACTTAACAAGCCACTGTCGAACAAGAAACGAATTGCGCATTATTACAGAGAGTTGTGTATAAGTGCAGTTGTACGGCTACAAAAATGAATTCGCCATGAAGAGCCCCTCCTCTCAACCACCTATTTTCGCTTTCTTGTATACTCTATCTGGATTTTTCGAGAATGTCGAATGAGCCTCTGCGTTTTGCAGAAGGCTCAGCACTACGTGAGGAGTGTACATTTATTGTCGACAGTAAATAAGTTTGAATACACCACAAGGTCCGTGTTTATTCTCAAATGAAATAACTTGGTTCGCCTGGGGGAGGAAAGGAAGACTTAGGCTTGACATAAAGGTTTATCCAGTAGTTCTCATTACACCATTGTAAGTGAGGGAAAACTGGAACACCATCCCAGTAAACTACCTCATTTTGGTTGGTTTGCCAAAGTTGTAAAAAGTGGAAACAGTACAGCCCTAACCACCAGCTGCGGAGGATTTCCAGTCAGTCTGGAGGTACACTACCTCGCAGGCAGGGTTGCGTAGAGAAGTGTGTTTTACGATGACCACAAGGATGTAGAATAGAGAAGGCGAAAAAGAAAGTGTGAGCCGATGATACAGCAACCACATAGAATGAACTTATCTTTAATCATAAAATAAGTGTAGTGAACGCTTGAAGTCCACAAGGAGGTGGGGGCGTCTCTGGGTAGAGGCTAGAAAGTGGATCGGTGAGACCTCATGTGTGTTAGATAGTGTGCTGTCGACCTCTAGACACATAAAATGACTGCAGCAGGACAACAGGTAAGGGTGGGCGGAGAAATGGATCCTGTAAGTACAGCATAGAGTCGAGTGAGAAGCGATGCTCCAGCTGCTGAGTGGAAAGACCTTGTCACGTGGTATTTAGACGAAGTGGATGCGGCAACGCCATTCAAACCAGTGCTTGTTCAGAAGGGCACATCATGAATAGGTGCTTCGCAAAGCAAAGAAACAGTCTTATTCGCTACTATGAACTTCGTACCTACATTATTCTATGCTTATGTGAGTCATAAAAATATTTACGGAGAAATACAAGTAATATATATAGTGCCTAGATGATGTAATATTTGTTTATTTGCTCACAACGAAGCGGGGGTACTGTTAAATGTTAATGCGCGCACGAAGTTACGATCACAAGCCTAACTGGAATAATGTGGAAATCCTCTGAATAGTGGGTTCGAATATTGCGAGGAGATTTCTTGTTGTATGGCATCCAAATGTGAAATCACTCAACAGACAAGTGAACACAGAACTTATCTTCGATCTACTTGCGAAGAACAACAATTATCCATCAACCAAGTGTGGACAGGTCAGTAATGAAGCGCAGTTAGACAATGGTAAACAGCACAACTTCACGAGCGAAATTTAAGGTTGAAGACAGCAAAGTGTGGTGAAATCCCCTTTCCAACTTATAAGTGGATAGCATCCTGGGCCAGCAATGACACTGTCTAAGAATTCAAATGCGCTTCACTCCTTTATGAAACTGATGCTGAGGATGTCACCGAATTTGACGATAAAATGTCCACTAAAAATACCAGAACTCAGAGAACACCAAACCGCCATCAGATGTGCCACGCGAACACTGGATGATAATTATCGTCTCCAGTGCATGGTGTAAACCTAATGTCATACGGGGCTTGAAGATAATGAATTTGAAGCTGCTGCTTTGAAGCGCAAATTAACGTCACTAACGCGGCATTCATACAGAAGAACGCATGTATGTGATGCCTAATCCCTTCTGTCCATTCAGCGGTGAAAGTCCGCTAGCCACAGTATCAGACTTTGCACATCCCTTGGAGAGTGGCTTACATGACTCAGTACCCGGGTCGATGGCACTGCAACATATGAAGAGATAGGTACTGAGCTCGCAACCAGTTGAGAACAAAACCCCTTGCTGAGATGCAGACGTATTCAACTGACTAGTAGGCCTGGAATGGGACGGAACACGCGTACTGCATTTCACTCCTAGACACCATCCATCGCAATTCCCAAACTTTTCTCCTTCATTCTTAACTTCAGTTCTATAAACGAGCTGTCAGATGTTTCCCACCAAAATTCGCTGAATTTGGCATCCGTTTTAAACGACGAAGAAATGTACTAACATTCTGATTTCATTCATGAAGTGATGACCATATTCAAACGAAGAAGAGTTATACGATAAAATTACTTGAGTCTACTCAGTTCCGCAAATGATATTCATCTCGGTGCGATGACAAGTGAGTAAGTCCAAAACTGGTCACTTCAGAAGGAGCTGAAGACGCAGCGAGTAGTATGTATTCTCAAGACCGATGGATGGACGGATAAATGAAAGCATGAAAGCAGTGGTTGTTTGTAACCGTAAGCTGCATTGCTGTCAGTTAAGTTGGAGATTGAATCCCTTGCTTTTCGGGTTGAAGCATAGTAAGCAAGATGGATCTTAGCTTTTAATTTTTTCATAATTCAAGAAGAATCTAGGATCAGTACACACCCATGAAACACCGACGTTTTTTGCTTCGGTGATTTTCGAATACTTTTGAGTGGAAATACCAATCATTTCAATCTGCCGATTGGTTATATTTCTCTCTAAATTTTAAGTCTAACTGCTGGGGGATGTCGAACGAAAATTTTTGGCGAAAAATGAATAGCTGCCAGGTTCTAACCATTAGCACTGCCTTTTATTTACACTTGATGCCAGTTTTTGCATTAGCCTTACTGTCTTTGTGATAAGTGAACTGTTTGCCAGTGAGACATTATACTAGCTTCTAGACTAGTACATAACTAATAAGGCGCCCTATCGCACATCCCTTCCTCAGCATACGTTAATATCAATATAAACAGTGTACCTGAGAATACTAACCTCTGAAATAATTAAGGCAGTATTTATCACGAGCCGACAACAGCTTAAGAACCATTGAAAACTTCTCCGGGGTGCACATGCATGACCTCGCTCCATTTGGAACCAAACTGACGGCCTTCAGGCTTCACGGCAAATGCGTAAACTGATTCTATTTCGTGATGAGCACAACCTGAAAACCACTGAAATCTTCACAAGTCTCACACTATTCATGAATAATTGTTTTTATTTCCTACTTTAGGAAACACAAAAAGTGCGCGCTGCATCGTTACATAACAACCTTTCGAGACTGAAAATTAAAGGATGTTCGATAAGAATAAGTCAGTTAGATATTGAGTTGAATAAGATACAATCAGTCAAGATTCGACTTTACCTGCGTTGCTGTTTACAAACAGAAAAAATAAAGGAATGAATAATCGCATCAATTGTTTCAATTCTAAGCTATATCTGATGTCGTCGTAAGACATTCAATGGGATGACCTCCTGGATCTGTTGCAGAAATTTATGATACACTTACAGATGCTGTCCCAATGACTCGAATATTCCTTACCACACCTTACTATGTCGTAAACTTACCACATCCACACTTGTTTACCTGGTCAAAGAAGTGGTTGATGCCTATCAGTGAAGGTAAATGTGTGAGCATGCATTTGGGACACATGCACACCAATACCTACAATACTGATGGGACTCTTCTACCGTCAGTGCTGACCCATAATGACTTAGGAGTCGCAGTGCGTTATGGCTTGAAAATCATGGCACACTGTCGATTGGTAGCAGCTCGGAGCTTTAAGACTCTCTGGGCATTAGGTAAGACGTTTACGAAAATAAGTGGTGACATTTCCACCACCTTATACAGATCCCTAGTTAGGTCTAAATTGGAAAACTGTATACACGCGGCAAATCCTTGTCTGAAAAGTGACGCAGACCTTCTAGAAAGAGTTCAGAGCGCCGCCACTCGTATAATCCCTGCGATGGCTGGCCTCACCTATGAAGATCAACTTAAGGAGCTGGACCCCTTCATTTTTCCTACTGCAGACAGAGAGGAGACCTAATAGTGCTATTCGGGATTCTAAGAAATGACTTCGGATCTGATCTATCTTCTCTTTTCCTTTCCAATAGGTCGGAACACCTCAGAGGACACAGTAGGAGGCTACAAAAGCAAAGAAAAAACATTGTCTTTGCAAAGTACTGGTTCTTGAGTCGAGTAATCAACACCTGGAACCAGCCCCAGGAGAAGTGGTGTCCACATCATCAATTGACCCGTTCAAAAGGGGACTGGACAAGCACAGAAATTTACTGGAAAAGGATTAATACAGGATTTCAACCTCCTTTCCACAAACAAAAAATCCGAATCTTATAACCAGAACCGAGGGCACCTGAAAAGCAAACGGTATGGAAGCTGCCTGGATGATATTTGTGTGAAACATACAAGCAAATAAAGCCGATATTCCAAAATGGCCAGCATTTACACTACTATACGAACATAAAAACTCTTCTATTACTTTCAAAAGCACATGACAAGTATAAATTATCCATAGCCCTTAGTGCTGATTTGAGTAAATGAGTGCTAGTGTTGGTCATTCTACTGGTTACACAGAGAAGCTAGGTCCGCATTAAACATAACTCAAAGTGGATTTTTGAAAGTTAACTGAAGAATTAAAAATTTATGGTAATCAACAACATGATGTGCAGCTATGTGAAAACAGTTTCACAAAAAAGTGCAACCTGAGATAAGCATAAGCAGAGAGAGATGGCTGAAAACCGTGGATTTGTGCATACTATGGATGAAATCTAGATCAAAATTAATGAGTGGGGAAATGGCAGCTCCGTCTAATGCTTGGATGTCAAAGTTTGCATTACCTTCGAATGAAGACAAGGTGTCAGTGAACCTGTATCCTACCACCTTGGTTGATTTCTGAACATTACCTCAAGTTTTCATTTTAGTCTCAACGTAAACATCAAACAAGAAAGATCATATTTCTATGTGCAGGTTACATCTCAGTATCCCCACTTCACCAATGAAACACTTTGGCATAATCATTTCGGAGAAAAATTGTCGAACGCACTTTATCAAATTTCGAGGTTTTTAGGGGTTAACTTATTAATTCGAAGTTGGTATTCATGATGGAACGCAGTGACATCAGATGGGTTACTGGATAGCTGTTTCATCCTAGTATGCGACCCCTGAATAATACACAATCATGACCGCTTTTAACCAGGGATCAAAAGTAGGACTGTCAGCTTACACAACCGGAACATTATGATTGAGCCGCTGCACCAAAATCCAACCGAGTTTAGCTTTATAATAAACGCTTAAGGACTCGTTGATATTTGTACGGTTATCCCATAAGACTGACTTTTAGAGTGAATAACTATAATTCCAGTAGCAAATACCAATAAATAATAAAGGCTTATCAAGTTATTGTGGATTCAGTTGAAATGTTCCCGAGACCTGTAGGTTACAAAAAAATAATAAAGAAAAGGTGAAATGAACAGGAAAGTTTCATCATGAATAGTGGTGGAAATAAACACCAGATAGAAGTGGGAACATAGAAGACATATATCCCTCCTAATACATCCTAAACTTCACCCCACTCAACGTAACATGACGCGTCAGGCAAGTAGGTGACTGTATGATGACCAACCGTTGGTAGGTTTTCATCTCAAAAACGAGAAGAGATATGTTGTGGTGAAGGGATAGTAAAAGAGTTTCAGTTTGACGGTAAAAATCTGGGATGGAAAAATGTGATCTGACAACTCAGAAAGCGCACAGAATATACACATATAAAATTTAAAAAAATGATAATCGACAAACGGCAGTGGTTCACAGTGAGATGAAGCGATCTGTAGGTTGAAAATGGAAACTGGATGAGTAAGATTTCAAACGCGCTACCTGCACTGACCCCCCCCCCTCCGCTGATGAAAAAAACATTGTCCCAGTGCTCGAGTTCATCTGCATAAGGTAGAGGCTGGGTATAATGTTATTTCGAGTTACATTTAAGGAGATGACTGTAACAACAAAATGTAACTACCAGCAGCGATCGATAAAATTAGCATAAAACCTCGAACACATGTGCATCACCTCAACTTGTCACAATCAACGGTAACATTACAAAGAGCTGGTGGATAAAAAAGACTCATAACAAAGTAGACAAAGTTGTGTGACAGAATATACAATCTGAAGATGAAGGTTAGTGTCAATATTCAAGCTTTGGAAGATACCAAGGAGTGATTACAGTTAGACCATTATGACCTATTTTCAGCCTTGTCATCAAGGGTCCTCAACCACTGGATCTTGATATCTCAGGAACCCAAACTAGGCAGTTTGCGTCTCCCCACATATTTAGGACTGGCTGTCAGAGATTTCTTGAACTGTTGTCACATCTCGGTCTCGCCACCCTGAACTCACTTCTAAAGTTGCACATCAAGGTAGGCTGTGGCTTGGCATGTGCAGTACTAACAACCAGCAGTTGGTGGGTTTTCATCTAGCCTGTATATAAGATGTTACAAGAAGGTACCTAAAACTTTATGAGTTTTGCGGCAACCGCGATAATCTGTGGGATGGAAGAGGTTGCGGAAAATGTTAGTAGACGACTCAGTAAACACAACTCGTATGATATACATCACAGTCAATGAAGATTTTTAGACTCACAAACCCCAACCTGACAAAAATAATTACAAGTAAATAAGGAATAAACGATATTCCTTAATTTGACATTTTTATTAAATGTAAAACAAGATAAATTTGTTCTAACTGACTTTATGCTATTTAATGTGAATAGCTTTATCAAAGTTATAGTAAACTGGAATTCATAATATCCAAGCTTATATATGATAACTTCACATGAATTTATATGGATGGGTGATTCTGCGTTGTCAAATTGTTGAAAGGTCCATAAAACTAAAGATTGACATTTGTATGTATACATATGTTGATAGTTCTATCGCCTATGTGCGTCGGTTTTGTTAGTATGTTCGGGTAGGTGGAGATGAGGTCAAATTAGTACGTTTTATTCCATCATTTCTACTTAGAAAATTATTGTTCCACTTTATGTGAAGAGATTCTACTTATGAGATGTTCTTTATCACTCCTAAAGTCTTTGTAAATAAATTCAATATCGTCAAAATCGGACTTGTTACCTAGCTTTATAACGTGTAGAATCATGGCTAAAGTATTTTCAGTTTCATTGGATTTCTAGAGAGTCGAATTGAAGCTCTTCGGTATTCAATTTTTGATTTTATGAGAAGTTCGTCCTGTGTATACTGCATCACTGTCTGAGCATTTTATGCTATAAACACAATTAGATTGTGAACCTAGAGGGATCTGACCCTTCACATCAACTATAGTGTTCTACAATTTGTTTCGTGTTCCGTAGAACACTTTCATATTACATTTTCTGAAAACTCTCTTAATTTCATCCAAAGTGAGTGGTCCATGTAGACTGACTATTGTTGAGGCCCATAACTTAGGAGTGAATTAACTATTTTTATTTCTTACTATGCGAATGAATTTTACCCAGTAACTATACATTATAATTCCAGGTCATAAAGTCAATTTTGATGTCTTATGGCAGAATCTCTTCGCATAAAGTGGAACAAGAATTGTCTAAATAGAAATGAAACGATAAAACATAGTGACTTTAGATACTCAATGCAAATAATACAGTTTTTGTGTATTACATAATCTGTTCATTCAGTTTAATTTCCAAGTGTTGACAACTTACACCAATGTAATTAGCTTCATATTCTATCTTATACACACAGTTGTTTTGTATCATCTTTGGAATCATATCTCTCACTTTGAACTAAGGCTTTCTTCAAAGAATTTGATGGTTTGAGATATGCTTTTTTAGGATTTGTTCTGGTGCGAACTTGACAGACGCAAAGACCAATCACTAATTATTCGAACTTGTTATATACCCATGAATACGACACCAAGGAAGAACACGATAGCGTAGTCGGTTGGAATAGTATATTTGGATAGTTGTGCCAAAATACCGATGCGTTCCAACTAACTGGCTAGAGAGTCGAATATGAGCAGTGTAAGGTAACACGACAGCGTGCCAAATGGCGAGGATGCTTGACCGGGTGCCTTCAGCTTAGCGAGTCCAGTTAAACTATCAAGGTTAGCATCAATGTTGAAAGTCGTCAAACCCTAGGCTATTGATTTTGGGGGAGTGTGTGACGCTACACTTTAATACCATATTTAGCACCAACTCTGCATTTATTCTGAAGTAACTTTTCTATATGGAATTGTCCATGTTGATATCCATGATTGATTTTCAGTCTTAATTGTTATCTGTTTACTTCTTGTTGTTCTTCTTGATAATATTGTTCAGAAAAGGCTCTAGATACTAATTTTCTATTAATACTTGTTTCATTTATCCTTTGGATCCATCACAGTATTCTTAAACCTATTTAATAGGTCCAAAGCTACTGTGGTTCTCATGTTCACTGGATGCTTAAATTGAAAATTTAGGCATTTATCAGAATGAGTAGATTTTCTCTAAATTCTAATTTTAAATTCTCCTTCAAAGATGTTCTTTGAATAAGACAGTTTAAGAAATTCAGAATTCCTGCAATCGATTCGGTTTCATTTGTAAATTTTATGAAGTTTGATATCAAGTTTGAATGTTGCAGAAACCTTTCAAGTTCTGTTTTCCGATGATCACAAAGGTATCATTTAGATATCTATACCAAAGTTTAGGTTAATAATCAAACTTCTTCAAAGCTCTTTCTTCGAATGCTTTTATACATTGTGACTAAACATTTGATACACTTTTTCTGTTCGTCAGATTTATACCTGACATTGACAAGATCGGTCATCGCACAGTTGTACTAGATTTTATAGTGTCTGCTCACTCGACGATATGTGCTTGCTAACGGTAACCCAGTTATTAAAGTATGCGTCAAGTTGGCGCTTCATTCGAAGCCAACAGCAGAAATTAACGAATGAGAGCAAAAACAACTGAATAAAGAACAACTTCTATACCCACTGATAGTTATAGGATCGTTCTTAGAATTGCTGTCGGAGCCAGTTAGCGTACTGTAGTGTAAACATGGAGATTTTCGTCAAAGCATCCATAGTTCACACACACCTTTCCATATTCTGGCTTTACGTAACGAATTCCTATCGACAAAGTAATTGTTACTTGTTGCTCTCCTTGTTTTGATTCCAACCTCACAAATACCCACCTTACATTTCAGGAGTGAAAGACAACCTCGTGGTAGGGCCAGGTTTAATAACCGATCAGTTCAGTGGTGGGTATAACGTTACTTGTTATAATATAAAACATCTAATTTATTAAAGCAACTGGTCCCTTTGATAAATTTAAACAGCGTAATTGGCTAAAATCGGAGATGTTAAGGAGGCTATAACAATGCCACTAGTTCGACTGTATAACTTAACCCTAAAAGTAATCTATATTGATTCCAAACATAATTTTAAGGATTTTATAATATCTTTTGTTGATAATGCACATTCATTTAGTAATACTTGATCGTTATCAAGTAAACATTTTACAATACCAAGTGTCTCATGTATATGAATGCCGGTAAAAAGGGAAATTATGTTAAAACTTGACATAATTTCATCTTCTCTTATCGTGTTATCCATTAGTTTATTTTTGAATTCTTCGGAGTTTCTAGTGCTTGAAGTAATATCAAACTGAAATGCTTTCAATTGATTTTGATAGACTGAATTAGTAAAGTCAACAATTGGTCTAAGCGGTATGTCTGCTTTATGTATTTTTCGTCTACCACAGAATTTCACCAAAGTAATAATGATAATAATCTTTACTCCTAGACTAACAGGATATGGTTATTACTTTCAGTAATGAAAATATTTGGTGATCTATTTGGCTACCTATAATTTATCACAAGTAGTGGCTGTCACCTGATTAAAATAAAGATTTTACATCATGTGCAGATGACGTATGTACACTAAATAACATGCTGAGTTTTTGAGTTCGTGTTCATTCATAGGTGTAGTTTCATAAGCCGAAATTAAAAACGTACAGGGTTGAGAACAACAGACTTCAAAGAATGGTGGCAGGTCTTTCACTGGTCAGCCTTCTTTCAACCGTACCCCGAGGTTGGCGGTGGAATGTGTAGCATATGTCCAAGTCACGAGGGTTCAAGTCGACGAACTGTCAGGTTTCGCTGCTTTTAACATCGTTTTAGGTTCGACACAGCTTTCTCAATTTCGCAGACAGTTGAGAGACCAATATCTACATCCACTTCACAAGCAAGCTAGATGACAAGCAATTAAAGCCTTGATGTGGACCAGTTGAACTATACTTCACAGTATTCCACCCAACGTTCTAGTCCCTTGTCGTGGAGGGTCATCGGTACCCCATCCATTTCAGTGATGCTTTCACTAACACTCGTTTGCTTCCACCCGGTATACATGTTCAGATAGATACTTAGCTATCTCCTCCTTAAACATGTAAGTCACGCTCTCATCTTCCAATCGAGCACGCACAGACTTCGTTGCCACCTGCTTCTTTTGACCAGTTATGCGCAGACATACATACGCAGGCCTGTACCAACGCGCAATCACGGTCCAAAAAAATACTGCAGGATGAGGGGTGTTCCCCCCCCCCCCCAACTATGACTTGTAGCAATGTGATCCTTCTGTGTCCATCGATAGTTTGATGTCGCTGGACGCCTTATACAACAGTGGCGGTATCTTTCCTTATGACTGAAGTTATTGGTGGCTAGGAACAAGTGGTCATCGGAGCGAAACTGTAACAGACGACCACCATCGTCAGTTCGTTCGTCCCGTACCCCCAAGATACCTTTCCAATTGAATCCGCCTCCCTACTTGAGAGTTAGAGTCACTTGTGGGTGCGTATATGGAGATTACGAATAGGCATCGCCTAGTCTTACAATACTTCCTAGTCCTAACAGATCCATCCAGTCGGACAGCACAGACAACTATTGACTGATATCCAATCAAGCGCACTTTCTTCCCTAGAACTCAATACCATGCCTGTATCTGCGACAGAAAGATTATCGGACTCCGGATACTCTTACGGTGAATTTTGGAGATTCACTGCTTTGGCCAGGTGAAGTCAACCGAATAACTCCACTCGGGTCCTGTGAATGTGTCTCAGAGACACAGCACATATTCATGGCTAGAAATCCCAGTCTTGGCCAACAATGCTTGCTGTCCGGCTTGGTAGAGTTCGGAACATGAAAGCCGCTAAGTGAAATCGATGGTGGGTGGGGTCTTAGGAGACTAGAAACGAGGTTCGAATGGCTTTGATCGTTGACTGGATCTTGTGTACTACTGGTTAACATTTCCTAGGTGCCTACACCACGTAAACTGGAGATTTATATGACAGCAGTCGTTAGGATACCTCTTTGGAGCCAATCACACAGTCTTTTGCAGATTGTTTTGAGATTCGGTTGCTCTAACGTTGAATAGAGAAAACCTATATCTCCAGCACTAGTCTGTGGAAGAGGGAGGGATGTGCTGGAACTAGCTGCTGTTCATGTTAGCAGCAAAAATTGCCAGACTGATACTATGATAACATGTAGTATGTAACCTATTGTACTGATTGTGCTTCACAATGCAGATAGCATTTGGAAAGGGCTTCTGCCGTTCCTTGCGAATAGGGTAGAATATACACAACAAAGAATATTCTGGAACACACTGATGGGGCTTTGCTGATTTTACGAGATAAAGAAGCTGCATTCGTGGTATATCACGGTACAACTTTCATACATTAGGACGGAAAGGGAATAAAGATGAATCTCTAACAGGTAACTAAGCTTCTTTCTTGACTTGCTTTGAGAAAACTAGTTCAAGAGTTAGATTAGTGTGAGCATATCCTGCTACAAGTTGTACTTGCTCAATGTAGCTAAAGGAGGTAAACACTCAACTGCTAGTGAGCATTGACAAGCGGTTGTTAACATCACCCAGCTAGTGCTGAAGCATTGTTTCGGTGATGGAACGCTCATCTACATTCGTATGATGCATGCATAGAAGAACAAGCCAGGCTCTGGTACCGTTTTGTAGATAGAATCCCAAGTCAGTGGGTGATTGCAGAGAGCTGAGTTACTACACGAAGTCATACACCCAACTATTTGACCCGGGAATTATTTTGTAATCCAACTAATTACTAAACATAATCGCAACCTGAATGGTCATTTGCGTTTGAACTTCTTTGTTGTTGACTATTAGAAATCGGTAAACAAGCCATGGAAAACATACTAAAGCAGTTTTAAGAAAATACTATAAATATCACAGGTGGTTTTCGCAGTCATGTGTTAACAAGCTATGGGGTACCCCTATCCGATAACAATGGAACTGTGACCAGTTTACAGTGGTGGATGTCGTAAAAGTTGGACGTGCAGTAGAGGGGAACTATGGTTGTCTACTCAAATGTTTTAGTTCTAGACCAGTGGATGCCAACACTATTTTTAATCGCTGTACGTAGAGGTTGTCCACAACATCTATACAGTAAGAATCACAGTCATTTTGGAGGTGCTGAAGAGGAGCTGGATGCATGGTACCAAGATAAGATGGATAAGAACCTTACAACAAGTTAAAGTGACTGGGTATTCGACCCCACCCCGAGTCAGTTACAGAGCAATGAATCATTTAATCCCTATGATATGAACCTTATCATCAAATACAGCAGAACACAACCACGGGATTTTTAAAACCTAGCCAGCCTATTATAAAATGACTGAAACTTTATCTCCCAACACTGATCAACATCACGGTGACGAAAGTAGAGAATGAAAGCTGGACCACAGAAATGAAAGTAAGCATAGGAGAGAATAGTGAGTAGGCTGAAAATCCTCTAGACTTGAAAGACACTATGTATATGCACCACTGTGTTTGATTCTCAGACATCTTTCTAACGGTCACCAATCATTTATTCTTACCGCTTAGAGTTGTCAAGGAATCTACAATCAGAGATTTTAAGAGACTGGACCTTTCAGTCCGAACAGTCACCCTAAACTTCTTACCACACGTTCTAAACACCTACATTGATAATAATTAATGACCTAATCACTTGGACAACCACTTCTACTTGGGACTCCGAGCCTAGACCACACATTGTTTGCATAACAATTCTACAATAAACCAACAACGCTACAAAGTAGTTTAACACCGGAAAACCACTAGCGTCCTGCTTATTCAGGACACCAGCTAATCAACTGTAGCATAAAGTTAAAAAAGAAGACGTAGACATTTTGGCAGAAATTTATGCACTTGTTTCATTACAGAATAAAAAGAAACATAACAATGGATACAGTAAAGAACATGTGAGTAGAAAGCACATGCAAACTGATTTACTGCTACTACAACTACTACTTGAAAGATTTTGAAGTGTTGGAATTCCCGAGGCATAGCTTTTTCACGGGAACACCTAAGGGTTCTATTCTTTCCGGCTTCACAGGATCTTCTTGTACACCATCGTTTTGTGCTTTACTGGGGATGGAGTCAGTGCTACTTACAGTCATATTGGCAGATCGTTTCCTTACCATTCCTTCTCCTAATGAACTTTCTTTTTCGGCACAATCTTCTGTTTGCAAGACATTCTCATTATTCTGTCCTTGTTTTTTATTATCGGTCTGTAAATCATCTGAATTTTGTAATGGATACAACGGTTGCACACCAAGAACCTGCATAAGAAAAAGGTTTAAAGAGGAGAAAATTAACTTTTTGATCACCATCCACCGGATACAGGAATTCAGTCTCTAGTGGAAATATAATTCCTGAATCCTGACGTTCCTATGAGAAGTTGCGACCGGTGGTGCAAACTTCGTGGACGTGAGGGCAAATACTCAACCAGGACATTGAGTGATGGTTGCGCTATGTCGTGAACTGAAAGAAGTAGGAAATATGGACCACTGGATTCCAACCCAGTGGCTTGATGGTAACGTGCTGGCCACGGGACTTGAAAGTCCAGGGTTCGGTCCCTGGCATGGCCATGAGTGCTCAGTATTGAGGAGCGCCATACTAGGACAAAACAGCCGCTGTCCAGTCCTCCCAGGTTTCCAATGTTCCTCCAATTGATGTCAGTCCATGATAACCTTGGAATAAATAAATCCCCACAAACCCTCAAATGGAAATAGAATTATTATATCAATGATGAGCACCGGCTAGCAGTGGAATATTATATGCAGCATTGAAGAGACTATGCCCGTTGCACAAGAAGTGACTCGGTGACCTATTGGGTAACACTCTTGAACTCGAAGCGACGGTTTCGGGTTTAAGTCGTAGAGGAAACAACATCGGTCCCTGGGAGGCGGATGTGCATCCAGCTGATGATATTCAAGTACGGCAAACTGCGCTTCCTGAACTCCGATCCGAAATACGAAGGTCATGTTTACGCTTAACACCTAACCATACGGTTGTTATTTAACTCACTGCATCAACCCTGGTAACACGCTTCCACAATAATTGCCAAGTTTGTGGTACGTATAACAGTTTTGTCAGCACATAACGACGGAAGTGAACCCTTACTTGGCTGTGGTTGCAGTGATGTCCATCATTACAAATCAGAAATCAGGCAAATCATAATGAAAAATAATCTGTGCCATACGCGTCAAGAGTAAAAACCGATCGAGCATCGCGATCGCTGGCATCCACGTGTGATCATGAACAGATTTGTGTTTGAATTGCATAGCGCTAATATACTAACCTTTGGTTGATTAAATCAAGGATTTCAATGAAAACGGTGAATGATATTCCAGAGAAAAATTTAAAAGCTACAAAATACACTAAAATACCTTGTCATATACACATAGAGAAAGTTATTCATGAAACAGCAGTGACACGCATAAACAATTCAAGGCATAACGAAATCAAGAAGATAACAAAATGCAGCATTCAGTAACCATGTGTATTTTCATGCAGTAAGTAAGCAATGAGTCGCGTGTATGAGGGGGTCTAATGTGATACTACTAGGATGTCCTTACCTCGGTAGGTAGGTCGTATCTGTTACTGTATTTTGGCACTTACTAATTTGCGTCATCTCTGGTGCCGAATGGCAATATATCCAACTATCTATCAGAGAACGAGTACACTTAGCTGTAGTTCATTCTGTCCTGTCGTGACATGGCTGTTCACGGTAGTAGACATGAAGCAGTTATCCTTGTAGCATTGCACGCGATTAGTGAGCAATGTTGAGGTTAGGCGAAGAATACTAGGCAAGACACAAAAGTCCATTGTTGAGGTTACGAAGCTTAATCAAGTGACATGGTTTGCACATGTACTACGCATGTCGAGCAACAGTCTATCTTAAAGTGCCATGCTACGCGACATTGGATTAGATTAGAAGAGGGTTCATGGTGGCCAGAACGAGAAACTGCACCAGTCGATGAAGTGTGAATCATGTAGGGAAATGCAGACTACCTGGTTGGGCCCACGAAACAATAGGAATCAGTGGTTGAGGATTCTTTGTGAGAAATGGCTGAACACCAATCGGTCACAATGACGCAGATGTACTCACTCTTTACGCCTTAGAAAGTTTTAATATTTGAACTAGCCGTCATCTTCAGACTGTTTATTCTCCCAGACAACTATCTATCAGTCTTTTTTCATCCACCTGTTTTTTGTGTACTACTATGAAGCGTGGCAACTTGAGCCGAGCAACTGTGTGCAGATGGTTCTACATTGCGTTTGTCAGTCAGTCTACATTAAATATCGCATTTTTTTAATTTTATGTTGTGCACATCTATAATCGTATCCATTGATCCACTTTTATTACTTAGTACTTACTGTCTAACACCAGTGATCCCTTGGTCAGTGAGGTTTCCAAACTGTGACTGAAAGTCAACTGTCTAAAACAATGAGACATTATCCATATTCAAGGTATATAATGTGCCAGAAACTGATCAAACTGTTGAATAGTCGTCTCACAGGGATTATGATCGCAGCAGAATACAGAATAATAACAACACTCACCTTATATAGTTGCTTGAAGGCAATCTGTCGGACAATGAGTTGAGCAGAAACAGTTATCTTCTCACAGACTTCTTTGAAATCCCATTTCCAATGGTTAAATGAAACGGCTTTCTGCACGCTTCAGGTACATTTTCATTACTAGATAAATCTATGTATTTAACTGAATCCGGAGATTGTTTGGTAACGGTGGTTATGTATCCACAAGCCATTGACTCGAAAAATCTACGCAGCAGTTTGGACGGTTGGAATAAATCAATGACCACAGGTGTGTGTCTTGGTGAGCCGCTGAAATGAGGCGAAGGATTAAGCCATCCCACTGGAGGTGGACCACCACCACCGCTACCAGGACAAGGAGCGAACGGCCCAGAACGAGTGAGCATATTGTATTCAAGCGATAATAAGTAATCAAGGTGCACCTCAACATCCTAAGCGGGTGTAGAAAAGAAAATGTGCTTAAGTGCCAACGGAGATAGAAAAAAACACGTCTATACGACAAAATGAATACCATGGATGTGACACAGTAATACAACTCCGAAAAATTAGACATTTTCGCTTTTTGGATTGATATATACACACATAGATTGAACTTTTACCAAAGATGGCTGCGAAACATGTTGAAGTTATGCAGTGCGAAAGCGTTTACAGTTTTGAATTATTTCTAAACGTGTATTTGTGAAAAGAAATTCTGTATAATTACTTGAAGGCATACACAGGTCAAATAAACTACAGACAACTTACAAATTCATTCAATTCGATCCAGTAGTCGTTCGATTGGATGAAATCACGTAGAATACGACTGATCAGGATAATAGGACCTCTGCTGGAGATTTGCTGTAGTGTAAGAAAAGATGTGATGTGTATACACGGAATAAATATAAGAGTGGAAAATGCCTTCACTAGCAAAGTAAAAACACTGTGATCAACCTTCGAATGATATTTAATCCAAACGATAAAGACGTTTGGATACAAGTAAACATTTGAACCAATGAGTGTCTGGCCAGAAACCCGTGCAACCTATCGACATATGGGCAACTAGGTGAGTGAAATCAGCCAAGAACACAAATATGGTACAGCAGGGGCACCAAATAATATAACAACGTTAAGAAGACATAAAGTAATGGGAAGTGGATATGTAAGAAAAGAAAAAACAACAGAAATAGCATGATTAGAAGGGTGGTTCAATAAGATGCATTCCAAACATAACATTAGTCAATTTTTAGCAGCAGAAGATTGGAGAAAGCTACAGAATCACCACCACTGGTTTCGATTCTCAGCCACATCTGATAACACCTCAACCCACTGAATTGCGTGGTCTCTCCAACCTCAGGCACGGAGTAGTGATGGACTAATAGATGCTAAACCGATACAACTATCCTTCATACCACGGCGCCGCGTCATACACGGACCACCCCTCCGCTTCTTCCATCCAGTCCCAGGGTTAACGAACAGTGAACGGTATGAAAGCCGTTGGGATGATATGAGTAACACACATCCAAACCAATGAAGCGGGTATTTCTAGATGACTACTTGTTGAGTGACAATCTACAACATGCTCGAACACACTCTGTTGTACCTAAAAATTACTTGCACGGTGTTGCCGCCACCAGCTACCACCAATTGTACGGAGACAGCAAAGTTGTGGTACACATCCTCAGTTAGGAAAGGCCAGGTCTCACCAGTGCATAATTCTGGGCACTTAAGCGTTGTAAATCTGACCTTTCACGGTCAGACTAACGTCGCGATGGCGTCAAACGTGTCCCAGATTGATGTATGCTACCCTGGCTTTTGATATGCTGTTGGAAATTTCATCACATACACACAACTACCTAGATATAGGAACAACTTTTCGACTACTTCCAACGGCTCAATACCAAGGGTGAGTGCAGAAAGAGGCTCCTGTCAATCTTGCAAAATTACTTTGCACTTCAATGGTGCAAAGCACATAACATATTAACGCACACTAGGTTGTTGTGGTACAGTTGAAAACAACCTATCTCAAACCGGAATGTGGAGTTTCGCACAAAAGTCGACCACCTCAAGTTGCCACACTTCCCAGTACCACAGAAAGGTGTATGAGAGAGGAAAGGGAATTTAAAACTGAAGGTTAATGCGAAAATTCAGGCCTCAGAAGAAAACAAAATCAACAAAACACAGTAGTTTAAACTAATCACTTACTTGAAACCATGATGTCTGATCCACTGAATCCAGAGATTTAATGCATAATTCTTTTGGGATCTGACGACTATTTGTGATCAAGCGTTCTATGGTAGGCAGGTTTTCTTGAAATGAAGGAAAAACAGATTATTATAAAGAATACACATTAAACCACTACCATCTTGTCAAATTGGATCATGCAGCACTTTACTAGGTTTCAGAGCCTATAACACAGAAATTCTACTGAATCCATCAGATACTTCTCCTTCCTGAATGGATTCCTACTATTCAACATGCTCTAGTGTACACATAAAGCTTAGAGTTACATTCGACAAGTAAACTTAGTCTAGATTTGCAGTTGTTGTGAACACTTACTCACTAACAATCAAGCACAGCTGGATTTTAGAACTGTTATTCTATTGGAAATTGCCAACGAACAGCGATATTTAAACTGGTTAATTCTCAACAACTTTTGAATGATACACAGTTAACTCTGAGTAGCCAATAACATAACGTAGTTAGCAGCACAAAAGTGTGACACAATCAGTGGCAGACATTTGGATGATCATTGTTTCAAGCTCTCTTTTGATGGCTTCCTAACACTTTCAACTGCTTCATCCTCCATCTTAATTACAATCTCGCTCGAGGTGTTGATATGAGATGTGGCAGCTCGGACCTTTAGGCAGTAATGCCAGGTCCTACGTTGATACTGTCTGGATGTCTAGATTACCTTCTCATCATCAAGATTATGAAAGCAAGTATAAACCTTCAGGTAAGTCCTAAACGTTCAACGATTGTGTTCGACTCTTACAATCCCCATCTGACAAGAAAATTTACCAGGCTTGTTTGGTATCTGCAAACTTACGCCATGTCGACTATTCACTAACTACTGACCCGGAATTGCCTGTTCTATCATAAGGAAATAGGACTAGAACGCTGAAAAAAAGATGACAGTAAGACACTATAGGTTTCTGATCACAGGTGCCATAGAAGCATTGTTCACATCTAGTGGAAGTGTCATGTGAGCAATCTCTTGGTTGGGAAGAGGATACTTGGCAAGAAAGGCGAGTGAGGTTGTGAAGTGTCATCGATTACAGTTGATTCGGACAAATGTTGCGCATATCAAATAACCGTTACCTACTTCGGTGTGCAATGTTAAGTAAGACTGGGTTGGACGAAGGCTGAATGTGGTCAGACGTACACATAACACAAGTCAGTGAAGTTTCCAAATGTCTGACTCAGGTCTTTGAGATAACAGGAACTAATGGTTGGGAACTTTCAGTGATATAAGTCCAAATGGCGCAAGCATAATCACCCTTTCATATCGTCTAATGCTTGAGTGTTTTTGCCAGACTCCTAATTCTACTTTTTCTTTGCATGCTGCTGGGAAGAGTGGGAACGACTTAGACCGATGCGCTTCTGTGCCAGATTCTATCTGAATTTTGCCAGTTTGTATGTAGGCAGTTAGTCAGTGGTTGAAAGCACCTGATTACACAGACGTTGACCTAATCATAGGAGAATTTTTGTTAGACCTAGAATATGCAGATGACATTGTCTTGTTAGGTGAAGACGCTGACAAGATGCAGAGTCTTCTGAACACTTTGAGTGGGAATTTGAGAATGTTTGGGATGCACTTCTCACCAAACAAATGCAAATTGCTGCTCCAGGATTGGTCTTCAACGGTGCCACGGCTAACAATAGAGAGTGAAGTGGTTGAGTGTGTTGACCACTTCACTTACCTGCGAAGTAGGACCAGCCCCGCCTCGTGGCTCAGTGGCCGATGAGATCTCTGCACGGATACAAAAGGTTCGATTGGCCTTCGCCAATTTATGCCACCTATGGCGCCGCCGTGATATTCGTTTGTCTATTAAGCGTGTACTGCATAGCAGTTAGGTCTGTTCTACTATATGGCTGTGAAACATGGCCATTGAAGGTGGAATACATGAGAAGGCTTTAAGTGTTTGATCACCATTGCCTTCGTAGAATAAACCGTATTTCGTGGTGTCACCATGTGAGTAAAGCATAAGTCAGGAGTAGAGTTTTAGGGAAGGAGAAGAGGTAAGTCAGTTGACGAGGTTGTGAACTTTCATCGACTGAGATGATTGGGACACTTGTTACGCATGCCCAGTTGGAGTCTGCCTTGTCACACAATGTTGGCTGAAGTAGGTCCAGGGTGGAAAAAGGCCCGAGGTGGCCAGACTAGAACATGGCACCAATGTATGAAGTCTCTGACTGTTGGTTTGAGCTATATGGGGAAATGCAGACTAAGTGGCCGGGGTCCACGGGACAAGAGGAACCAGTGGTTGGAAACTCTAGGTGATATGGCTAAAAACCGATGTCAGTGGCGCAGATGCATTTATACATTATCCTCATCTTAACGACGCTATACCGAATCTCACCAATTTGTCACTCTGCCTTCCTTTCTTCTCGTACTTTATATTTATTTTGACTAGATATTCTTTTCATCTTGCGCTTCACTGCTTTTCTACTTGATGTACTGGTATGAGGTGTGGCAACTCGGACCGTTACACAGTAATGCCTGGCCCTAGGTTGATCTGGGTAGATGATGAAAGCAGGAAGTTACATTCAGTCTTGGAGAGTTAGTGACTAATGTTATAGTGGCGATCCAGTTTATCTTGATGTCTGCTTGGTGGCTACCAAGTACGCGTATTTCATGTGAGTGGTTTTGTTCCTACTGGGACTCAGCTCAGTTTACGATACTTCATCAAAAACACACGAAGAATGGACACAGAAAAGGATGAAAATGTTTGAGGCTTCGAAGGTGACGAAGAGTGAATACATTTGTACCATTGTGATCGAAACTGTCCAACCTTACCAAACATTCCGTTTTTTATGGCTCCAATGACTTCAGTCAAGCGGCTGGGCTGACTCTACGGGTTGATGCCACATTCAAGTCGGACCATTATTAACTTTCTTCCAAACCACTCCTCTATTTCGGCTAAAATAGCTGAGAGATTAAGACCTTATCGGTTGACTTACTCTCACCTTACTTATCTACGCTGAATGAACCTCACAACACAACGTAATCAAATCAAATTACATGCAATTAATGCTAAGGAGATATCTAATAATCGAAATCCTACGACTAATTTATCATATCATCATCTACTTTTAAGAATTATGCCAAGGTACAGCGAGATTTTATGACCGCTAACCAGTGTCAAGATTCTGGTAGAATTTCCAGTAAGCAAAGTATGTGGGTACTCTTATCGAGCTTCGATAATAATCATTTACGACCGAAGGAAAACGCACATAACTTGTGTTTCCACTATGGAAAGTATGAATCATCATGGGACAATTGAACACAAGTGTTATGTGAAGAATTTACTACTCACACTTACCTGTTACTACTTCAGAAACAATTTCTTTTTCTTGAACCACTACAGGAGACGTTAGGCTAACCGTCAATGTTATAACAGGCCATACAGAGGGTTCTTTCTCTTGATTGGTAGTAGACTTTGAATTCATATCGGAAGGATCATTGATTCTGTTCAGTAAAGATGGATCAGGGCAGGATACCGAAACCGTGATTGTTCCCGTGGAGGGCTCTGGTGTGACAGTATATTCAAGACGGGATTCCAATGACTGAATTAAAAAATCAAGTCAACATTATTCAATCACAACCCAAGATCGATATCACCTTCAGGTTCATTAAAATATCTCATGTTCCATAAACCGTAAAACCCTTCTCCTCATATATATAATGTGTAATGAACCTGCAGGATATATCGACCAGGGTTTAACAAAACCTTCTCAGTTATATGTGGGAGAAAAAATCTGCCAATCATCAATTAGAGGAGAGTGGACCTGGCACTCATAATGGCATACCAACATCACCGATATATCATAATTATATATATATATATTCTGTTACACACACGCATCTCCGAACATCCAGTCTACAGTATTTTAGAAATACGGAAGTGTGCATCCAGACAAGTAAGCATAAACCCAAAACAACATTTTGAGTGCCAAATCCCTCGGCTCGATTTCGACGATGTGAAATGTAACAGTTGCATCACAATCGTATTGTAAACAAATAACTATTTATTATCAATTTATAAAGGCGATGTAGGACTTAGGATACTTCTTTTATCCACAAAGTTAGAGCTTGAATTAGTGGATTGTCAGCGATTTTGTCATGTAGTCTGAGATCTGATACTACTGTAATCCAACTCGCCAAATCTCATGTCAGCAGCACATCAATGTGAGACACTAAGATGAATAATACATATATAGGTTTGAAGGGTAGTAGGAAGTCGTAAAAAGAAAACAAGAAGGAATGTAACATCAATGAAATGTGGCACAATTAAGATGACATATGTATACCTTTCTGCACAATTGAGGTCGATTGTGGGTCACATTGCCTAGAGTCTTCAACGATCCCAATTTTGGCTTGCATTCCCTATATGACTGCTCAAACCAACAATCACAGACTTCATGGACTGATGTCACGGCCTATAGTGATCGGCCACTTCCAACCTACTTCCAGCTAATATTGTGCAACGATGCAGACGGTGAATAGATATGTGTAACACATTTTCCAGCCACTTCATCTGATGAAAGCCTAAAACACTAACTGACATCTTTTCTACCAAAACCTACCTCGCAGAAGGCTTCGTTACTAACGTGGAGGTAAACCACGACACATCCTCTATGCTAAGAAGGCAACGGTGACCGAACATTTGAAGTCTTCTCTATCGCATATGAGTTAATATAGGATACTCCTTTAATGGAGCTGTTGCTCATTGGTCTGAGCATTCGACTTCCAACCTAGCTCCACCTATACCGACATGGTAGTATCACTAGCCCTCAAACACAACAGGCAGCTAGCTTATTACCTACTGTACAAAGTTTCTGAGTGCATTTCGATGTTTTTCTCTTGACTCCTTTTGAGCTGTTTGAATCAACTTAATAGATAACTTTAAAAGAGGATTTTAACCGAGCTATGCGACTTGAATAGATTAGATGTCCACTTAAGCTTTCGCAAGCCATGCGAGATGTTTCGACAGACGTTTGGAGAGTGCACGCTTTATTGTAGACAGACCCAGTGACGACCCAAAGCAGCAGTAGATACCCACGAACCAACTGTCTATCAGAGAGGAAGTCGAAATCCAGAATTTTTTCTTATTCACATGGTTAAATGACTATTCATGATATCTGCTGCATTATTACCCTGAAAACCAACATTCATACGCAAAGTTCCCTCCTAAACTGAGGGAAATTTCTCAATGCTGCATGACTTTCATATTTTTCCTGTATCTGAATGGATGCCTATGATGAAATAGAACTTCAAGGAGAATCTAATCAATTCATTTTCTGTCTTCACTGTTTCATGCTTTTTCGCAACCCAATTATTCTTCACAACCAACAAATACGTCGAAGAAAGAATCTTCAGATTGCATTATCGTTATCATAGTGACTCAGTGACCTCGATATCCGGCATAAAATAAGACAAATGCATGTATGTCTAATACACAAACCCACTTATTTCATGTTGTCTGTTGACTCTCATTATAGAATGACGAATAGTAAAAGAGAAAAGAAGACTAACCTTCATGAAACTCGTTATACTACTTGATACGTAAGTTGTCAACTCTTCAGTAGGCCATTTTGAGCATACTAAGACAAGATCAGCTGTGTGTTCGCCCCTAAGCAGTAAATTCTTCCCCAATGGACCAACGCGTATAACACCAGAAAGTAGGCGTTCACCAACTTTTTCTTCTATTTCATCTACATTGGTACCACCAGTACCAGATTCATCGGTGATGGATGGATTTGATTCCAAGCGTATTTGTCTCAGTAGGCTGTTACTAACATCTTTCATAGCGCGCTCACAAACACTTACAGCCATCATCATTGCCTAAGGTTGAGAAAAATATGCATAAATATGTGATAAAATCTGAGTAATGTGTATCGAAGCCATTAAACAGACCTAAAACTAAACTGTCTACTATCCACACAATCTTAGTGAACAGAAAGACACTCAACAACCTTGTGTACATTCGTGTAGTAGTAGGCAATGAGCCACACATCTATTGTGTGTGAAGCCTATTATTTGGGGCTACCCGAGGTACCTGGGTAGGTGGAGTGGGTCTCGAGCCCGTGACCCATTTGGTTGGTCATCTTAAACACCCAAAATGAGTACAAACAAATAAGAGGAGGTACGTATTCACAGATTAAAAGGAAAAAAAAGAGTGTATAATATGCAAAACTAGGCAAATAATCAATTAATAATAATTAAATCAAATGTTACTGTGGTTAGTTAGCAAGTCAGTCAATAGAACTTACTTGGACTTCCAGAGCCGTCTGTAGTAAAGAGGCATGCTTGAAATTGATATATTTATTTTCATAAGATTTGTTAGGTGATTGTGCAGAGTAAATTTTGGCATTATGTGAAGCGAAGCGATCGACTGGTGGTAAATTACTCATACTGCCACCCATTGGTCCATTGTTACGCAAATTGTTAGTGTTCGCTTTCTGAAAGTGAAAAAATAATAACGTACGAAATAGCCTTGAAAAGGGTACGCTTAACAAAACAGTATCATTATCGAGGAATAGATGCTACAATGATTCGAGATGAAGGTGGGCAGCTGTGAAATCAAGCATAATTCTTTGAGGCAGATACTCCAACTGTCTCTCTACCCTACTACTTAACAATGCAGTAAATATTATGATAAGATATTTGTCTCTTGTTGATCAGACATCCTGTGTATACATTCGATGAATCAATAACCCTCTCTTCATCGGTGAAATTGGTTAAACATATACAGAATCACAAAAGAAGAGATTGAGCTAGCCAACCCATTTTGAAAACTTTGTTAACACAGTCCTGGCAGATAGCTGCTACTTTGATTTGGTGGTCCGGCTCGCACGTCACAATGAGCTATGCTGGTGGAACGCTTGCTGCCTCAAGGTCCGTTGGATAATGGTAAGACGAAAAGCAGTCACCGTTCTAGTGTAAACTGCTACATTATGTTCAGGTTCCAAGGGCGAGGTCAAACTGTTGCTAGCTGGATGAGGTGTGACGGCAGTTGGAAGTCTCACTTAGATGACCAGCAGTGCTACACTGACACTACTCCTAGAGGATGTCGACCACCCCACCCTCCAAAGTAACACACTTCTTCCTGCCGCACGATATCCCGGTGCCAGTGATATAGGTTCTCTCTGTCTGGCGTTAGAACAACCAAATCTCAAAACAACAATCCGCAAAAGGCTATGTGTGACAGGCCTCAAGCAGATGTCCCATGGGCCCTACGGTCACACAAATCTTTCTCTACCAGGTACCCTAAGCAAGAATAACCTTCCACAGTGTAGACAGCCAGGAAGTGTTGACCGCCCGCACGCTTCCAGTGATAACTGCGCAGAGTCAAACCTTCATACATCATGTGTCAGAGGACGTAAGAAAAACCTTACGAATTGGTGAATGGCAAATTTATTGCACTAATAGTTGGCTGGTTTTGAAGTCGAATCTTGGCGGGATGTTAGCGTAAAAAATAAGACCAGTGAAAACCACTTACTAGTACAACAATAATACCTTAGGTTAAATGCAGCGCTCATGCAAATAGTGCGCGCATTTTAAATTCGAAAAGAATTGTACTTCAGTATATTTGCTGCTTTCACATAGATCATCTGTATCCCCTTCTTGGTTTGCAATTTATTCTGCTAGAAGCTCTGCTGACTGAATCTCCGCTCTAATTGTTTTTCATAGCGATATTATAAGCTGGTTACTACTTACAGACATTTCTATAAGTAGTGCAAACTACAGCAGAAAATACCTATTAAACTAACCAGTGCATGTTATACTAAGTTTATATCAAATTGGAGATGTCGAATGAAAAAGTTGTAGTGTCAAGTTGCACTAAATTACAATGAAAGATGGGAGTAGGGAGGCGTTCTTCTAGAACAACCCTCCAGATGGCACTAATAACAAAGCCACTCACCATAACTTGTCTTCAGTTTCCCGTCATCCTTCCTATTCTACTGGCTGATTCTCTTTTATCGTCATGTTTAACAGTTCCATCACTTAGAGTGGTGCATTGTTATATTCAGAAAAGATTTGTCATATAAGCTGTACTGCATAACTTCAAGTGGATGACTATATAAGGAAAGCGTCAACAGAGTTAGAACCCGCGACTCATTGGTTTGAAGTCAGTTGGCTCAACCAATGAGCCATAACTCCCTGAATCATATCTACTACCAAATCGTCTAAACATAAGTGAAACGAGAGTCCGACTCATGAATACCTGATCGATAGTCAAAAATTCCAAAATCCGAGCCTCAAGGTTGACAACGTTGATTAGTCACTACAGTCACACTGACGACAAATCATAAATATGGAGTCAAGACAAAATATCTTGATATCACGTTGTGTCTCTAACATGAATTAGTTAAGAAAACCTACCAGTTCAGGGCGTTTACTTTTCTTCGACTTAGATGCTTTACGGTTAAGTTGGTTTGCTGGTTTAGGGTCCACAATGAACGAAGGATCTACTTTCTTCTTGTACTGTGTACGATGACGACGACCACGTATGTGGGATTCTCGTGCATCTGCATTTGAGAAATCACATTCGCATAGTTTACAGCGAAAAGAAACAGTTTTGCCGTTTGCACCAATCACCTAATAAAGTAGAGAAAAATTTGTTACAAATTGGATTATAAGCAGCATGAAACTCATTTCTTCTACCAATCTTTGCTTAATGAGTACATAATTACCACTGTTATAATTAGGAGCATAACCTTTGAAAATACTTGAAGTAACCTATGGATTTGCGACACAAAAACATGAAGTGCAGTGCAAACTTTCAGAATTACGGTTGGCTGAACAAGTCAGTGGATCACGATATAGTCTGCTAGGGAAATAATATTCAGACTGTTGAGAAAATTAGGCATTATCTCAGTTTACCATATCGATGAGAGCAGAGAGAAAACCCCAGTACCTCCTTAGGTCAAAATATCAAACATCGATGATTTACTACTCAAAATAAAAGCGATATCGAATGAAAACCATGTAGGTGATTTTCACTTTTGCACTTTCAGTACACGCGGCTATGGAACTGTTATTCGCTAGTTTCCTGGTCTCCAGTCGATGTATGATCAAATTAGTAATGTGTCAGAAAAAAGGATAAGTTCCATAATGAGTCAAAATAAAGTCCTCTGTTGTCATCCATGATGTCGACTGGCAAGATATCCAACTAACCGTGAGAAGGACGAGAATACTGCTGTGCAGTTCATTGTCCTGTTGTACCACTGCGATATGAAGCGGTTACAAATTTTTTGATCACAGCTGTTTTCGTAGCGCCATTCGTGTATCGTGAAATCACTATGTGAGTAATGTTGCGGTCAAGCGAAGGGTACTAGGTAAGTCAGTCGATGAAGTTGTGAACCTTCATTTACGGTGACCCGGACACGGTAATAAGCATGCCAAGCCACTTCCCACTTCGATATACAATGCTAGGCGAAGTTGTATAAGGTTGATCAGACTCAGAGGCAGAACCAGCAAATAAAGTCCCTGACTGTTCATCTGGACTGTATAAACAGGTGTAGACTACTTGGCTGAGGTCTCCGAGACGACTCTTGGCGAGCTGGCTAGAAATCGATCACAATGGCATAGAGGTACTTACTTTTTGACGCCTTCTAGATCTTGAATATTCGCACCAACCTTTATCTTCAAATCGTTTATCCACACACACAACTCTGTCCACTTTTATGAGTCTTTTTCTAGCCACCCGTTCTTTGTATACTCCTGTGAAATGTGGCAGCCTGGGCTTGCTTGAGAGGTTCTCCGTTGATTATATCTGTCTGTCCGTTGTAAATATGCGTGGAAAAGTTCAACTACCTAAAGCTAAATTGATCTTAGTGACTAGCAGAGGAAACCAAGACGTGTGCTTCGTCCTATTTGGGACTTGTCAGCTGGGTGTACCTGCCTCCCCCAATAGGTGATGTTATTTCCATTGAAGCTTGAACCTAGTACCCTTAGCTTCAAATGCTAGAGCGTTATCCACTAAGACAGTGGGGCACTATAACCACCTCTTGTACAACGGGTATCAATAGCTAACGCTAACACTATTAGTAGACAGTGGGAATTTGGAATTCCCATACGGTTTTGACCAGTTAGCCTTTAGCTGTGTCCGTAACAGCTTCTCTATTTCTCCTCGTCCAGTGAAGACAGCGAAGTCAAGTAGACCACACCTATGTACTGAACGATTTGAGGAATGAATAAAAACAATTTTGAGTTGGAGGGTAAATCAGGCCTGGATATCTACAAAACTTCACCAAATATATTCTATATTCACACTCACTGCTTCTATATACTCTTGACCGACAGCTGGATGCTCAGGACCGGCAAGCTGTTTCAGATCAACATGTTTCATTGGCTTGTTTGATCCGGTATCCGTTTCATTTCCACTCGCTTCATCTATGAACAATTAAATAGGTGTATTTTCTCAGAATGAAAATGAAACCAGACATGCTACAAACAGGCTGAAATAAAAAACTCATATGTTTAGCAAACACTAGAAGAAAGAATGTCAGGATACAATTTATTACTGTAACACACGTGTGGAAAAAAGTAAGATGGTCAGGGTGTACAAGGAAATACACTCCCATGAGAGTAACGAACAATGAGTTACACGTATTGTATGTGAGGATTAGTGATACTACTACCTGGCTGTCAAAACCTCGGTAGATGTAGTCAGGCTCGAACCTCTAGCCCATCGGTTGAAACTCGACTCCCAAAAGGAATGAGCCACAACCCCACGAGAGTAACGAGAGCTGTGGGTTAGAGAGATGACTACTAGTCAGTGAGTCATGGGATCAAACGCTGTCCCATCTACTGACGTTTGGGGAGTGAGAGAGTATCACTTACCCACTGAGTCGAAAAATTCAACACCAGAATACAGTACACCAGTGTAGCGTAGTGACTACACTGTGAGCCTGATCGATAGACTTCGCTTACAGTTGCGCGCTAATGACCAGATAGGTAAATCAGTTAAGCACTGGTATAGCTGAGTTTTGCTTACTTGTTTAATGGGGTACGCCAGCAGTGAGATCATCGTAGGAAGGATGTCCTCGATGACTCAATTCCTAGGGGGAAAACGTCATGTCATTTATCGCTTGCAAGTTTGGTGAGTGTTCTGTTGCGCTTCTAGGAAGCAGGCAGCTTATCCATGAAAATGATTAGCTGTTGTAATCAACGTCTAAAACTTATCTAATCAATAAGAACAGTAATTGCCTTACTTCAGTACCAAGAAATTTATCCCAAAATCAGAATAAATGGGAACGAAGATATTTAAGATTACGTAAAAAAAACACCACAAAAAGATTGCGCAGTAACTTCCGTTGAATTCCACTCCAGAGGATGAATGGATAACGCACTCGTCTTGAGACCTGAAGGTCTGTAGTTCGACTGCTAGCCGAGTCGCGAGTGACTACTGTTGAGGAGTCACACACTTGGACGAAACAGTCTTCTAGTGCTCCCAGGTTTTCAATGGCTGTCCAACTGTCAGTCGGTGATGGATACCAACTTAAACAGAAAACCCCCCATTAACCTCTATATAAGTTTTGTCGTGTAACGGTAGACTAATAAATATAGGGAAAAATCAACTTGATAAAAATTACCAGTTTTCTCAACTGCAGGAAGTATCATATCTGCTACAGCTGCGGGTACAAGAGGATCATCGGTTTCTGGAACCGGTTTACCTAATTCCTTGTGTAACTTCAATGTACGCTGATGTTGCCTGCCAGATATATGAGCAGTATAAGAGTCGACACCGGTACAACCAACATCACAGAGCTCACAACGCAGTTCTCGTGAGGATGAAGAATTGACAACTACTAAAGACGAATTGCTATCAGTAGATATTTCTTTTTTTAACTTTTCAACAGCTTCAACCTACAAAAATACACAAATGATAAAAGGGGATAATACACACTAGGACAACTTTACATGAATTAGGTATACTAGTCCTATCAAAAATCAACAGTATGGCTAATCTGTAGAAAATATAAATTGCAGTAACTAACATTGTTGAAACACAGAGACACGTAATGGTAGCAATACAATCTGGTTCTTTTGTTGAACAAAACATAACTTAAGCATATACACTCTTCATTGGCTACAATTAGGCTGATAAAGATGGACTGTCACCCTTGGACTTAGCACGGTTTGACCCCCTGTTAGGAAATCTCATTGATGAAATGAACGAAGATTGACAACAGTCATAAGTTTGAAGCACTGGCAAACATATGATAATCTACGCATGTTAGTCATTCTTTACCAGTCTGTACGTACACTTAATTTGTGTACAGGAAGGTTTGATATGTTTGACAACCAACTGTATTCGCGGAAATCCATCCGCTTCGATGGACTAATCTCCAGAGTGAATAGACTATTCTGACGTTTGCCAGTCCACGTCACTGGAGACATATTCAACTGGCCACTAAGAAAGAATCATATCCAATAGCAGTCTTTCAGTGATGATAAACATGTAGCTGCATCTATTTTAACTAAGTGTGTCTTCAAAATACCAGTTGAATGTATTAATACGATTAGGTGAGAAATACTGATGGGGTGCGATCAATAAGGTCAAACGATGGTAAGGCTATGTCCAACGTATAATTCGCCCAATGATTAGCCCAGAATGAACAAGGCTAAGGGGAAAACAGACGGAAACGCAACATCCCATGGAGAAACCAATAGTGTATTCAACAAATGTGGACCTTTTGGAAAGGTACGCTTTAGAGATTTTACGAACAAGTGATAGGAGCGAAACCATAAAAAACTAATAACAATGCTGTATTCACTCTGTCTTTCTGCATATCCTTAACATCTTTTTCGAAATTACTTCTCTCCCATTCATGTTTTTTGTTTGTCCTGATTCCCTTTCGTCATAATATCGAAGAATGACAACTGAAACGACGTTGTCTGACAGGGAAAGGTAGACAAGCCTACAACACCCGTACAAAAGTCTAGCGATCTAAGTCGTCAACATCTCATCCAGTAAAACAAATCACTAGATTCGATTCTCAACTTCACTGATTGATTCCTCGCTATTGAGCGCTATCATCTTGAAGATCCTATCGTGATTGAAGTTCGTAGCTCCTGGATAGATAGAGGTGACATCAACACGGAGTCCGGCATCAATCAAAGTTACCGCACTCCATATTAGCACATCAGTCGAGAACCCATCAAGATGAAAGATACATAACTGGGAAAGTGGGAGAGACTATATACAATATGAAAATAAAGCTTGACGATTAGGATGAAGATAATAGGTGGATGCAGCTGCGTTCCTGAGATCGATCCTGCACCTTAGTGCCAAACATTAATTTCAATTGCTACACGAATCGCCGTCATCGGGAACTCAATAGTTACTTAGACTGCTCAAATTAAGTCTGACCACCTCTAACCTTTCCCTATCCTCAAACCTACTTCACAAATAACAATGCATAGCGGGATAGGCAATGACAGGGCATGAGAAACAAACCTCTATCCAAGTGGAGTGATGTATACACTAGAGAAGTAGGAAGCCTACCAGCCAACTTTCAAAACAACCATGCTCAATATGGCAAGACAGTAGTTTTATCACATGATACATTAGGGAGGAAATCAGTAAATTTGAGGTGTACCTACCTGTGACAACCGTTTTTTATGACGTTGACCATTTTCATGATCTTTGAAGGCAAGTGGACCTGCACAACTAACTTTGCAAACTTCACAATAGAAAACTCGCGATTCCTTTGGAGCGGTAGAGTTGGGAGGATTTCGAAAACCTGTGAATAAAACATGAAAAAGCGTTAATCCCAAGATTAATGAGCTACACACATACTACCGCAGTGTATGTAGACAAAAGGGTATTGCAGTGTCTTAAACTCGTCTAGCCTACAAACAACACTAACTTAATTAGGGTCAATGTATTCGAAGATGTGGTTGTATGATACTGAATTGAAATGTAATCATCAGCCTTGTGCATAAACGAAGCACACTCAGTCACCTTGGGCCCATCCGTGCACAACTGACCTCGTAGCTCAGTTGGTAGAGCATCGGCCTGGAAACCTGGTGGTTGCTGGTTAGGATCTGACTGTGGTCGATATTTTCACTTCACCTTCAATCATCACCCAGTATCAATACCAGCCCGCCAAACCACGGCTATCTCAGTCAAAAATAATAGGTGGTTATGTTTTAAGAAGTGAGAAGCAGTGTTTTTCTTTTCTGGTCATTATTTTTTTGACTTTAAACACATTTGGTGAGAACTAAAAGAACCGAACAACAATGCTGTGCAATGAAGAACAAATTTCAATCTTCACTAAGCTAAATTAAATTCAGTGAAGAAAAATTCTGCCGACTGTCTTACTATTGCTATGTGTGATCTCTTACCTCCTCTGTTCCCCTTCAGAGGGCCCGAAGGTTTAGGACGCCCACGATTTTGAAAAGCAGTGTTTTCAGTATTCCTGTTGTAACGAACTGGGGAACCTGTGTATACTGACTGAGATACCGGGTTCAGTAGAGTTTTGTTGTAAATATCGGTGTAGAAGCTATTGGCTGAAGAATTCAAAGACATCCAACTGGGTATTTCCTGAGGAACACGAAGATTAAATTGATTTTGATAATCAAATGAGACACTGGTATTTTCTGTGCCATCGGATGCCATTGGAGATCGTTCCATAAAATTAACACACGATCCGTCTGAGGAAGGTAATACACCAGGTTTCGCATAGCACTGGGAACTTGGGTAGAGCGAATACCCGCCATCATTTCGAAAGGAAGGAGGCGCGGACTGAAAATCCTGGGGTGGTGTTTCAAGACTACACGGTCTAGAGCCAGGTCTTTGAACAGTATTTCCTAAAGTTAGGGAGAAAAAGAAAGCTTAACAGACAAGTAACAGGACATCAGAAAAGCATAGTTTGGCATATCACAGTAATTGATCGCACTGGAAAAACAAGACTTTTCAGGATTTTACAATAGCATATTGCACTGAAAATACTCTATGAATAGAGAAAAACGCCTTAATCCTTGGAAGTTACTAATGGCCGCCAGCGCAAGTGTTTTGAAACAATTAGTCGCTTTGATAGATTTAATCTCCGAACCACACCATCTAAATATAAGTGTATAAACAATATACCTTGTCATATTCGTCAACATAATCAGCTAATCTATAAAATTTAAACCATGTACTTATTAACACAATGGATCAGTGTTCTGCCTTCCGTTGATCATAGAAAGCTATTTTTAGGCGTAATATGGCTAGTAGCGCAAAATGGTAGTGACCGAAAGTCCACACGAAGTGCAAGCCACCAAGCTTAAAACAGATTGGTGAATTCATACCATACGAGAAGCCCAACGTCTGACTTTGCAATGCGCTCGCAGTACACATGCTAACAAACACAAGGTATTATCAAGTTAACTAGTTCGGACCTTTATTTTCCATAGCAGTTCAGTGTGACAGAACACAAAGCTGTGCAGTAAGATACAGAACTCAGCAACAATGTACTCGCTGAAGTTCCAGGCTACAGACCATATCTTGCAGGTGTGAACTTGTGATATGTCTACTAAATCATAGTAGTGGCTGGTGTGCAACAGTCTGACGATAGAGAGTGAAATGGTGAAATATGTCGATCATTTCACTTACTTGGGGAGTCGCTTAAGCTCGAATGGATTGGTTCCTGAGGAAATTGCAGTTAGCATATACAAGGCTCCTTTGACATTTGCCAACTTGAGTCATTTCTGGTGCCAAATGGTGAGATATTCGACTATCTATCAAACGAAGAGCAATCTGCCCTGCAGTTCTTTTTGTCGTGCTACACAGCTTGAGATGGCCGTTAAAGTACGAGACAGGAAACGGTTACATGGTTTTGATCATAGGTATCTTTGTAGCATCGCTCGCGCTTGGTGGGATTATTTTGTGGGCAATGTTTGGGTCAGGCGTAGGGAACCAGGCAAGACAGACTAGTCCATTGATGAGGTTGTGAACCCTCACCAGCTGAGACTGCTTGGACATGCACTTAAGATGCCAAGCCACCGCCTAACTCAACGTGAAAGTTCGTCTAGGTTGAAAAAAAGTTCAGGGTGTCCAGACCGAGACTTGACACCAGTCGATGTCCCTGACCGTTGGTCTGAGCCCTGTGGGAAGATGTAGACTGTCTGGCTGGGGTCCTTGATACGAAACGAATCATCGATCGAGAACTCTTGGTGAAATGGCTGGAAATTAATCACAATGGAGCCGATGTATTCACTCCTTGACATCTAAAGCTTGGATATTCACACTAACCGTTATCTTCAAATTGTTTGTCCTCTTATACTACTACTTTGTTCATTCTGATATCACTCTTATTGTATCCACCTATTCTTTGCATAATACTGTGAAGTCTGGCAACTTAGACAGAGACACCACTGTGCAAGGCTCTACGTTGATTTCGTCTGTCATTTGTGATATAAATGAAACTAAGATCCTATCAAAAGTCAGGTCTTGTGGATCAGTTGGTAGAGTACCAGACCAGTTATAAGAAAGCCGCCGGTTTAACTCCTACCACAAACTGGATTTCCATTTCACCAATCATCACTCAACATAGAAAATTACATGCACAAACGCATAAACTGCAGGTTTAGCATTGCGCTAAACATTCACTAGTTTGTGGTTAGAAATTGTGTATCTCGATGTCACAGGTGAGGTTGAAAATACCCGTCTGGGCTTTCATGAGCTTGTTCATCGTGGCTGAGTTAAATGGTCTCTATGCTAAACCAGGTTGTGTGAATCAAATCTAATGTGTCACTCACGCTTTGGTACATAATATTCGGTATATTAACTTTAACTACCCTTCTAGAAGACTAAGTCATCCTGTTTTTTTACACTTCTAATCACAAACTTAGGACATAATTAGCACCAGGAGATACGTCGCACGAATATATGGCAAGAGTAAGACAAAATGATGTAGGAAGGTTAAAGAAATAGAAACGGGTTAGTAGAGAAGCGCTCATGAACACACGTGCAGATAGGTCCTCACTACCATCGTTCTACTTTTAAATAATAGAAGAAACAAGAAAATAGCATGATTGCCACTGATCTATGTGGTCTCGGATTCCATCCAGGGAGTCGTAAGCCACCAACAGATGCTAGCCAAACGTAACTACTCTTCACCCGAATGACACCAATGTTTAGAAATAAGATTATGTTCTATAAAATCTACTGTATTACCTCCATTGAAAGAGACACTGCTTACCCATAACTAGGCCATTCAACCCGCATCATATTACGAAATGATTTACTGATACCTAGATCGCTTTCAGTGGTGTAATACTGAATGCTGCATAATTATCGCATACGCCTGTCCATTTTTTGTGTCCGGTAACAATTTACTATATTGACGATCATGGATGACTGAGACAAGGAATCAATTGGCATGAACAATGGTCATTTCACGGTACATAATACGTGAGTGAACACGGTCCATTGCCTGTAATTCTCTGGTCATATACAGTTATATGTTGAAATGAAAACGAAATCTCTATTTTCATTGATAGAAAATGTACTTATCAACAAGTCTAAGACCATATAGCTGATCCTAAAGGTTTCTCAAAGGGACTTCAACTACAACTTATGTGACGAGGACGATGAATAAACCACAGTAAACAAAATTAAACTTACCAAATGAAGTGTTCATTTCTCCCGTATAAAATGCGGATGCTTGGATACCATATTGATGACCAAACTGATTCATAATAAACTGTAAAGAAGAATTCCATCAACAAAATATATCCGTAGGAAATAAAAAGTAACCTTTAATTAATATGCAAACAAAACCACCCAAGTATGAAATGGTAAACATGTTCCAAACACTACTTAAAGCAAAGTGCGACGCATATTTATAAGCCCTTTCTAAATCTCTAATATCAACAGCTTCAAGCTTACTTGAGTGTGAGACCTGGCACTACTGCGTAACCATATAACTTGCCACACTTCATATCAGTACTTAAAAACAAAAGATCTGGAAATCAAGAAGCGGAGCAATTCACGCATGCCTACGCAGCTTAGAGAACAATCGGAGAATCCAGGTGCTATCACATCCAATATTGACAGTGGGAGCGTAGAAAACTGATAGATCTGATCTCTCGTGCTTAGTTCTCAGGGCTTGATTCGAGTCGTTCGGTTCACTCCTGCAGTGGGCGAGGATATCCCCTCGGTGAGGTGGATGTTTCGTAGGTCAGTAAGTTGTAATCTATAAGTCGGGGAGCTACGGGTTGCTGGGAAGGTTAGGGGACTATCATGCCTGTGTAGGCACCTGAAAGAGAATAGTAAAGCAATGGTAAAGAATGAAAGGAGAGAAAAGAAGAGGAGAGGGTGAAGAAGAGAAATGCAAGCAAGAAAAGCATGTGGGAATTGCGCGAATGGTAAAAATAGGCAGCGTAGGTCTATTTCCTAGAAAAGAACTAGGTAATGTGGGTGTACTAAGGAGCAAGACAGTGAGTGGTGAGCAGGAGGGAGGTGAGGGTGGGCTAGTGAGGTTGGTGGCTACCTGAGCACGTCCGTGGTAGATCACGCGAGGTGACAACTGTCTAACCGTCTCTTGAATGAGTCGACTGAGGGAGCTATAACGATATGTCGCGGTAAGGCATTCCATACTCTCGGGGAGAAAAACTTGGACCTGAGTATGCTGTTGGCTCTCTGGTGTGTTATCTTAATGGGGTTTCCTCGTGGAGATCGTTGAGTTGCAGGCGAAATTGATGTTTGCATGGTCTGACTGATGGGCGATCTTGTATGCCATAATAAGGTCACCCCTTTTCCTGCGATAACCCAAGGCAAATAGGTTTAGGTGTTCAAGTCTTTCAGGACATGTCTTGCCCCTCAGCTCCACAGCAGATTTTGTTGCAGTTCTTTGTATTTTTTCAAGGAGATTAGAATCTCTCTTGAGTGTTGGAGGAGCCACCGTATTGAAGACCTCTAGATGCGGCCGCACGTATGATTTTAAAATGGTGAGGAAGAGTTCGGGAGTGAGGGCGCCAAGTTGTCTACGCAAAAGGTGTAGGATGGCATTCGCCCTGGTTGTCATATTTTTGCAGTTGGTGCTAGTGTCCGAGGTGTCGGAGAAGTCCAGCCCCAGTTCTCCGTGGACACTCTGGTGATAATACGGTTGCTCAACATTTACTGGAAGTCGGTCGTACTTGCTTCATATTTACTGATGTGTATTACTTTGCACTTTTCCAGGTTGAAGCTCAAGCCATTTTCCGACGACCAGGGTTACGGTTTTCGAGAAAACAAAGCCTTGCACTTTCTAAGCTGAAGCTAAAGTCATCTACAATTGTTTTAGACTCCAAGTATAATAAATCACTCAAAAAGACTGGCACACTAATACCTATTTTGCAGACACAATGTTTAGAAACACTTACATCAAGAAAGACCTAAGAGACCGCGGAACCATTTATGGCCTGTTGTCCGTTAACAGATTTATAACAAACTGCTCGAAGTTCAATGTCGAGTAAACAGAAAAGTCACACTGCGGTTCAATTAAGACGGCTGGTAAAAGTGTGTGATGGGCTTTTGCGTGACCAGTCGGTGTCTGTAGATGCAGTGGATGTCAAAATCAACCATGTGAGTTAAGGAAATCGGTAGTTTTTAAACTTTCGCTTCTTGTTCTAGAAGCAAGGTTCCTTTTCGAATATCCATCATAATTTTACTGGCTTGTATAGACTAGACGGTTTATTTTCGCTCGCTTCCAGTTTTTGTGGACCGGGTCTAGGTCTTCGTTGGATTTCGGTACCGTTACCGCACCCCCTAGCCTGCTGTAAACCCAGTGGAGAGTTAAGTGCTGAATAAATTTCTATGGGGATTGTACGAATCGTTCCATAAATGTGAGGCTGGTGCATATCTCAGACTTCGCGTCACCGGAGCGTTGCTCGGACTGGTTGTAAAAAGAAGACATGAAGGATGGGATGCAGATCAGTGAAAACGAAGGAGAGGAAGTGAGGAGAAACAAGTTTAAAAGAAGCACAGCAAAATGAATGTAGGGGCCTCAATAGATTTAGAGAAGGCGGACAAGAGAACTGTGATGGTGGAGACCTTAGTCGAGAGGGTGAAATTCCAGAGTCAGTGGGGGGAGAAAGAACGGGTAAGATCATATGAAGGATAATGGGAATGGAAATAGGAATATCGTTAGTGGGGTTATGGTGACCAGAAGTGAGACGTCTTACAGGGGAGTATAAGGTTGAGTCGATTATGATAATAATGCTGGTATAGAGGAGGTGACATGGAGTAGCTGTGTTGAAATGATGATGAATCACTTGGTTGTTTTGGCCTGGCCCGTCCCCCAGCTGGATGAGAGCAAGCGTTGGCATTGCTGTCCAAACTCTTCTTGAAGGCATCGACAGACGGAGCAGTGGCAGTCCTTGCAGGTAACGCGTTTCAGTAGCCGCAGACTCTGAGAGTGAAAGAGTGTGAACACCCATGAGTTTTCGCTTGATGGCGGGCGATTATCTCCGGCTTGCCACGAGAATTGCCATGGTGACTGCTCGGTAGAATCCCACCTCTCAGGCAATTTGGATTACTTAGTATCTCCTAGGCTGTTATCAACTCACCACGTTACCTTCGGCTGCCAAGGTAGTAGTGGCTTGGATTATCCAGTCCATCCCAGCAGTTTCTGCCACATCCCATTGGCACCCTTTACAACTCTAGGAGGTCCACGTGTCTTTCAGGTGTGGTAGTGCAACGACGTTGTGGACCTCAAAGCGAGTTCGTGTAAAGGTCTGTTAGGGCTTCAGAAACAGTTTCAGGGTGAGGAAACCTAGTTCGCTGCGCATCAAGTGTAACAATAAGTAGGCTCTGAAGGTGTCCACCGCATAACTGTGTCTAGCTTATTAGTCAGTATTAGTCCCAGGATGTTCCCCGTGGTCATGTGCAAAGAAGGCACGTATATAGAGCTCCAATAAACTTGATATGAGTTTCTATCTTCCCTAAGCCTTGTGTTCCCTTTGGATTTCTATTCCCAAAATGTAATTGTCCAAGTTTACCCGCTTCACTCGCCCACTAGGGTGCTTGAAGCAAACGCCGTATGCTAATGTCACTACCTTCTTGCATGCTATGTTCTGATCGCCTGAAATAAATCAGGTCTGGCGTTGTCCGCAAACACCGGGTCCGACACCTACCATAAAGAGAGAGAAGGTCACTCTCAACGAGTTGGAGGTACAGAAAGGCGTAGTTCAGCATTTATCCACGTTAGTTGCCAGTCCGTTTTCATTTACCCACTCTCCAGGCAAACCAAGACCATCTTATGGTACGCTCCATCAACTTCCGGATGACACACCCCTCCATAACTTAACGTCGTCAGTGTTGCATAGTACCATGGAGCCGCGATTAATTGTGAAGTGAAAGAAGAAACCCCAGTGGACCCAGAATCGCGCCTAATGATACACCGGATGATGCCATCCAAGTAGAGCGAGCCCTGTTCACCTTTGTGCGGAATTTTCCGCCGTCCAAGTAGTCCTAAGAGCAGGATGATACCTGACCGTTGGTACTCACCATTACTATTTCGCGTGTGAGGGTGGCACATGAGAGTTTGTCAAGGGCTTTCGTGGAATCCAGGAGGATCAGATGAGCACAAAACTCGAGGCCCTAGCATGCTGTTCATTTGCCACGGACTGACAGAAGTTTCGATGCACAGAGCCTATTCTCTCAGAAGCCATTCTGAGCATCACTTGGTACCCCACTTTTATCCAAGTATTTCCCAGCAGGGTCGTCCATCAGGCTTCTCACTACTAGGAGAAGCGCTACGGTTCGATAACACTCCGGGTTCTACCCTTCCCCTCTTCTGAATAAGGGAGAAAGAATACCATGCTTCCACTCCCGTGGAAACACGTGCTTATTTAAGAAGAGTTGAAATGCATTACAGGGCGGACCACATAGGGCACTCGCAGACTGTTTCAACAGACGGCCGAATGTCATCTCATCCGACGATTTTCCTACGAGAGGCTCTGACAGATTTTCGAGGACCATGACAGGGGTCCTTTAGCCCGCGTTACCCTTCTACGTTGGTAACGTTGATAGTTGTTCGGGCAGTTAGCAATTTTGGTTGGATGGAGGAGTGCTTAGTTTTGCGTTGAAGGCTGAACTAAAAGTTTTGAAAATCTTTAGCCCAGAAAGCCTCTCTGCACGGCCAAAGCTCTCTGTTCAGCAGACTCTATCTGTGTAACGAACCAGCATGGGCTCGTGGGGCTCACTACAGGCTTCTAGGCCAGGCTTGTCTGCAGTGGCCGCCTGTCCCACTGCACCTTGATGTGGCATCGATGCCCTATAGTCATATATGGGCTATGATGTGACTCTTTCTGGAGGTCTCCCACTCATGCTATGTTTTACCCTTGGCTTTCAGGAGACGCTGAGTGATGAGGCCTGCTTCTTAGGCATTGTCGCCACTGGTGGGACACTCCCGGAAATCGTCCTCCCAATGATGTCGCAGTGGTTGTCGGTCGATACAAAGTTTTTCCCCTGATGCTGTGATGCTGCCGACAGATATTAGTTTACTGCCACGTAGTTAACTCTGTGTAACAACGATAAGGACAAGATCCCTCTCACGATTATTTTTCCACTGATTATTAGGTCAAACACTGCCATAACATTATCACTGCTGCCAGGAGGAGTTGTAACCTTGACATTTTCTGCCAACAGATTGTCGTCAGTAAGAAATCACTCCCGTCCGAATGCTTCCCCGGCCGACCCTCAGCTAGTGTCATCTCTGATTTTTTACGCGGTCCAGTCATTTTGATTGTGTTGACTGGGTTCCAGTCGGAAGTCCGGCTTGAAGTTGCACTGTCCCGTTCAAGGTCGATTGCTGAAGCATTGAAATTCCCGGCTTTGAGGACCTGGCCATACTTCATTGCCGTCACTGCGGGTATTAGTTGAAGGGGCTCTCGGCTCTGTTCCACGCCACTCGTTGAGGTTTCACAGGACCTTCTACCGGGTACCTGGTGTCCCCAACCATGAGGTGGCGCCAGACCGAGCCTAAGAGCTGTGATAGCGCAGTTTCGGTAGCTCGTTCACTTTAAAAGTGATCACGGATAAACATAGCCGCTCTGTCTCCCTTTTTGTGCTTCCCGGACAGAAGCTTGCCATCTATGCTTGCTCCAAAGTCCCTGATATCCTGCGATAATCAAGTTTCGGTCACGACTACAATTTTGGAAACATTGTAGTGACAAGAAGATGGCAGTTGTGCTGCCTTATTTTTAAGTCATCTGCAATGACTCTTGGAGTTGCTTCTCATAACATGGGCTGTTTTAGTAGTGGCTAACCGTAGAAGATTGTGTGAAGTGGCAGAGGTTGCTGCTACCAGCCGGACCCATTGGAACCCAATTTCCCCCCAGTGGGCCCCTGAGTTATTACTGGGCCAGGGTCTCCAGTTTGGTTGTTGTCATCTTTATTCACGGTAATGGCTACCTCGGCAAGAAGAGGAACTATCGTTTCATGTTACTACAGTGCATCGGGTCCGCTTTCACAGCACCGAACGTTCACACCTTTGATGTCCTTGGCTGCGCGCCGCCTCTGTTGACCTCTGGTAAAGAGCTGTGGGCACCCGAAGTTAATAATCATCAATCTAAGAGGTGCCTGCCAATAACTGCCCCAGGTATTTCAACAAACCCCATCCTCACTGATAACCACTGCCATTGGTGAATATTGTGGGCATAACTATCGCCACCTGTCTGGCCTAGCCCGAATGCTGGATGACCAGTTAGTGGTCAGGGTGTGTGGAAGTGAGAGAAATCTTTTAAAATAGTGGTCATCTTTATGGGTGGGGGCTCACTCGGGGGTGAGTGGCTGCTCTTTTTGAGCAGCCAAGCTTCCTCTTTTTCGTCTGTTACTTTGTCCTAGTGTACAGCATGCAGCTTCCCATCGCCGTCCGTAAAACGACCCCCTTTGATCTAGACGACTGCCATAATACACAGGAACTTTGAGTAAGATGCTGAAGTCTAACGTGCGATCAACATTCCTGCCATCGTGAGATGTGGGTGAGTTTTCATGGACTGATGGTGCCTCCTTTTCCACTCGTATCCATTTTTCACGATCTACCGAGGGGTAGTCATTGGAGCAAATTAAGGGTTTGAGGCCGACGAGGTCGGCCTTTAGGCTGACACTCGTTTGGCCATTTTTGTACTGCTGGGAGGTATGACTGTCCGCGGGGCTCCATCGCCTCTCTTCGTTTTCGGTCTTTCCTTTCGACCGGTTTTTGTGGATCCTGGCGTCTGAGTAACCTCCTCAAGTGGACAGGTAACCAGGAATAGTTTCATGGAGCACTGTGGGAGGGTGAGCCAGAATCGCCTGCATGGGCGGTGCGCCATGAAAGTGTGATGCCGACCTCGTACATGTTTATCACATCGTCAACGTACCCACCTGTTAGAAATGTTACAATCGTAAGCTGCGTCTCTTGTTGCTACAGTGAGGCCACATATGCTCCAATCGTCAGTATGACCCAAGGGTTAGGTCAGTTGCTGTCTGCTTATCTCCTACCTTTTCATCTTGGCAACTTCTTTAGGTGGGCTAGGGTTTGTGGTAGGCGCGTCAGTGGGATCTGCTTCTCAATGAGGGGGGCAGATGTCTTCTCATTGTTGTAATGGACACGGATTCCGCTTTTTAATGTGTTGGTGTTTGTGATCACTTTACCAATTTTGACCGAGGTTCTTCAGGCTGTCATTCCTGCCCCAAATTCCAGCCTTAGTTGCTACACTTTCCTCTCCTAGTAACTGAATATGTGCGAATCGAAGTTATGTGCCCTTAAGAAACATGTGATTTTCATGGAAATTTATTCACACCTGCAAGATTGATCGAATAAACTAATATTTTTTTTCTAATATTGTGAATATACCATGGGAGAAGCCGACTTGAAGGTATCACCAAATTCATAATGGTTAGGGAGTCTAAAACACTTAATGGTCCCGGATAATACAGAAGAGAAGACACTAAACTCTGCCACAACATTCAAATTGTCTGCACGTTATGAACGGAACAACAAAACATCACTTTTCAGTACAAATAGAGTGTTCATGAGTTTAGACAATTTTCACATCTTTTTTAACCCACAGATAAGATCAAGGTCGCGCAAGATTTGTGTTTATACAATGAGTGGCTGATATGATTGATCCGTTTGCACGAATCGATGTTTTGTCAAGTAGATATAAAAGTCACTCTGCTGTTGTCCTTTTTTACGTAAAGTTCACACGAGTCTTTAGACACATGATGTTTGTTTGCAAACCTAAAGGGAAAGCTGACTATTCATTAAATGCACTTGTACTTTTCCAACTTTTGCTTTGCTGACTATACAAAGCGAGCGGGTGAACTAGCAATCAGCCACCCTCTGTAAAGGTCCGTGGGTTCATTCAGGCGAAAGGTACTTGAGATTGGGGATAACCTGACTTCATAAGTTGAAGGGTCCTGGTACATTTCCACTGGCCCAGGGCGCAGAGAGAGTGGCCAAGCGAGTGATAGACTCATCGTCTACGAGAAACAAAAATAGGTAATGAGCTTGCAGCACATATTTCACTGTGAAACAACTTACTGAGAAAGAAATCATCTCGCAGGTCGGTCTTGCGACACTCTTTTTCAGCTAATAGTTAATGATTACGTATATTGCTAATGGGCACTACGACTATCCTGATTTCCTGGCAAAATGAGTGCATATGCTAACAAAGTTTTTGATGATAAAATGAAGTCGCATTCTAAGTCACCTCTTTCAGATAGGTTCAAGTCTCAGTAGGTTACATATGGGGATGTAGTGAAGACTACAGTTAGCTCCTAGTGTTTTTGGCGTAAGTGGCATTGTGCACCTTCGATTTTTATTTTGCCGCTTGTAAGGAGGGCCCTTGAAGCAAACGGGCAGTATTCTAGAATTGGACGGATGCGTACTTTGTAGAGTAGAGCCCCTGATCCAGTACCATAGAACTTACGAATGATATGCCTCAGGAGTATGCATGACTTAGTTCTGCTATGGACTGCTTTTTCAGAGAAATTCAAGTAACCGAAATACCTCAGCCCCAGGTCTGAGACAGAATTAAGTTTTGGCAACTGTTGTCCAGGTACTTAAACTATCAAGTCAGCGTTACTGTTACCAATGCAGATCCATTCGCATTTGTTGATGTTGAACTGTAGAAGCGCATCAGCGCACTAAGAAGGGAATTTTTTTAGTTCATGTAGAATAGCAGCAACAAAGTCACTTAGCCTATGATTGCAACAGCAGTAAACGACTTCCAGGTCATCAGCGTACAGAAAAGTTCCACTTGTAGCAAACCAACTGCAAACATTCTTAGTATGGATAATAGACAAAAGAGGCTCGAGAACACTAAGTTGCACAACTCAACTTCTGATGTGTCTCAGAGTAAGTTGAACTGAGCTGATTTTCGCTACTTGGATGCAATCACTTAGAAATGATTTCACTAAGCCTAGAAGACAGTGGCAAGTCCCTACTGCGTTTAGCTTATCGAACGGTATATTATGCGAAACTGTGTCAGCTGCCTTCGATATATTGGGGTACAGAACTAGGACTATTTTGCGTGCTCCACGACCACTGGTGATGAGGTTGAAGAGGCGAAAATGGCGCGTAATGCATGACCTATTCTCCAGAAGGCCGTTTTGAGGCTCTCTGATAGGATCTTCCGGAAGCAAGTATTCAGACGTACCATCCTTTCAACCTCTTCGATGATTTGCTATGAGGGCTGGGTTATATTGACAGGTATATAACTGCCGATACTAGTCTCGTCTCCACACTTATATTGTGGAACTACAAAGCTGGTTTTTCACCCATTAGGATACCCTCCGGCTTCTTTCAAAAGAGTAAACAACCTAAGCGGAGTCAAAGGGGCGTCATACCCCCTGCTCCTTGGGGTTACTGCATCCAGACTATCTATCCCCACTCCTTTTGCTGATCCGAGGACTTTAAAAGCTTCGGCCATGCTTTTCCCGGCAGGCATCAAAATCGTGACTTGCCCACTGGATAGTTGTATGCTACCGAGGTGAGTGTCCGCTTCACAACTGAAATTACCGAACCAGTCGCCAGATGGTTCGCTAATCACTACTGTGTTGTTGTAGACAACCTCATCATGGAGCAAGTGCTGAATATTTCTTGTTTTTCGAGGGTGTTCCTTCGGAATTAATGTCAGACTGTCCGTCTTGGAGCTGGCTCCAACGGCCCCTAACTCCTTATTTCGGACCTTCGTTCATACAGACTTTTGACTGATTACGGTGTGTTATGGATTACGTGCAACGAAGAGAAATCCTTAGCAAAGTGGTGCAGATTCGACAGTCGCCCGAGCTTTTGTGGTATACGGGTGGAACGTATTCCTAGTGGCTGTTTAGTTTCGCCGTCTTCACGGGAGCAACATAACGTCCCTGTAAAAAGGGATACCGCGGTTACTAGCGAGCCGGTATTAAAGTGGCCATCCCGTGGGAAGAACCTTAGAAGCCCTGTGAGCAGTTTTCAGTCAGCGTCTTCATCTTCACGATATTCACCACCGTAAAACTTGCTTATTACACTTTTTGAGTGCTGTGACGGGTAGACAGCAGAAAACTATTCTGTGATCACTGCTGGAAGGTCCACAACTGGCACAAATAGTTACTTGGGTGATGTCAGGGCAAAGTACCAAGTCCAACATACGCTGCAGCGAGCAGTTGCATCGACGGATCGCCTCCGTCCATAGACTTCCATCACAGCAAGTATCCCATGGAAGTGCCGCGAGCTAAAACCGGATATCCAGTAAACTTCGAGAAGATTGAGGTCACCAGCAATCAGCCTAAAATCCACACTATTTGTGGAAGCACCCACAAATTATTTAACTAGAGGCGCACCCGTTTACGCCGTTGGGCATGGCGTCCAACAAACGCAACCTATTGGCATTTCGTATTTGCGCCATGTGAGGTGACCCACAGCGAGTCAGGCGCTGCATTTAATATGTTGTCTTTGGCCGCATTTGCCGTAACTCGGTTACGTGTATAAACGAGTCGGCCACCACCGTGCCTATGATGTCGATCAGTGAGATAAAAAGTGTGTCTATCTATGCATGCATCCACATCTATGACGCTAGATGGACGCCATGATTCAGTCATAAGTGGTATCACCGGCTTGGCGACCGAGATTGTTGTTTTTAAGGCAGATATGTTCCCAGGTAAGGAACATACGTTGATGAGCGACAGCGCAAATGGGTTTCTGTAGCTGATGAACCTTCCCATGATGTTAGTTATACTTAACTCGTCGTCTTCATTTCCACATTGTGGGCCCATAGGTGGTGTGCAGTTTGTGTCAGAAGCAAGCCGAGACTATTTATTGGCTTGCGGTGATGGGAAAATGCTTGAATTTATGAAATCTAAGTCTGTTGGGTGGGAGAGCTCGCCTATCAATGAGTCTTTGGTCCCTGCTGATGTCGCATGTTGAAGTTTGCTGTCAGTGGGTACCGGTTTGTACAACTCCAATTTTGTGCCAGTGGACTGTGAACTGCCTCTGGATACCATGGGTTGTACATTACCTTTGGTGACCAAAACAGTTCATGAGACTAAGACGTGTTAACGCACTTGACAGGCACGGTGATACGTTTAATTCTGCGGCAACGATTATGAGAGCTGACTTTATACTGTGTTGGAGGAGGAGGTCATTTTAGACGCAGGACTGTCAGAAGCGGTGACGACACCAGCCTTTGTGCACGATACCCCCAACGGTACTTGGCTTTTAAGTGCTTCAGTACCTTCACAGAGCAGCCAAGGACAGGTTGGAGACCCTCTCCTCTTGGCACACCGAAAATCCCTGCGTAACCTCACTTACATTTTGATACCTTTGGTCATGCTGGATACTCCATAAAGGCCTGAGATAGTATTTATAAGTCCAGTAGATAGGCTGGTACCCCAAATATTCGGGGCAAATTACCCCGTGTTAGTGCACTAACCATGTGCTTCCACAACACCTTACTCAATCCTACGTACCGACATACATACCATGTCATGGCTTTGAAATCCTCACCTGTTTAATTATCCATCTAGCTGATTCACAAATGGGCATTCCGAATCGAGAGAAGCAAGATTTCTGTCACAGCACCTAGGTAAGGACACTTAGCTTTTGTCGCACTCGGCGCTACCGATACTGGTCAAACTGATAAGCAAGCTTGGAACTCACTTGCTACAAGCTGAGATCATTTGATCGTACTGGGGTATGTCAACGACATCGTTGATGTTAGTTATGGTAAATTCGATGCTAGCAATCGTATTACTACCGGAACTAGCTTTCTGACGCCCTGGGCAAGAGGCTTGTTGGTACTAATGAGAAACCACCCACCGAGAAGTTCACAAATCGTCTGTGGATCATGGCAACTCATGCCTTCATGTTCCAAATGGTTTAATAATGATAATAAATCTTTTTTCTCAAGCTGTGAACTTGTTTTATGAGAGAATCTGGTTTACAGGCACCATCAAACTAATAACTGTAGTGAAGTCAGCAACATTTGAGCAGTTCTGAATGTCACAAAAGAGAGGACATTGAACCCTACCACAATATCAAGGGTGTCCGCAAGCTTTGAAGAGGACAGGAAAATATCCCTTTAGGGTAAACACACATTGTTTGCGAGTCTAGATAATTTCCTTCCACCACTTTCACCCTTAAGTGGCATCAACATGGCACAACATATTTGTTTACCAGGATTCTGTATCTTTTCGCTTTCGCAGAATACCGCAGAGGTTTTGCGCTTTAGACGAGCGATAAGAACCCCACCTCCTTCATATGGCGCCCTTTTACTGATAACCTGATCGTACTATCCGTTTCGTTATACTGTCCTTTAACAACAGCCGTCGGTGTTGCTTACCGAAGCCCTGAACACTGGGAAGTGAATAATTCTACATTTCAGAACATTTTTACTAAGCTCAAAAAGATGAAATTGTTATTCGCGGCGTGATCTACGAGTATGAACAAGTGGAACTGAATGTTGATCAGCACACGTGAAACGTTGATTACTACACGGTTTCTGTCATCACTCATTACGTGTTATTCATTTGCTTCGAGTATGATGTGAGCTTCATCGGAAATCGCCTGCTGGTTGACCTTCTCTGGCGTATGATAATGATGCGGGGAACTTTTGATGTCAGCATTTATTATGGTAATGCAGAGGAAAGGCATACAATAAGTTATCCAATGTATTCACACTGTAGTCAGACAAGTGTACGGCAATGTTTTTCCTGGTTTATAAACTAACTCGAACTTGCCTGCCTGTTCAACCCATAATTACTCGCTCACAAAAGCCACTCCTGAACAAAGAACAACCACAGAGTAGACTCTCAGTGTAATCCGCGCGATAAAAAATGTACCTTACAAGCACAATTTAGTTGCTTGGTTTGGCTTAGCGTGTTGAAGTGGACTTGATACCTCTATCATGCCAGCCGTGGAAGTAAAAAAGCCTAGACGAAGCAGCATTATCATTAGTCCATGAAACACTAAGGTCCAAAGTGGTGAGCTGCAGCAAGATGCGACTCAAAATGCACAAATAATGTCTAAGTGGTGTATGAATGCATTAGTTTCACTTGCCATATGTAGGCGGTGAAAACTTATTGAATACTGACATATTTCCGGATCAGTTTGTTCTCACCACTCAACGTGTGATATGCTCTTACAGACTACATGACTCACTACTCCCAGGATGCTTCTCATACCGAGGGATTACATCCTCACCAATTTTCTTCGCTTCTGTTTGACGACATCACTTTTATCTAATATTTGCGGCCAGCAATATCTAAATAATCGTTTACTCCAGAAGACTTTGTTTGGCGAGGTGATTTGTTTCTCTCTAAACGTTTACAGCTTCAGTAAAAAAAGACATCTAGGCATTGCCTGTAAAAGTGGCATGTGTTCGTACAATTCACCATCCGAAATGTGCTATTATTGTCATTATAAGATATCTATCACCTTGTAACTGTGCATGTGATTTCATGAACTTTGCCATGTTATGTTGTCTCCCCTTAGGCAGATGCTTCCTCGGCACGAGGAAATCGCTAATAACTTTGGCAGGTCGTTGATTCATTTCCCGCGTTTCCCAGGAGGCAGAATCTTCTTGCTTCCCCTACAGGCACTTCAGCATGACCATGATCAACGACATCGCTATTTCAAACATGTTCACCGCCACCTTGATTTTCTCGGCAATTCTTCAAACCATCCCGATAAATGATGAAGCAAACTTTTGCCAACAAAATATCGGATGATCAACGTAGGACCCAACGATATGCACCAACACCACTCTTCTAATCAATCGACGCTATCACAATTTCACCTGCAGTTGTTGCATTTGGAATGCTGCGATAAGAAGTACAACCCAACCACATTCTTCGGTGTTGCATACACCACTGGCATAAACAAAACGATATTTTGATTTGTCCGACCTTTTAATGCTCTTCACTGCAACTTCTCGTCAGTTAGGGAGAACGCTGACAACTGCGATGTCGTTCTGGACGTGACGAGGCCACGAAACTGATTCATATTTGACAGTCACTAATACCAGCGATACGATTACTTGTAATGGGCGCTGCTGACCAGAATGGATGTAAGTAGTACATGTTGAGTCGGCAGCAGAAGTCATGGGGCACTACCAGTAATGGGTGAAGATTGTGCCAACAGAAACCCAAGAGGCAATGTGGGCGTACTAAGAGCAAATCAAGATAGAAGCAGCTGAGGAAATGAGGCAGGCTTCTCAGATGACTGTTTCAGTGGAAAGTGTACGACATCTGATAAATACTGTACAAGATGTCAAAAATAAACGTTCATCCTTGCGTCTCAATCTTGTCGTTTCTTACAAACTGACCCCTCAACATGGTTGGACTGACATCGTGAAATGCCATTTTGTTTGTTACACTGAGGACCAACTTAAGGAACAAAAAATCCAATTTTTCCGGGAAAAATTATTAAACCGAAAACTACCATCGCTTTATTCCTGAGGGTGAGTTCCCATATTTCTCCAAAATGTTCGGGTGTCCATTGCTTTGCTTACTAGCTGATTTAACCCTGGCCCTTCGTTCACCACTTGGTACTCCTGCACCAATACGTTTCAATGGCAAAGTACAACTGACAGTAGAAGAAAAATACTAGATACCGGTTTTTCACTCAATCCTATACATGAGCTCCCATAACCACTCAAGAGGTTCTTCACACCATCTTACAGTTTGTGACACCCATATCCAGCCGACAGTGTGTTTTTGGCCTTTAAAACACTGAGCAACTTTCTCTGTTTCAAAGCTAGACCACTTGTGACAAGTTAAAACGGAACATCTTCCCCTAAGACAGCCTCTCAACCATTTTGAATATGGATAACCCTGAGAAGGCACTCAACTCCTCTGAAGAACACTTCATGTGCCTAGTACAATGATGCTGTTGACCTCAGAGGATGACAAGGATAATATGGAGATGGAGAAATGAGACCCAGAACAGCAGGTTTGATGCATTCTCTCGCGCTTAATTGCAGCTTATCTTCAGCACCGTCCCACTGTCCCCCAACAGTACTTCCACTGGTTAGAGGTTTTATCGCAAGTTCCGAACAACTAACACATAAGTCTCCGAACCTGTCTGCAGTATCTACAGTCCAATGTTCACCGTGTCATTCTAAAATCAGCCTCGGCAAGAGCAGTGAGTGTTTCAAGTGTTAGGTCTCGTGAGGCGTAGGTTTCACTCAATGTTGAGCAACCACGTGTTTGGGAGTATTCATCGGCTGTGTTCCACAAAGGTAATGTGAAGATTAAAGTTCAATTACGCCTTTGCACGTTACTCACAAATATGGGTGTAACATGAACAACCTTTTCAGGCCTTCAAGGGTCCCAACTAACAAATCCTTATCACACCTAGCGCAATAGTTTATGTAGTGATATGTACCATAAAATGGACTCAGTTGAGGACACACTGGTTTTCAGCTTTCCACGATACCAACGGCTAATTGATTGCGCTCAGAGTTACACAACTGCTACACTGTCCCCATTAAACCACCGTCTTCAAGCAAAGGTTGTATCACGTCTGTAAGTTCACTTTACAGAGGCGACAGACTCCTCCAGATTAGGCGCACGTGGTATATGTTTGTGCGTGGCCAAGAAGCTCACAATTCTACTGCCGGAACAGGGGGGAAGAGAGGCTTGGTAAGGACAAATTTATTGCTGCACCCGATGGAAAGACGTGCCGCAAAAAGTTTCGCATTTTGAGTGACGCACCGATGTGTACGGTGAAGGAATGTTGATTACTATTCTGCATCTAGAGTGTGTTCAGCTGGAGGGAGTTATCCTACCACCGCTTAACGAACCTCACGAAACTGTGTCCCCGAAAATATTCGGCACCCAGGCAACTTACATAAAATCTTCACTCTATAACACCGTTCACAGACGCAGACCACAAGTGAATGGCACAGATCAACAAAAGTGGTAGAAGACCAGGCATGCTTTTAAAATAGGGGTTCAGAGTCATGGTAGGACCAACGCACCGATGGTTAGAACAGGGCTTTGATCATGGTAAATGAATGCTAGCCGAGACTGGTCATTATATACCCTGGTACGATCAAATGATCTCAGCTTGTAGCAAGTGAGTTCCAAGCTTGCTTATCAGTTTGACCAGTATCGGTAGCGCCGAGTGCGACAAAAGCTAAGTGTCCTTACCTAGGTGCTGTGACAGAAATCTTGCTTCTCTCGATTCGGAATGCCCATTTGTGAATCAGCTAGATGGATAATTAAACAGGTGAGGATTTCAAAGCCATGACATGGTATGTATGTCGGTACGTAGGATTGAGTAAGGTGTTGTGGAAGCACATGGTTAGTGCACTAACACGGGGTAATTTGCCCCGAATATTTGGGGTACCAGCCTATCTACTGGACTTATAAATACTATCTCAGGCCTTTATGGAGTATCCAGCATGACCAAAGGTATCAAAATGTAAGTGAGGTTACGCAGGGATTTTCGGTGTGCCAAGAGGAGAGGGTCTCCAACCTGTCCTTGGCTGCTCTGTGAAGGTACTGAAGCACTTAAAAGCCAAGTACCGTTGGGGGTATCGTGCACAAAGGCTGGTGTCGTCACCGCTTCTGACAGTCCTGCGTCTAAAATGACCTCCTCCTCCAACACAGTATAAAGTCAGCTCTCATAATCGTTGCCGCAGAATTAAACGTATCACCGTGCCTGTCAAGTGCGTTAACACGTCTTAGTCTCATGAACTGTTTTGGTCACCAAAGGTAATGTACAACCCATGGTATCCAGAGGCAGTTCACAGTCCACTGGCACAAAATTGGAGTTGTACAAACCGGTACCCACTGACAGCAAACTTCAACATGCGACATCAGCAGGGACCAAAGACTCATTGATAGGCGAGCTCTCCCACCCAACAGACTTAGATTTCATAAATTCAAGCATTTTCCCATCACCGCAAGCCAATAAATAGTCTCGGCTTGCTTCTGACACAAACTGCACACCACCTATGGGCCCACAATGTGGAAATGAAGACGACGAGTTAAGTATAACTAACATCATGGGAAGGTTCATCAGCTACAGAAACCCATTTGCGCTGTCGCTCATCAACGTATGTTCCTTACCTGGGAACATATCTGCCTTAAAAACAACAATCTCGGTCGCCAAGCCGGTGATACCACTTATGACTGAATCATGGCGTCCATCTAGCGTCATAGATGTGGATGCATGCATAGATAGACACACTTTTTATCTCACTGATCGACATCATAGGCACGGTGGTGGCCGACTCGTTTATACACGTAACCGAGTTACGGCAAATGCGGCCAAAGACAACATATTAAATGCAGCGCCTGACTCGCTGTGGGTCACCTCACATGGCGCAAATACGAAATGCCAATAGGTTGCGTTTGTTGGACGCCATGCCCAACGGCGTAAACGGGTGCGCCTCTAGTTAAATAATTTGTGGGTGCTTCCACAAATAGTGTGGATTTTAGGCTGATTGCTGGTGACCTCAATCTTCTCGAAGTTTACTGGATATCCGGTTTTAGCTCGCGGCACTTCCATGGGATACTTGCTGTGATGGAAGTCTATGGACGGAGGCGATCCGTCGATGCAACTGCTCGCTGCAGCGTATGTTGGACTTGGTACTTTGCCCTGACATCACCCAAGTAACTATTTGTGCCAGTTGTGGACCTTCCAGCAGTGATCACAGAATAGTTTTCTGCTGTCTACCCGTCACAGCACTCAAAAAGTGTAATAAGCAAGTTTTACGGTGGTGAATATCGTGAAGATGAAGACGCTGACTGAAAACTGCTCACAGGGCTTCTAAGGTTCTTCCCACGGGATGGCCACTTTAATACCGGCTCGCTAGTAACCGCGGTATCCCTTTTTACAGGGACGTTATGTTGCTCCCGTGAAGACGGCGAAACTAAACAGCCACTAGGAATACGTTCCACCCGTATACCACAAAAGCTCGGGCGACTGTCGAATCTGCACCACTTTGCTAAGGATTTCTCTTCGTTGCACGTAATCCATAACACACCGTAATCAGTCAAAAGTCTGTATGAACGAAGGTCCGAAATAAGGAGTTAGGGGCCGTTGGAGCCAGCTCCAAGACGGACAGTCTGACATTAATTCCGAAGGAACACCCTCGAAAAACAAGAAATATTCAGCACTTGCTCCATGATGAGGTTGTCTACAACAACACAGTAGTGATTAGCGAACCATCTGGCGACTGGTTCGGTAATTTCAGTTGTGAAGCGGACACTCACCTCGGTAGCATACAACTATCCAGTGGGCAAGTCACGATTTTGATGCCTGCCGGGAAAAGCATGGCCGAAGCTTTTAAAGTCCTCGGATCAGCAAAAGGAGTGGGGATAGATAGTCTGGATGCAGTAACCCCAAGGAGCAGGGGGTATGACGCCCCTTTGACTCCGCTTAGGTTGTTTACTCTTTTGAAAGAAGCCGGAGGGTATCCTAATGGGTGAAAAACCAGCTTTGTAGTTCCACAATATAAGTGTGGAGACGAGACTAGTATCGGCAGTTATATACCTGTCAATATAACCCAGCCCTCATAGCAAATCATCGAAGAGGTTGAAAGGATGGTACGTCTGAATACTTGCTTCCGGAAGATCCTATCAGAGAGCCTCAAAACGGCCTTCTGGAGAATAGGTCATGCATTACGCGCCATTTTCGCCTCTTCAACCTCATCACCAGTGGTCGTGGAGCACGCAAAATAGTCCTAGTTCTGTACCCCAATATATCGAAGGCAGCTGACACAGTTTCGCATAATATACCGTTCGATAAGCTAAACGCAGTAGGGACTTGCCACTGTCTTCTAGGCTTAGTGAAATCATTTCTAAGTGATTGCATCCAAGTAGCGAAAATCAGCTCAGTTCAACTTACTCTGAGACACATCAGAAGTTGAGTTGTGCAACTTAGTGTTCTCGAGCCTCTTTTGTCTATTATCCATACTAAGAATGTTTGCAGTTGGTTTGCTACAAGTGGAACTTTTCTGTACGCTGATGACCTGGAAGTCGTTTACTGCTGTTGCAATCATAGGCTAAGTGACTTTGTTGCTGCTATTCTACATGAACTAAAAAAATTCCCTTCTTAGTGCGCTGATGCGCTTCTACAGTTCAACATCAACAAATGCGAATGGATCTGCATTGGTAACAGTAACGCTGACTTGATAGTTTAAGTACCTGGACAACAGTTGCCAAAACTTAATTCTGTCTCAGACCTGGGGCTGAGGTATTTCGGTTACTTGAATTTCTCTGAAAAAGCAGTCCATAGCAGAACTAAGTCATGCATACTCCTGAGGCATATCATTCGTAAGTTCTATGGTACTGGATCAGGGGCTCTACTCTACAAAGTACGCATCCGTCCAATTCTAGAATACTGCCCGTTTGCTTCAAGGGCCCTCCTTACAAGCGGCAAAATAAAAATCGAAGGTGCACAATGCCACTTACGCCAAAAACACTAGGAGCTAACTGTAGTCTTCACTACATCCCCATATGTAACCTACTGAGACTTGAACCTATCTGAAAGAGGTGACTTAGAATGCGACTTCATTTTATCATCAAAAACTTTGTTAGCATATGCACTCATTTTGCCAGGAAATCAGGATAGTCGTAGTGCCCATTAGCAATATACGTAATCATTAACTATTAGCTGAAAAAGAGTGTCGCAAGACCGACCTGCGAGATGATTTCTTTCTCAGTAAGTTGTTTCACAGTGAAATATGTGCTGCAAGCTCATTACCTATTTTTGTTTCTCGTAGACGATGAGTCTATCACTCGCTTGGCCACTCTCTCTGCGCCCTGGGCCAGTGGAAATGTACCAGGACCCTTCAACTTATGAAGTCAGGTTATCCCCAATCTCAAGTACCTTTCGCCTGAATGAACCCACGGACCTTTACAGAGGGTGGCTGATTGCTAGTTCACCCGCTCGCTTTGTATAGTCAGCAAAGCAAAAGTTGGAAAAGTACAAGTGCATTTAATGAATAGTCAGCTTTCCCTTTAGGTTTGCAAACAAACATCATGTGTCTAAAGACTCGTGTGAACTTTACGTAAAAAAGGACAACAGCAGAGTGACTTTTATATCTACATGACAAAACATCGATTCGTGCAAACGGATCAATCATATCAGCCACTCATTGTATAAACACCAAATCTTGCGCGACCTTGATCTTATCTGTGGGTTAAAAAAGATGTGAAAATTGTCTAAACTCATGAACACTCTATTTGTACTGAAAAGTGATGTTTTGTTGTTCCGTTCATAACGTGCAGACAATTTGAATGTTGTGGCAGAGTTTAGTGTCTTCTCTTCTGTATTATCCGGGACCATTAAGTGTTTTAGACTCCCTAACCATTATGAATTTGGTGATACCTTCAAGTCGGCTTCTCCCATGGTATATTCACAATATTAGAAAAAAAATATTAGTTTATTCGATCAATCTTGCAGGTGTGAATAAATTTCCATGAAAATCACATGTTTCTTAAGGGCACATAACTTCGATTCGCACATATTCAGTTACTAGGAGAGGAAAGTGTAGCAACTAAGGCTGGAATTTGGGGCAGGAATGACAGCCTGAAGAACCTCGGTCAAAATTGGTAAAGTGATCACAAACACCAACACATTAAAAAGCGGAATCCGTGTCCATTACAACAATGAGAAGACATCTGCCCCCCTCATTGAGAAGCAGATCCCACTGACGCGCCTACCACAAACCCTAGCCCACCTAAAGAAGTTGCCAAGATGAAAAGGTAGGAGATAAGCAGACAGCAACTGACCTAACCCTTGGGTCATACTGACGATTGGAGCATATGTGGCCTCACTGTAGCAACAAGAGACGCAGCTTACGATTGTAACATTTCTAACAGGTGGGTACGTTGACGATGTGATAAACATGTACGAGGTCGGCATCACACTTTCATGGCGCACCGCCCATGCAGGCGATTCTGGCTCACCCTCCCACAGTGCTCCATGAAACTATTCCTGGTTACCTGTCCACTTGAGGAGGTTACTCAGACGCCAGGATCCACAAAAACCGGTCGAAAGGAAAGACCGAAAACGAAGAGAGGCGATGGAGCCCCGCGGACAGTCATACCTCCCAGCAGTACAAAAATGGCCAAACGAGTGTCAGCCTAAAGGCCGACCTCGTCGGCCTCAAACCCTTAATTTGCTCCAATGACTACCCCTCGGTAGATCGTGAAAAATGGATACGAGTGGAAAAGGAGGCACCATCAGTCCATGAAAACTCACCCACATCTCACGATGGCAGGAATGTTGATCGCACGTTAGACTTCAGCATCTTACTCAAAGTTCCTGTGTATTATGGCAGTCGTCTAGATCAAAGGGGGTCGTTTTACGGACGGCGATGGGAAGCTGCATGCTGTACACTAGGACAAAGTAACAGACGAAAAAGAGGAAGCTTGGCTGCTCAAAAAGAGCAGCCACTCACCCCCGAGTGAGCCCCCACCCATAAAGATGACCACTATTTTAAAAGATTTCTCTCACTTCCACACACCCTGACCACTAACTGGTCATCCAGCATTCGGGCTAGGCCAGACAGGTGGCGATAGTTATGCCCACAATATTCACCAATGGCAGTGGTTATCAGTGAGGATGGGGTTTGTTGAAATACCTGGGGCAGTTATTGGCAGGCACCTCTTAGATTGATGATTATTAACTTCGGGTGCCCACAGCTCTTTACCAGAGGTCAACAGAGGCGGCGCGCAGCCAAGGACATCAAAGGTGTGAACGTTCGGTGCTGTGAAAGCGGACCCGATGCACTGTAGTAACATGAAACGATAGTTCCTCTTCTTGCCGAGGTAGCCATTACCGTGAATAAAGATGACAACAACCAAACTGGAGACCCTGGCCCAGTAATAACTCAGGGGCCCACTGGGGGGAAATTGGGTTCCAATGGGTCCGGCTGGTAGCAGCAACCTCTGCCACTTCACACAATCTTCTACGGTTAGCCACTACTAAAACAGCCCATGTTATGAGAAGCAACTCCAAGAGTCATTGCAGATGACTTAAAAATAAGGCAGCACAACTGCCATCTTCTTGTCACTACAATGTTTCCAAAATTGTAGTCGTGACCGAAACTTGATTATCGCAGGATATCAGGGACTTTGGAGCAAGCATAGATGGCAAGCTTCTGTCCGGGAAGCACAAAAAGGGAGACAGAGCGGCTATGTTTATCCGTGATCACTTTTAAAGTGAACGAGCTACCGAAACTGCGCTATCACAGCTCTTAGGCTCGGTCTGGCGCCACCTCATGGTTGGGGACACCAGGTACCCGGTAGAAGGTCCTGTGAAACCTCAACGAGTGGCGTGGAACAGAGCCGAGAGCCCCTTCAACTAATACCCGCAGTGACGGCAATGAAGTATGGCCAGGTCCTCAAAGCCGGGAATTTCAATGCTTCAGCAATCGACCTTGAACGGGACAGTGCAACTTCAAGCCGGACTTCCGACTGGAACCCAGTCAACACAATCAAAATGACTGGACCGCGTAAAAAATCAGAGATGACACTAGCTGAGGGTCGGCCGGGGAAGCATTCGGACGGGAGTGATTTCTTACTGACGACAATCTGTTGGCAGAAAATGTCAAGGTTACAACTCCTCCTGGCAGCAGTGATAATGTTATGGCAGTGTTTGACCTAATAATCAGTGGAAAAATAATCGTGAGAGGGATCTTGTCCTTATCGTTGTTACACAGAGTTAACTACGTGGCAGTAAACTAATATCTGTCGGCAGCATCACAGCATCAGGGGAAAAACTTTGTATCGACCGACAACCACTGCGACATCATTGGGAGGACGATTTCCGGGAGTGTCCCACCAGTGGCGACAATGCCTAAGAAGCAGGCCTCATCACTCAGCGTCTCCTGAAAGCCAAGGGTAAAACATAGCATGAGTGGGAGACCTCCAGAAAGAGTCACATCATAGCCCATATATGACTATAGGGCATCGATGCCACATCAAGGTGCAGTGGGACAGGCGGCCACTGCAGACAAGCCTGGCCTAGAAGCCTGTAGTGAGCCCCACGAGCCCATGCTGGTTCGTTACACAGATAGAGTCTGCTGAACAGAGAGCTTTGGCCGTGCAGAGAGGCTTTCTGGGCTAAAGATTTTCAAAACTTTTAGTTCAGCCTTCAACGCAAAACTAAGCACTCCTCCATCCAACCAAAATTGCTAACTGCCCGAACAACTATCAACGTTACCAACGTAGAAGGGTAACGCGGGCTAAAGGACCCCTGTCATGGTCCTCGAAAATCTGTCAGAGCCTCTCGTAGGAAAATCGTCGGATGAGATGACATTCGGCCGTCTGTTGAAACAGTCTGCGAGTGCCCTATGTGGTCCGCCCTGTAATGCATTTCAACTCTTCTTAAATAAGCACGTGTTTCCACGGGAGTGGAAGCATGGTATTCTTTCTCCCTTATTCAGAAGAGGGGAAGGGTAGAACCCGGAGTGTTATCGAACCGTAGCGCTTCTCCTAGTAGTGAGAAGCCTGATGGACGACCCTGCTGGGAAATACTTGGATAAAAGTGGGGTACCAAGTGATGCTCAGAATGGCTTCTGAGAGAATAGGCTCTGTGCATCGAAACTTCTGTCAGTCCGTGGCAAATGAACAGCATGCTAGGGCCTCGAGTTTTGTGCTCATCTGATCCTCCTGGATTCCACGAAAGCCCTTGACAAACTCTCATGTGCCACCCTCACACGCGAAATAGTAATGGTGAGTACCAACGGTCAGGTATCATCCTGCTCTTAGGACTACTTGGACGGCGGAAAATTCCGCACAAAGGTGAACAGGGCTCGCTCTACTTGGATGGCATCATCCGGTGTATCATTAGGCGCGATTCTGGGTCCACTGGGGTTTCTTCTTTCACTTCACAATTAATCGCGGCTCCATGGTACTATGCAACACTGACGACGTTAAGTTATGGAGGGGTGTGTCATCCGGAAGTTGATGGAGCGTACCATAAGATGGTCTTGGTTTGCCTGGAGAGTGGGTAAATGAAAACGGACTGGCAACTAACGTGGATAAATGCTGAACTACGCCTTTCTGTACCTCCAACTCGTTGAGAGTGACCTTCTCTCTCTTTATGGTAGGTGTCGGACCCGGTGTTTGCGGACAACGCCAGACCTGATTTATTTCAGGCGATCAGAACATAGCATGCAAGAAGGTAGTGACATTAGCATACGGCGTTTGCTTCAAGCACCCTAGTGGGCGAGTGAAGCGGGTAAACTTGGACAATTACATTTTGGGAATAGAAATCCAAAGGGAACACAAGGCTTAGGGAAGATAGAAACTCATATCAAGTTTATTGGAGCTCTATATACGTGCCTTCTTTGCACATGACCACGGGGAACATCCTGGGACTAATACTGACTAATAAGCTAGACACAGTTATGCGGTGGACACCTTCAGAGCCTACTTATTGTTACACTTGATGCGCAGCGAACTAGGTTTCCTCACCCTGAAACTGTTTCTGAAGCCCTAACAGACCTTTACACGAACTCGCTTTGAGGTCCACAACGTCGTTGCACTACCACACCTGAAAGACACGTGGACCTCCTAGAGTTGTAAAGGGTGCCAATGGGATGTGGCAGAAACTGCTGGGATGGACTGGATAATCCAAGCCACTACTACCTTGGCAGCCGAAGGTAACGTGGTGAGTTGATAACAGCCTAGGAGATACTAAGTAATCCAAATTGCCTGAGAGGTGGGATTCTACCGAGCAGTCACCATGGCAATTCTCGTGGCAAGCCGGAGATAATCGCCCGCCATCAAGCGAAAACTCATGGGTGTTCACACTCTTTCACTCTCAGAGTCTGCGGCTACTGAAACGCGTTACCTGCAAGGACTGCCACTGCTCCGTCTGTCGATGCCTTCAAGAAGAGTTTGGACAGCAATGCCAACGCTTGCTCTCATCCAGCTGGGGGACGGGCCAGGCCAAAACAACCAAGTGATTCATCATCATTTCAACACAGCTACTCCATGTCACCTCCTCTATACCAGCATTATTATCATAATCGACTCAACCTTATACTCCCCTGTAAGACGTCTCACTTCTGGTCACCATAACCCCACTAACGATATTCCTATTTCCATTCCCATTATCCTTCATATGATCTTACCCGTTCTTTCTCCCCCCACTGACTCTGGAATTTCACCCTCTCGACTAAGGTCTCCACCATCACAGTTCTCTTGTCCGCCTTCTCTAAATCTATTGAGGCCCCTACATTCATTTTGCTGTGCTTCTTTTAAACTTGTTTCTCCTCACTTCCTCTCCTTCGTTTTCACTGATCTGCATCCCATCCTTCATGTCTTCTTTTTACAACCAGTCCGAGCAACGCTCCGGTGACGCGAAGTCTGAGATATGCACCAGCCTCACATTTATGGAACGATTCGTACAATCCCCATAGAAATTTATTCAGCACTTAACTCTCCACTGGGTTTACAGCAGGCTAGGGGGTGCGGTAACGGTACCGAAATCCAACGAAGACCTAGACCCGGTCCACAAAAACTGGAAGCGAGCGAAAATAAACCGTCTAGTCTATACAAGCCAGTAAAATTATGATGGATATTCGAAAAGGAACCTTGCTTCTAGAACAAGAAGCGAAAGTTTAAAAACTACCGATTTCCTTAACTCACATGGTTGATTTTGACATCCACTGCATCTACAGACACCGACTGGTCACGCAAAAGCCCATCACACACTTTTACCAGCCGTCTTAATTGAACCGCAGTGTGACTTTTCTGTTTACTCGACATTGAACTTCGAGCAGTTTGTTATAAATCTGTTAACGGACAACAGGCCATAAATGGTTCCGCGGTCTCTTAGGTCTTTCTTGATGTAAGTGTTTCTAAACATTGTGTCTGCAAAATAGGTATTAGTGTGCCAGTCTTTTTGAGTGATTTATTATACTTGGAGTCTAAAACAATTGTAGATGACTTTAGCTTCAGCTTAGAAAGTGCAAGGCTTTGTTTTCTCGAAAACCGTAACCCTGGTCGTCGGAAAATGGCTTGAGCTTCAACCTGGAAAAGTGCAAAGTAATACACATCAGTAAATATGAAGCAAGTACGACCGACTTCCAGTAAATGTTGAGCAACCGTATTATCACCAGAGTGTCCACGGAGAACTGGGGCTGGACTTCTCCGACACCTCGGACACTAGCACCAACTGCAAAAATATGACAACCAGGGCGAATGCCATCCTACACCTTTTGCGTAGACAACTTGGCGCCCTCACTCCCGAACTCTTCCTCACCATTTTAAAATCATACGTGCGGCCGCATCTAGAGGTCTTCAATACGGTGGCTCCTCCAACACTCAAGAGAGATTCTAATCTCCTTGAAAAAATACAAAGAACTGCAACAAAATCTGCTGTGGAGCTGAGGGGCAAGACATGTCCTGAAAGACTTGAACACCTAAACCTATTTGCCTTGGGTTATCGCAGGAAAAGGGGTGACCTTATTATGGCATACAAGATCGCCCATCAGTCAGACCATGCAAACATCAATTTCGCCTGCAACTCAACGATCTCCACGAGGAAACCCCATTAAGATAACACACCAGAGAGCCAACAGCATACTCAGGTCCAAGTTTTTCTCCCCGAGAGTATGGAATGCCTTACCGCGACATATCGTTATAGCTCCCTCAGTCGACTCATTCAAGAGACGGTTAGACAGTTGTCACCTCGCGTGATCTACCACGGACGTGCTCAGGTAGCCACCAACCTCACTAGCCCACCCTCACCTCCCTCCTGCTCACCACTCACTGTCTTGCTCCTTAGTACACCCACATTACCTAGTTCTTTTCTAGGAAATAGACCTACGCTGCCTATTTTTACCATTCGCGCAATTCCCACATGCTTTTCTTGCTTGCATTTCTCTTCTTCACCCTCTCCTCTTCTTTTCTCTCCTTTCATTCTTTACCATTGCTTTACTATTCTCTTTCAGGTGCCTACACAGGCATGATAGTCCCCTAACCTTCCCAGCAACCCGTAGCTCCCCGACTTATAGATTACAACTTACTGACCTACGAAACATCCACCTCACCGAGGGGATATCCTCGCCCACTGCAGGAGTGAACCGAACGACTCGAATCAAGCCCTGAGAACTAAGCACGAGAGATCAGATCTATCAGTTTTCTACGCTCCCACTGTCAATATTGGATGTGATAGCACCTGGATTCTCCGATTGTTCTCTAAGCTGCGTAGGCATGCGTGAATTGCTCCGCTTCTTGATTTCCAGATCTTTTGTTTTTAAGTACTGATATGAAGTGTGGCAAGTTATATGGTTACGCAGTAGTGCCAGGTCTCACACTCAAGTAAGCTTGAAGCTGTTGATATTAGAGATTTAGAAAGGGCTTATAAATATGCGTCGCACTTTGCTTTAAGTAGTGTTTGGAACATGTTTACCATTTCATACTTGGGTGGTTTTGTTTGCATATTAATTAAAGGTTACTTTTTATTTCCTACGGATATATTTTGTTGATGGAATTCTTCTTTACAGTTTATTATGAATCAGTTTGGTCATCAATATGGTATCCAAGCATCCGCATTTTATACGGGAGAAATGAACACTTCATTTGGTAAGTTTAATTTTGTTTACTGTGGTTTATTCATCGTCCTCGTCACATAAGTTGTAGTTGAAGTCCCTTTGAGAAACCTTTAGGATCAGCTATATGGTCTTAGACTTGTTGATAAGTACATTTTCTATCAATGAAAATAGAGATTTCGTTTTCATTTCAACATATAACTGTATATGACCAGAGAATTACAGGCAATGGACCGTGTTCACTCACGTATTATGTACCGTGAAATGACCATTGTTCATGCCAATTGATTCCTTGTCTCAGTCATCCATGATCGTCAATATAGTAAATTGTTACCGGACACAAAAAATGGACAGGCGTATGCGATAATTATGCAGCATTCAGTATTACACCACTGAAAGCGATCTAGGTATCAGTAAATCATTTCGTAATATGATGCGGGTTGAATGGCCTAGTTATGGGTAAGCAGTGTCTCTTTCAATGGAGGTAATACAGTAGATTTTATAGAACATAATCTTATTTCTAAACATTGGTGTCATTCGGGTGAAGAGTAGTTACGTTTGGCTAGCATCTGTTGGTGGCTTACGACTCCCTGGATGGAATCCGAGACCACATAGATCAGTGGCAATCATGCTATTTTCTTGTTTCTTCTATTATTTAAAAGTAGAACGATGGTAGTGAGGACCTATCTGCACGTGTGTTCATGAGCGCTTCTCTACTAACCCGTTTCTATTTCTTTAACCTTCCTACATCATTTTGTCTTACTCTTGCCATATATTCGTGCGACGTATCTCCTGGTGCTAATTATGTCCTAAGTTTGTGATTAGAAGTGTAAAAAAACAGGATGACTTAGTCTTCTAGAAGGGTAGTTAAAGTTAATATACCGAATATTATGTACCAAAGCGTGAGTGACACATTAGATTTGATTCACACAACCTGGTTTAGCATAGAGACCATTTAACTCAGCCACGATGAACAAGCTCATGAAAGCCCAGACGGGTATTTTCAACCTCACCTGTGACATCGAGATACACAATTTCTAACCACAAACTAGTGAATGTTTAGCGCAATGCTAAACCTGCAGTTTATGCGTTTGTGCATGTAATTTTCTATGTTGAGTGATGATTGGTGAAATGGAAATCCAGTTTGTGGTAGGAGTTAAACCGGCGGCTTTCTTATAACTGGTCTGGTACTCTACCAACTGATCCACAAGACCTGACTTTTGATAGGATCTTAGTTTCATTTATATCACAAATGACAGACGAAATCAACGTAGAGCCTTGCACAGTGGTGTCTCTGTCTAAGTTGCCAGACTTCACAGTATTATGCAAAGAATAGGTGGATACAATAAGAGTGATATCAGAATGAACAAAGTAGTAGTATAAGAGGACAAACAATTTGAAGATAACGGTTAGTGTGAATATCCAAGCTTTAGATGTCAAGGAGTGAATACATCGGCTCCATTGTGATTAATTTCCAGCCATTTCACCAAGAGTTCTCGATCGATGATTCGTTTCGTATCAAGGACCCCAGCCAGACAGTCTACATCTTCCCACAGGGCTCAGACCAACGGTCAGGGACATCGACTGGTGTCAAGTCTCGGTCTGGACACCCTGAACTTTTTTTCAACCTAGACGAACTTTCACGTTGAGTTAGGCGGTGGCTTGGCATCTTAAGTGCATGTCCAAGCAGTCTCAGCTGGTGAGGGTTCACAACCTCATCAATGGACTAGTCTGTCTTGCCTGGTTCCCTACGCCTGACCCAAACATTGCCCACAAAATAATCCCACCAAGCGCGAGCGATGCTACAAAGATACCTATGATCAAAACCATGTAACCGTTTCCTGTCTCGTACTTTAACGGCCATCTCAAGCTGTGTAGCACGACAAAAAGAACTGCAGGGCAGATTGCTCTTCGTTTGATAGATAGTCGAATATCTCACCATTTGGCGCCAGAAATGACTCAAGTTGGCAAATGTCAAAGGAGCCTTGTATATGCTAACTGCAATTTCCTCAGGAACCAATCCATTCGAGCTTAAGCGACTCCCCAAGTAAGTGAAATGATCGACATATTTCACCATTTCACTCTCTATCGTCAGACTGTTGCACACCAGCCACTACTATGATTTAGTAGACATATCACAAGTTCACACCTGCAAGATATGGTCTGTAGCCTGGAACTTCAGCGAGTACATTGTTGCTGAGTTCTGTATCTTACTGCACAGCTTTGTGTTCTGTCACACTGAACTGCTATGGAAAATAAAGGTCCGAACTAGTTAACTTGATAATACCTTGTGTTTGTTAGCATGTGTACTGCGAGCGCATTGCAAAGTCAGACGTTGGGCTTCTCGTATGGTATGAATTCACCAATCTGTTTTAAGCTTGGTGGCTTGCACTTCGTGTGGACTTTCGGTCACTACCATTTTGCGCTACTAGCCATATTACGCCTAAAAATAGCTTTCTATGATCAACGGAAGGCAGAACACTGATCCATTGTGTTAATAAGTACATGGTTTAAATTTTATAGATTAGCTGATTATGTTGACGAATATGACAAGGTATATTGTTTATACACTTATATTTAGATGGTGTGGTTCGGAGATTAAATCTATCAAAGCGACTAATTGTTTCAAAACACTTGCGCTGGCGGCCATTAGTAACTTCCAAGGATTAAGGCGTTTTTCTCTATTCATAGAGTATTTTCAGTGCAATATGCTATTGTAAAATCCTGAAAAGTCTTGTTTTTCCAGTGCGATCAATTACTGTGATATGCCAAACTATGCTTTTCTGATGTCCTGTTACTTGTCTGTTAAGCTTTCTTTTTCTCCCTAACTTTAGGAAATACTGTTCAAAGACCTGGCTCTAGACCGTGTAGTCTTGAAACACCACCCCAGGATTTTCAGTCCGCGCCTCCTTCCTTTCGAAATGATGGCGGGTATTCGCTCTACCCAAGTTCCCAGTGCTATGCGAAACCTGGTGTATTACCTTCCTCAGACGGATCGTGTGTTAATTTTATGGAACGATCTCCAATGGCATCCGATGGCACAGAAAATACCAGTGTCTCATTTGATTATCAAAATCAATTTAATCTTCGTGTTCCTCAGGAAATACCCAGTTGGATGTCTTTGAATTCTTCAGCCAATAGCTTCTACACCGATATTTACAACAAAACTCTACTGAACCCGGTATCTCAGTCAGTATACACAGGTTCCCCAGTTCGTTACAACAGGAATACTGAAAACACTGCTTTTCAAAATCGTGGGCGTCCTAAACCTTCGGGCCCTCTGAAGGGGAACAAGGAGGTAAGAGATCACACATAGCAATAGTAAGACAGTCGGCAGAATTTTTCTTCACTGAATTTAATTTAGCTTAGTGAAGATTGAAATTTGTTCTTCATTGCACAGCATTGTTGTTCGGTTCTTTTAGTTCTCACCAAATGTGTTTAAAGTCAAAAAAATAATGACCAGAAAAGAAAAACACTGCTTCTCACTTCTTAAAACATAACCACCTATTATTTTTGACTGAGATAGCCGTGGTTTGGCGGGCTGGTATTGATACTGGGTGATGATTGAAGGTGAAGTGAAAATATCGACCACAGTCAGATCCTAACCAGCAACCACCAGGTTTCCAGGCCGATGCTCTACCAACTGAGCTACGAGGTCAGTTGTGCACGGATGGGCCCAAGGTGACTGAGTGTGCTTCGTTTATGCACAAGGCTGATGATTACATTTCAATTCAGTATCATACAACCACATCTTCGAATACATTGACCCTAATTAAGTTAGTGTTGTTTGTAGGCTAGACGAGTTTAAGACACTGCAATACCCTTTTGTCTACATACACTGCGGTAGTATGTGTGTAGCTCATTAATCTTGGGATTAACGCTTTTTCATGTTTTATTCACAGGTTTTCGAAATCCTCCCAACTCTACCGCTCCAAAGGAATCGCGAGTTTTCTATTGTGAAGTTTGCAAAGTTAGTTGTGCAGGTCCACTTGCCTTCAAAGATCATGAAAATGGTCAACGTCATAAAAAACGGTTGTCACAGGTAGGTACACCTCAAATTTACTGATTTCCTCCCTAATGTATCATGTGATAAAACTACTGTCTTGCCATATTGAGCATGGTTGTTTTGAAAGTTGGCTGGTAGGCTTCCTACTTCTCTAGTGTATACATCACTCCACTTGGATAGAGGTTTGTTTCTCATGCCCTGTCATTGCCTATCCCGCTATGCATTGTTATTTGTGAAGTAGGTTTGAGGATAGGGAAAGGTTAGAGGTGGTCAGACTTAATTTGAGCAGTCTAAGTAACTATTGAGTTCCCGATGACGGCGATTCGTGTAGCAATTGAAATTAATGTTTGGCACTAAGGTGCAGGATCGATCTCAGGAACGCAGCTGCATCCACCTATTATCTTCATCCTAATCGTCAAGCTTTATTTTCATATTGTATATAGTCTCTCCCACTTTCCCAGTTATGTATCTTTCATCTTGATGGGTTCTCGACTGATGTGCTAATATGGAGTGCGGTAACTTTGATTGATGCCGGACTCCGTGTTGATGTCACCTCTATCTATCCAGGAGCTACGAACTTCAATCACGATAGGATCTTCAAGATGACAGCGCTCAATAGCGAGGAATCAATCAGTGAAGTTGAGAATCGAATCTAGTGATTTGTTTTACTGGATGAGATGTTGACGACTTAGATCGCTAGACTTTTGTACGGGTGTCGTAGGCTTGTCTACCTTTCCCTGTCAGACAACGTCGTTTCAGTTGTCATTCTTCGATATTATGACAATATTATAACTTCACTAAACTTTTGAATATAGGTTTTCTACACCTTCATCTTCTTCCTCTTAAGTTTATCTATAAACATTAGGTTTGATACCTCGTCAAGCAACTTTTGCGGTCAGTGCAATGAACTGACCTACATGTATCACGGTTGGTGTACTTCTGTGCAGTATTTCTGTGCTCCTGTTTCGAATTTCGTCTGCTGCTCGCTTTTGTTATTCATTTTTCAGGTTTGCCCAACCAGTCCTTCGTCCACATGGGATCCTAGTAGTTTAATTTTTCAGCGTGCACTATGCTATCTAGACCTTATGACAAATACAAAAAGCCAAAGGTCACAGCTATACTACCCCCCCTACCTTCAAGAATATTGTAAGATTCAAATAATAGCCGGGAGTTTCCTACTTTCGAACTGAGCTTGCCTCAGTTTGAACAATTATGCTGGCGTTTATCTGCTTCATTCTTTGCTGTCCGCAAAGCATTAACGTTTTTACGCTAGACGCATCTTTTATGTACCAGAAAGAACGGTGTCCGTTGCATAGCTTCACAGTGTACATAACAGTCAGTTCGCATTACCAAAATGATCACACCTGTAAACCGGTTTGTTTTCATGTAACTTATATCGTATGAAATATATTATTATTATATCATTATTAATCTGCGAAAGGCCTACACGGATATGGCAGTTTTGTTACCCAAAACATTTACCCTTTCATTAGATTCTGGAATGTATCCTGACGGGTGGAAAACCGCCTATAAATTGCCAAAAAGCAAGATAAGCGTTGACAATCACAGACCAATTAGCATAATCTTAGTCGTCTCACGGATTATGGAAACGGTGGTTAGAAACCAAATATCTGGCTGCCTACTAGAATCTCATCATATCATCCCGCCATAATATGACTTTCTGAAGACAAGATCACTCGCTGCAAGCCTGATCAACTTTCTTAACGAGGCCACCCACAAAAGGGGCCAAAAAAGCTAGTCATGATACTTTACTTCGACATCACTAAAGCTTTCGACAGAGTCCTGCACGACTTACTCATTAATATGCTAGGCTCCCTTAGAATCTGCACCCTACCCCCAGACTGGTCAAAATTTTTTCTGTGTAGCCACTGTCAAATAGCAGATGTTGGCTGCACTGTCTCAGAGTCTAAACCAGTAAATGGTGGGGCTCTCCAGGGCAGTATCTTAGGTCTACTTTTCTTCATAACGTGCAACAATAGCATGTGTAAATGTTTCAAGGTAGGCAAGCTATTCCCATATGTGGACGACCTGAAAGTGGTACACACATGCCTAAGCGGTGACTTGGCCTTAACTATCGACTCTATCCAACAGGAATTAAGATATGTTGGCATATGGTGCAACGACTGGTGACTGGAATTTAAAGCAGAAAAATGTGGCTGAATACACTCCGGAGACTGCTCTTGAACTAAGCGTGACGATTGTCAGGCACCCACTCCTAAAACGGAAGTCGATACAAAACTTAGGGGTGCGTTATTTCCACAACCTAACCTCCTCTGAGCACGTATCCATACAGGTGTCGAAGTCATGCGAACTGGTGGGTTTCTTATTATGGAACTGCTACAGTGCCGAGCCTAGAGTAATCCTGCATAAAACATGTGCTGGACCAGTGCTTGAATATTGCTCAGTTATCTACAGCAGTATACGGGTTACGGACAGACTGAAAGTCGAAGGAGCGCAGAGGTGTTTTACAGTGAGAATGCTCAGCCTGAACATCGACGTAAAATGTCCGCCGGATGCAACATCATCGGACTTGAGCCGCTGTGGAAACGAAGGATCAGACTGAACTGGATACTTTTTTATAGGCTTCCTAGCAAACTACCTTATGGTACGTGCAAAAACATATGGTTCATAAATAAAACTGACTGTGGGCTAAGAAGCGCTACCGCAACAGTGGCAGTTGAGCGTTTCAGAACAGCTTGTGGGGAGAACTTCTTCATAATAAAATATGCCCAGGTATGGAACAGTTTATTTGATGAATCACAGGAATCGGACACTGACTAAGTTCATAAGACTGCTCAGCTCCACATTACACGACTACGCTGTAAAACTTAACGCCCCCATCGCGGTACGTTCAGAACTGTGCCACATTTAAACGTGATTTCTGTCGTTTGCCCTGAATCGGTTATTCTGTGTACTGTGGTGTCTAGTACTATCTAAAAACGGTAGTACGCACTTATATTATATTTGGTTGGCGAATTCGTTCAGCTTTACGTGTTAAATAACCTCTTGTTGACGCAACAGAGGAAAAACCAAAAGGCATAACTTGGCTGTGGGAAGAAATAGAGCCAAGCGCTCAAAAACAGAACGTTTTAGTGATAATCATAAAACAAGTACTTCAGGATCCGTCTCCAAATGCAATGAGATAGATGCCTCAACCTGTAGCTTAGATGCGGGAGATACTATTTTACGCACACCGATCATCAGAGCCTCAGACATTCTCCGGAATGGATGCAAAACTCGAGAAAGACCAAAATGACGTTACCGATATTAGAATTATCTTAAATGATACCGAAGGAACGCTGGTGAGATTCTCTCCGTTAGCTTGTTTGTTTGGCCAGACTAACACCCTATCAAGTGACAACTTGCAGAAGGCCAATGGCCTAGTAGATTTTATTGCTACTGAGGTAATAGAACGATCGGCATCTCAGCAGGCTATGGTGTACAATGTACCTGATAACGCAAACTTAAAAACAGCTAGGGGGAGGATCCTAGGGCCTTGAGGTATGGTAAATATGCCCTGCGAGTGTAACTGTTTACGCAAGGAACTTTCACAGGGCAGTTGCCCCATCATCTTCAAGTTTCTAACGCCATTTGACGCCAAAATATTTATTAAGCAGCAGAACACCATTGGAGCTGACTGCAATTTCAAAGAAATTACTATTATGCAAGATAAAACACCCTGTCAACGTAGAAGGCACTTTAGGAATGATTTAGTCTTTCCTTCTACAATTTCAGAGGCACCTAAAAGCATTGAACGGACACATGACAGCAAAAATGTGCGTAGTTGTCCTCCAGCATCACCTGGTAAACAGGCGATTGTGGACCTTGATGCGACTCCTTCATTAAACTTGACAGTCCCTGAGAGCCCCACTCCCAAGACTAACCACTCTGGTCAAAGTATAGTGAGCATCCCATCAAAGGATAGAATTAGGATCAGGTAGCCCTCAGGCAAAACTCTGGGGCCTAGACCCAATACTGGCATTAGACGGAGCAATTTTAAGCGTATTTTGTCTAACAACGGTGAAGAATACTTCGTTGTCAAAAGGGCTTCAACACAAATATGCACTACCAAGCAACACAAACCACTGCCTTGGAACAAAAAAGCTCTTAGCTCATTTCCACGGTCACAACTCGGATTTTAATGGCGGGTATCATGCTACCGCTAATCGCTTCTACGAACCGATGAACCGCAGCACGCCAACATCCAGCATTAGAACTTACCCTACGGGGTCTAGTTATTCTTAGCAGAACAAAGGACCAGGGTGCAACCCATGTGGTCACGACCCTAGGACTAGGTACATCGCCCCACCTGCCCACTGCGTTAACATACCTGGCCCCCGTGATTTTTTAGGGTCACCAAACGTTATGTACGACCTTTGGTATCCAGCTCGCAATTCACAGGCCTAAAGGTGGAATCGTCCAAACTGGTACCCAGCGACAACGGACTTTAGCATGCGATATCAGTAGGGAGCAAAGACACATTGATAGGCGAGAAGTCCCACCCAGTAGACCTAGATGTCACAAACCCACCCACTGTCTTATCGACACAAACCTATGGGGAATCTCAGTCCGCTTCTAACACATCACCTTTAGGCATACTACATGGAAACGAAAGCAATGAGATAGGTACAACTGATATTGTAGGTAAGCTAATTGGTCATAGAAACCTATTTACATTGTTACTGATTAACGCAAGCTCCTTACCTAAGAAAACATCTGCCCCTAGAACAACGGTTCTAATCACTAAACCGACGATAATACTTATGACTGAGTCATGGTGTCTACCTTGCATCCTGGATGCAGACTTATCCACAGATGGATACGCTCTCTATCACACTAATCGAGATCATAAGCGTAGAGGTGGCTGTCTCATTCATATATATGTAACCAAGTTGCGGCAAATAGGGTTGGAGGCAACGTACTAAATGCAGTGCCCGACTCACTGTGAGTCATCGTACATAGTGACAAATACGAAGCGTTCATAGGTTGCGTATATCTAGCGTCATGCTCAACAGCGGAACAGATAAACTCCTGGCTAAATCATTTTCTCATGCTTCCTCATATAGTGCCAATTTTAAATTGATCGCTGGTGACTTCAATCTTCCAGAAATAAACCAGATAGCTGGTTGTTGTCCGCAGCGCTTTGCTAAGATACTTGCTGTGATAGATCTCTATGGTTGGAAACAACATGTCCAAGCACCTACTCGTGGTGGCAATATGTTGGGCTTAGTATTTTGCCATGACATCACCCCAGTGACTACCTATGTCAGTGGAGAATTCTCCAGTAGTGACCACAGAATGGTATTCTGTTGTCTACCTATCCGAATACTAAATGCGGGTGGTAGGCAAGCTTTACAAGTTATTGAATATCGCAGCTATAAAGGTACGGACTGGAAACTGCTCACAGAACTTCTTAGGTTATCCCCTTGGGACCCACTAACAAACACGGTATCCCTTTTTACGGGAATGTTAAGTCGTATCTGGATACTGCTGCTCCTGTGAAAGCAGTGAAACTATATAGCCACCCAGAATGCATTCCACCCATATACCGCAGAAAGCTCAGGCGAATGTTGAATACATGCCACTCCACCAAGGATTTCTCCCCACTGCGTGCCATCCACGATACCCTGGAATCACTCAGAGGCTAACGTGCACGTAAAGCCCGAAGCGATAAGTTACAAGCCCTTAGAACTAGTTCCAAGGCATACAGCCTAACATCACTTCTAGAGAAGCGCCTTCATATAACACGGGATATACAATAGTTGCTTCATAACGAGGTAGTCTACAGCAACCCAGCCACGATTTGTGAATTATTTAGTGACTGGTTTAGAAATTTCAGTTGCAAGACGCATACTCCCACTAGTAGCATATCACTCTCCAGTAACCATCTTGCGGCTGTGGAATTTACTTGCAAAAATATAGCTGAAGCCATCAAAAGCCTACGACCTACAAAAGGAATGGGAATAAACGGCCTCGATTCAATAGCCCTAAGGAATAGTGGACAGGACCTTCCCTTGATTCTGCTTAAGTCGTTCACTCTTGCAATGGAAACTGGTACGTATCCAACCGAAAAGAAAACTGGCTTTGTATTTCTACACTACAAATTTGTGGACGAGGCTAATGTCAACAGCTACAGACACATCAGTATAACCCCAGTCCCATCGCGAATTATGGAGAAAGTTGTAAAAGACAGTATGTCTGAATACCCACTTGCAGAAGATTTTATAACAAAGTCTCAGCACGCCTTTGTGAGGAACGGATCATGCATTACATGTCATTTTGACTTTTCCAACCTCATTACCAGTAGCCGTGAGGCACACAAGGCAGTCCTTGTACTGTGCTTCGATATATCGAAGGCATTAGATATGGTTTTGCATAATATACCATTCAAAAAGCTAAGCACATTAAGTATTGGCAACCCTGTGCTAAGCTGGCTAAAATCATTTCTCACTGATCGCACCCAAATAACGAAAATCAATTCAGCTCTGTCTATTACAAAGTGCATCACAGGTGGAGTTGTGGAAGGTTGCGTTCTCGGGCCTCTTTTGTTTATTGTCTACGTTAGCGGTGTTTGCAACTGCTTTGCCACAGGTGACGTCTTTCGATATGCCAACGACCTTAAAGTCGTTTACTCTTGTTATAGCCATGAGCTAGGTGACATTACGACTGCTATTCTACATGGACTAGAAAAGCATTTCTTCATGGTGTGCTGATACCCTTCTACAGTTCAACATCGGCAAATGTGGATGGATCTGCATTGATAACAGTAACCTTGACTTGATATTTGAAGTTTCTGGACAACAGTTACCAAAACTTAGTTCTGTCTCAGACCTAGGGCTCAGATATTCCAGTGACTTAACATTCTCTGAGCAGGCAGAGTACAGCGAAACTAAGTCAAGCAGACTCCTAGGATGCATCATTCTCAACTTTTGTGGCGCTGGATCAAGGGTATTACTCTACAAAGTGAGCATCCGTCCAATTCTAGAATACTACTCATTTGTCATAAGCAGCTTTCGAATAGACGATAAACTAAAAATTGAAGGGGCACAATGACACTTTATATTAATAACACTAGGAGCTGACTGCAAACTTGACCACATCTCGAGATGCAACACACCAGGACTAAAACCTCTCTGGAAGAGGCGACTTAGGATGAATCTTGTATTTTATTATAAACTACTTTGTAAGCAAGTGCACTCATGCGGTCCAGGAATTAAAATAGTTGTATCATCTATTTACAGTATACGTAATCACAAACAAATAGCTAAAACTGGGTGTTGTAAGACAAGCGTGCTAGCTAATTTCTTCCTCAATAGGTTCTCCCACATCTGAAATAGACTTCCTGAGGAAATACGTACTGCAGGTTCATTATTTGTCTTTTGTTCCTCACTCAATAAGGTTCCCATAGAGGATGAGTCTGTCACTCGTTTGGTCACTATATATGCGCTCTGGGCAAATGGATGCATACTAGGCCCCCTAAACGTGTAAAGTTAAACTATCACCAACTCCAAGTATTTTCCTCCTTTCTTTTTTTTCTTAACGGGCTCTAACATTATTGCATAGGGTTTTTGACTGCTATTCCACTAGCTTAGGTTATGTAGTCAGTAAATTACACACTGGTAAAGCACAAATCACCTTGATGTTGAGTCAGTTTTACCCGCACGTCTACAAATAAACACGGTATATCCAAAAACTTGTGAGTATTTTACGTAGGATAATCATAAGAGTCATTTTCGTATGCATAAATTAAAGTGTACACATAGCTCGAGTGTCTCAAAGATAGGAACTTCGCTCTTCCCAATTTTGTCTTGTGTGGTATACCATTCTCCGGTTTCTGCTCGTGCTTTCCTTTTCCCCCTTTCTTTTCAGCAGAAGTTTGAAGAGAAAACCTTGAGCATAATTTTGGCCAAAATTGTCAATCTACTGAATATACTACTTCATACATGATACCAGGAATTGTTGGAAGAATACCTCATCTGGTCTTCCCCTATTGATTTTCAACTTTCTGAAACGTTCTACAACAGCCTAGATGCAAGCATTTACGAAAACCCAACTACAGTGAATGATCTAAGGCTTCTGGACGGTCATAATGGCAGCAAAAATCTGGACAAACAACTAAATTTAAGAAATAAGCTCATTTAGTGACTCAAATACTTCACCACATTTGACTCCCTTTTATTATTATTTATTATTATTATTATTAGTCCCTTGGGTTCCTAGTGGAACATAGGGCTTCAGTAGCACGCCTCCAGTGACCTCTGTTCTCTGAGATCTTTTGAACCTGGTCCCACGACAGCCCAGAAGCTCTCATTTCTTCCTCGCACGACCTCCTCCATGTCACCCTCACCTCGGACGTCCAACTCGTCGCTTCCCATCGGGATTCCACTCGACGACCCGGCCTGACGCGTGATATCCTCGGTCGGCCTTCTCAGTGCATGGCCAATCCATCTCCACTTCCTTCCAGTGCATATTTGTTGCGTGATAGGTTCTTGGTTGGTCAGTTCCCAGAGTTCCTTGTTGCTTATTCTTTCTGGCCATCTGATCTCCAGTAGCGAGCGTAAGCAGTTGTTGATGAATATCTGTAGTTCATAGGAAATCCCTTTCGTGACGCGCCAAGTCTCTGAACCATACAAGAGCACTGACTTGACGTTGGTGTTGAAAATCCGTATCTTGTTCCGCATGCTGAATGCAGAAGATCTCCACACTGGTTTCAGGCTAATGAACGCCTGTCTTGCTTTTCCGATTCTGACTTTGACGTCCTCGTCCGTCCCGCCTGTAGTTGAAACAGTGCTTCCTAGATAAGTGAAGGAGGTTACTTCCTTCAAGTTTCTCCCGTTGACGGTGATTGGAGTTTGTTGTTGGTGGTGATGGTGAGGTATCTTCATCACTTCTGTCTTCTCTATATTCACCTGAAGTCCCGTCTTCGCTGCCTCTTCTATCAACTTGTTAGTTTTTGCCTGCAGATCTTCAAGTTTATGTGACATTAGGCACAAGTCGTCGGCGAAATCCAAATCTTCTAGATTCTTTTCCGTCGTCCAGCGTATCCCCCTCTTCTCGCTCCCCACTGTTTGCTGCATGATCCAGTCCAGTTGACCACAATAAGGAATATCATGGGGGATAGTAGGCAACCTTGTTTCACTCCTGTCTTCAATTCAGAAGCATCACTCAGCTTCCCATTGTGAATTACTTGGCATGTGGCGTCGTCATATATCTTCTGTTGAACGAAGTTGATAAAGGTTTGTGGTATTCTGTAGTGTTGAAGCAGTTGCCAGATTACTTCTCGGTCGACGCTGTCAAAGGCCTTCTCAAAGTCGATGAAGTTGAGGCAGAGAGCTGATTGCCATTCTATGCTTTGTTCTATGATGATGCGAAGCGTTGCAATTTGGTCTGCACATGATTTGTACTTCTTGAAGCCTGCCTGTTCCGGTCGCAGTTTTGAATCCAGTGCATCCCTTAGCCTCTCCAGGATGATGCGGCTTAATATTTTACTTGGGGTGGACAGGAGAGTGATTCCGCGCCAGTTCTTGCAAGCACTGAGGTCTCCCTTCTTCGGCAGTTTGACAAGGTAACCCTTCTTCCAATCGTCCGGTACCTTCTCTTCCTTCCACACCTTCTGCAATAGTGGTGTGAGCATGGCCGCTGTTGTCTCTGCATCTGTTCTTAGTGCTTCTGGCGATATTCCATCTGGTCCTGCTGCTTTCCCGCATTTCAGTAGCTTTATGGCATTCAGGACTTCCATTTTCGTTGGGGGATTTATGTTCACTTGTAGTTCAGCGGCTGCAGGTGGTATTTCTGGACGAAGTGCAGGTGGTGGTCGATTCAAGAGCTTCTTGAAGTGGTCGGCCCATCGTTTCCTCTGTTTCTCTTCTTTTGTAATTAAATTTCCCTCTTCATCTTTTATTGGTTTCATCTGTGTTAGTCTCTTCCCTGATAGCAAACTGGTTATCTGATACAATGTCGTCAGGTCTCTCTTACCTGCAGCCTGCTCTGCTTCACTTGCCAGTGTTTCGTAGAAGTATCTTTTGTCTTTGCGTGCACTCTTCTTCACTTCTTTATCCAGTGTTTTATACATTGTGCTCAGTTCCTCTTGTCGTTGAGCATCCTTGCACTGGTTTATCTTCTGCTTCACCAACCTCCTCTCCTCTATCAACTTCCAGGTATCTGTCGAGATCCATTCCTTGTCTTCTTTCTTCTTCCTTCCTAATACTGTTGTGCAGGTTTCTTTCCACATAGCTTTCAAAGACTTCCAGTGTTCTTCCACACAGGTTTCTTCAGGGATGTTGCTCGATGTCTCCCATTTTGTCTTGATGGCTGCTTTGAAGATCTCCTTTGTAGTTTCATCCTTCAGTTTCCGAGTGTTGTACTTGAGTTGAGGTCTATCACCAGCTTCCTTGAAGGCTTTTAACTTGATTTGGAAGGTTCCTTGCACTAGAGAGTGGTAAAATCGCCTGCGACCGCCGGGAGTCGAACCCGGATCGACTGCTTGGAAGGCAACCATGATAACCGCTACACCACGGTCGCCCTTTTATAGCAGACATTAAACAGTCAACATACCTCCTCGGTACTGCCGCATGCTTCAATATAAATTCTATGTGCAAAACTCCATCACCATTGGATAATAGTCTTTCAGATGTTTATCTCTTTGTACAGCAACAGCTAATTCTGATGGATTGCGTCTTTATTGCTGAGCAAGGTCACACTACGTGTGGGAAATGCGAAGACTTTTATACTCATGTGGACTATATGGTTATGCTGACACTTACTGTTACCTGAAATCGATGAAGTGAGATTTCGCTGGCCAATGACACTATAAGCACGTTAACCGATGCCAAAATAAACGTTTATCTGGGGAAACACGGAATTATACTGCCAGGTTAATTATCTAGGTCACGTGTAACGCAAACGTCAAATATTGAACGATTTTTGTATCACTTTATTATGTGAAAAGAATGGTGCGTGGAGACAACCGAAACTCACAAACAATCTGAATGTACTGCGAAGTGATATTTTTCTGTTCTTTGCATAACCTGTATTCACTTTTATTATCGTGACAAACCCTGATATGATACCTTCTCTACCATACAGGACAGCTCAACTACTGGAGATTTCTTTACCATTATCAATTTGGTGATGCCTGTAAACTGGCTTCTCTCATGTTAAACTGTTAATTTGAGAATAAATACTTACCATTATTATCAGCACTGCCACAGACATAATGGAGCCTCTTAGTACATGAACATCTCCAATCATAAAGGTACAGAAGTTGCGCCTGTTTTCTTTGTCTTTCCCCCCGCCAAAATTTTGGATGTTGGCAGTGCAGAGAAATCACTAGTTTATGAGGAAAATGGGCTACGACGAAAACTTACCGACTCATCTGGAAGTCCTTACACTAAGCCAACAAAGGATCTGAAGGATCTAGGTAACCTTCAACGATGAAAACGGGACTCAAACAAGGAATATTCGTTATCACTTATTAACAGCCCGCCGTTTAGCAAAGTAAGGAAGCTGTGCGTCCATGAAGTTTGGCATCTAATACATAGGAAATACCCACCTCATTCGCTCATTTGATTCTGTCACCGCACGAGCGTTTATTCGTTCTCGAATTATTCAAATGTGTATATGGTCAGAATGGCAGCAAATATCTGGATAGACAACCAAATCTAAGAGGCGAACTATTCTACTGACCCTTAAGGCAACCTATTCACAACAGTGTTCTGTAACAAATTTCTCTAGTGCCTTATCTGGTAGCGAGCATACCTCCTTGATAACACCGCATTCTTTGATACGCATAATGTGTATAACCCGCCGCTTCTGGTCTGCAGTTTTTCGAATGTCTGTTTCTTTGCACCACAGCTTCTAATCTAATGGTATGAATCCGTATTGCTGTGAATGGTAACGCTTGAAGCGTGAGAAGTGCTTGGACATGGATATTTACCCGGATCACGTTATGATATGGAAACTTTCCGATTCCGAAAGTCGTCACTTTAGGTTCTTCCAGTCGTTGGAACATAGGAATTTATGGTAAAGTAAACGTTTATCTAGCTTGACCCGGCACCACGAAGACAAGTCAAACATGTCGGCTGCTTGTAACGCAAACTTGGAATATAGCGCGACCTCGATGCTACATATGGTGAAAAACATGACCGAAAACGATCGAAACTGAAGCATTGTGTCTGTACTGAAAAGAATCCGGTATAACTCTTTAATTTTTCTGACGCGGTTTGATGACCCCCTTCTGTACCATTCAGGACTACCTAAATGTTACCGACTTCTGTACCATTATCAATTTGACGATGCCTGCGAACTGGATTCTCTCGCGTTAAATTCATAATATGAGAATAAAATATTTAGAAGTAGCATTCATCATGGGCTGACATCCGTTGGGGAACCATTGAAAATATGGGGGCACTGGACAGATGCTTCGTCCTAGTATGGGACTCCTCATCAAGACGCACCCATAACCCGGCTAGGGATTGAACCCAGGACTTCCAGGTTTCACGGCGAACGCGTTAACCATTCAGCCACTGGGTTGGTTTCCAGTGGTTCGCAATTTCCTACTTCCGTCAATTCACGACATGGCGTGACTGTCACCCAAAGTCTTCGGCTAGCATCCGCTTCACTTACGACTGGCTGACCCCACAGGTCATAGCCTCTCATTACGGCCTCCTGATACCCATCAGAAAGCAAGACACTAATAAGCGCAATACAATAATGTATTTCTGAGATGGAGTGACAGAAGTTGGGAATTGTGAACCGCTGGAAATCGACCCGGTGGCTGAATGGTTAACGCATTCGCCGTGAAACCTGGAAGTCCTGGGTTCGATCCCTAGCCGGGTTATGGGTGCGTCCTGCTGAGGAGTCCCATACTAGGACGAAGCACCTGTTCGGTACTCCCAGATTTTCAATAGTTCCCCAACTATATAGACAAATAAACAAATAAAGGTTTTATTCTCACATTAAATGACTTAACATGAAAGAAGCCAGTTTACAGGCCTCATCACGTTGACACATCCCAAAATATCTGCGAGACTTCACGAGTCCTGAGTGGTACAGACTGAATGTCAATAAATACTGGTAAAAACAGCAGAAGATCCTGCTGGTTATGAAAAGAACGACGGAATATCACTTCAGCGTATGTAATGTTGAAGCTTAGATAATAATAAATATTATCCTCATATAATGGATGTAACATGAGGGACACTAGTTTGCAAGCACCATCAAATTCATAATTTTTGGAAGTTTACGGACTGGTACTTAGTATTAAATAATTTACACATTAAGCCATTAGTGTGCATAATCTTATTAAAATTTGCCAGACTTCATGAGACGGGCGTGGATTTTTGTCTCCCATCACACAGACAGGCTCCACTATCAACACCAAAAGCGCTCAGTGTTGGAAGTTTGCGTTGTAACCAACCGACGTTATCAGTCCATCCACATAGTTTGCCTTGTAGTAATCTAACAGTTCATCTCTTAGAATGATCCTCGGTTTTTAGCCCTGCTAACCACAAAGGACCCATTTATACAATCCGGAGCATCAACAAAGTATCTACAGTTATATAACCAACGTATATGTCTATATCAATCCTTTTCCAGGTTGCCATGCTACACTTAAAGGTGATAGAAATCAGTTCCACCAAGAATATTTGTTGTATTGAATTAATTTAGACGTTGAAATGAACGATAGTTCAAATGGCAGTATTTATACATGGACTTCGGGTATCTTTTGTATTCGCGTAAGCAGCATCATTCAAGAGGTGTGGTTATAAAAATATTAACTTTAATATGAAGAGATCACTTGATACAGAGTACTAGAAAATATGTAGTGTAGAGCTACTACAGGTAAGTTGCGTTCCGAGCCAATAGGTAAATTGGTCACCGGTTTAATCATCTGTTCAGAATGTCTCTGCTACCAGTACTGTCGGATAAGTTTAATCGTTCGTCGCAAACAAAAAATCTTGATCAGCAGGTTAGGTAATCGTGAAGATGGTTCAGAATTCGCGAAAGAGTGGGAGCGGTCCAATAATTATTGGTGTCAATTATTTATTTATTTTATTTATTAGTCCCTTGGGTTCCTAGTGGAACAAAGGGATTCAGTAGCACATCTTCAGTGAACTCTGATCTATGAAATCTTCTGAACCTGGCTCCACGACAGCCCACAAGCTCTCATTTCCTCCCGTCACGATCTCCTCCATATCACCCTCGGACTTCCAACTTGTTGCTTCCCATCGGGGTTCCACTCGAGCAACTGGCCTAGCGCGTGATGTCCCCAGTCGGCCTTCTCAGTGTATGCCCAACCCATCTCCACTTCCTTCCAGTGCATATTTGTTGGGTGATAGGTTCTTGGTTGGTTCGTTGCCAGCCATAGTGAGTTACTTGTTAATCTTCTCTGTATCGTTCCAACTTTAGTATATGTACCGCCGAATCGAGTACGGTGTCAATGAGCAGATATTATTCCCACAAAGTAATTATGTTCCGACTGAATTTGAGCGTCAAATATCCACATGGAGCTGTTTCTGCGGATAGGAAAAGAAAGAAGCACGAACAGATATGGAAAAACTAACCACTACGCTATCCAATTTGGAGAAGAGCGAAGTCCCTATTCTCTTTGACTCAGTAGAGCTTCATGTACATTTTTATGTACGCATGGGGAGTCAACTACATAGTTTTTCTATCATAAGGTCCCTAAAATGTTCTATATTTGGGGTGTATCGTAGTGGCTTTGGGAGGAAGACAGTATTCATTAAGTTCATTATTTAAAGAGGAGCCAGTACTCATGCCCTTGTATGCAATCGTGAAGCCATCTGCGTTAAAGGAACTCGAGGATTTTAATAACTTCGGTTCGTAAGTTTAGAGGTCTGAGTAAGTTTACAGTGGACGGAATGGCTGAACCATTTTTACTTGCCGATTTCTCCATTATGCTTCGTACTCGTGAACATAGTATGAATGTTACGAAAGTTGTGGATATCCGTGAAAAGAAGGAATTCGTTGAGTAGACGTCGAAACTTAAACGGGAACATGCAAGGTAACGCGGCAAAGTTGAATCTATACGCTTCTTTTTCACTTGGTTCCTGATTACATCAATTTGCAGATTTCCTGTTGTGTCTGACTACTTATTACTATATTTTTGTAATAATATTTCAGCCTATCCCATATATTTGGCCTACAGCTCCGCTATTCTCCTCACATACTGTGTTACCAACGTTTCGGTATACTACATACAGCCGTTCTCTGTTTTTCTGTTTTAACAATAAGCCTCGATTTTAACGTCTTTTTAAATGGGAAGATCTAGGGCTAAACCTTCTGAAATCGACTGCTCTAGTGAGAAAAAGCAAAGACTTGGTCATTCCAGTGCTCTTCTGTGTGACATAAGCATTGTTACTCCGTGTAAATCAGATCTCGATGATCTGGCATGCCCCATGCCATTTGTCAGAACCGAAGACGTCATATCAGTCGTGAGTAGCAGCATTAACGAACACAGGAACAAAATCGACAACATTAAGACCATGATGGAAGAGATTCGGAGAATGGTTGAGGATTCCCATCCATTAACATATCTTCCAGGGAAGCATGAAAATTTAGTTGAAGGCCATATAGTGAAAGCAGAAAACTTAATAGACCACTTGGCGACAGGGGTAATGAAGAGACTATCGTCGTCCCAACAGGCCGTCGTTTATAACATGCCTGATACCCTACCCCTGGATGTAGTCAAGACGAAGATGCTAAACATGCGGTATGATAGGAATACACCGTGACTGCAAGCGCCTCCGCAAAAAGTCAGCGCAGTCTAGCTGCCCCATGATCTTCAAGTTCACTACTTCATTTGACGCCAAAAGATTTATTAAACTGCAAGACCACATAAGGTTACATAACAGCTTCGAAAACACTGCTATTGCACAAGACAAAACCGCGTGCCAACGCAGAAAACAAAAAAAGGTAGTCTGGCCAGTTTATCACCTCTAAACACAGAGGCTGCTGTGAGCACAAACAGACCATCAGGAAGTGTTGATATGGTCAGTACTTCTGTTGGATATACCTCTTCCTCGGCACAACAGTCTCAGTCAAATCTAGCTACAAGCGAACCTGATCCTTCAGTTGCTTGTAAAAAGAAAACCATTGGTACCTCTAAGGTCACCATAAACAGAAGACCGCTGGGTGACAGATAACTCAGAAGTCAGGGCGAAACCTCACCATCTAAAGCTAAAACGTTTCTGAAGGACCATTTCAGGCGCGCGCTTTTTAATGACGGGAAAGAATACTTCATAGCTAAGACACTAGCAATACACGACCCCAAAAGGCGAGTTTTCCGTCAAACCCCTTCTCTGAGAAGTGAGTGCCGCGACAACTCGAGGTTGCATCACACGAGACACTCCTTCGAACCACATCCCCCTAACCACAGGGGTCATAACGTGGTGTCGAGTAGCGTACCGAACGCTCAGATGTCCTACATACCACAAACACCCAACCGCCATTCAGCTGTGCATCCTAATGATCCTAGTCAATACTTTGGGAACAGATGTACACCCACTGTAAGAAACTTCCCCACTTATGAACCCTACCAAGATTTTTTTCGGATCCCGCACAATATGTGCGACCCATGGTATTTAGGCTCGTTCGACCCCCTGATAACACAGGGCTGGGACCAATTTCCGGTCATAAACCATACCTTACGCCAATAGTAAAGAAGAGGTGCACGTTAACAACCTATAGGTGCCGTGAAAAACTAAGTAATCATATACTTGTCAGAGACAGAAACTCACCGGCACACCCCACTGTTGAGTCCTGTCACGTCTGAGACATAGGTGGTGCATCGTCTAGCCGGTTGAATACCAGAAATTCCTCCGCTTACCGAGGCTTAAGAGACATAGTAACTTACTTTGCAGGCCAAAGTAGCCTTTTCACGCTTCTACTTATTAATGCCCGTTCGTTACTTAGGAAAATATCCGATCTTAGAACAATAGTTTTGCTAGCCAAACCCACTGCATTATTAGTTACTGAATCATGGTGTACTGACTCAATCCTAGACGTGGACCTGTGTATAGATGATTGTACTCTGTATAGCACTAATCGTGACCACAAGCGTGGTGGAGGCTGTCTGATCTATGCGTGTAGCCTTGCTACCTCAAATAACATTGAAGATGATATCTTCAATGATCTGCCGGACTCACTTTGAATCGTTATAAACGGTACCAACTACAAAATCCTCATAGGCTGTGTGTACAGAGCACCATGTTCAACAAAAGAAAATGATGAACTGATGGCTAGATCATTTGCCCACGCTGGATCCCTCACTGTTGACTTCAAACTGATTGCAGGCCACTTTAACTTACCTAAAGTTAACTGGGAGGTCGGTCACGGCCCACAACGATTTGATGAAATGCTTGCTGTCACAGATATCTGTGTCTGGAAGCAATACATCCAGTAACCCACGCATGGAGATAGTATACTGGACCTAGTCTTTTGCTGTGACATCATCCCTGTTACTACCCAAGTTATTAGCGAATTTTCCGACAGTGACCATAGAATGGTATTCTGTTGCTTACCAATTCTTCCTCGCAATGAGAGAAACAAGCAATCTTCAAATTATACTCGGCATAGAAGCTATAAGAATATAGAGTGGGAAGTACTCGTCGAGCTGCTCAGGTACTCTCCATGGGACGACCACTTTACCACAGCCTCATTAACGTACACACTCTCACTTTTCTACAGAAATATAGAGCTATGTCTAGATACTGTTGCTCCCGTGAAAACAGTTAGGGTTTATAAGGAGCCGGACCCATATATCCGTAAAATATTCCTCAGTAAACTTAAGAAATTACCATCACATTACCACTCGTCGAAAGACTTCATGTCACTGCACTTAACCCATGAGACTTACGAATCTTTCAAGACACTACGTGCGAAACACGCAGTAAACGAAGAGATCGTCGCTCTCAAAAGTGGCGCTAGAATACACAGGTTGACATTCCTTCTGAGTAAACGTCTGAAGCCATCAACGGATGTAGCCTATCTACTACATAATGGGGTGGTGCACAACGATCCCCTCAAGGTTAGTGAACTGTTTAGCGAATCATTCGCTAATTTCAACCCTTATGCCCTCAGCCCCATTAGCTCTACTCCAATTACCGCTAGTTCATGTACTAGAGTGGAGTTCACTGTCAAAAGTATCACTAAGACCATCAAAAGCCTGGAACTATCTACAGGTACGGGGATAGATGGCCTGAACTCAATAGTCATCACGAACAGTGGTGATGATATGCCGCTGTTCTTGCTTAAGATATTCACACTATCAATGGAAAGTGGGGAGTATCCTAGCGAGTGGAAAACTAGCTTTATAATTCCTCGCTACAAGTCCGGTGACAAAGCTAATGTTGGGAACTATAGACCTATCAACATAACGCCAGTCGTCTCCCGAATCATGGAAAAAGTGATTAAGAGCGGCATGTCTGTTAAAATAGTTGTAACACCTACTCGCTATTTGCGTAATCACAACCTATTAGCTGAAAATGAGTGCTGTAAGACCAAATTGCGAAGAAACTTCTTCATCAATAAGTTCTCTCACATCTGGAATAGACTTCCTGAGGAAATACGTGCCGCAGGCACATCATCTACCTTTCGTTCTGCACTTAATAAGCTCCTAACGGATGATCAGTCTGTCACTCTCCTAGGCACTATCTATACTTTCTGGGCTAATGAAAGCATACTAGGACCTCCAAACGTATAGAGTAAAGCTATCATAAATCTCAAGTACTTTTTACCTCAATGGACTCATAAAGGGTGTTTGATTACTAGTTCATCCGGTCGGATTGTGCAGTACAAAAACAAATACATAACCAGTGTTCCCTTTAAGTTTGCTAACAAAAACTGCCTATCTAATAACTCGTGTGAACTTCATATAAGAAAAAAAGAAGGATTTATTCTCATATGAGTAAATGATTTTAAAACGACAAGAACTCTCGTTTTGTTTTACGTGATATTCCATTGACCAGTTTCTCCTTGTGCTTTCTTTTCTCTTTTCTTTTGAGTATCAGCCTGACGAGAAAGTCCTAAGCATTAGTTTGATCGAAACGTATCAACTTACTGGAAATCCTACTTCGCACCTAATACTGGAAACTGATGTTAGAGGTATCCAACTGGCTAGCCCTGATTTTCCATTTTCCTGTTTCTTGAACAGCTTCACAGCTAACTCACCTCCCTACCAGTACCATAAATGCTACCACATACGAAACCCAAGCACAATAACTGGTCTCAGATTTCTGGTCCGTGACAAATGCAGCGGAAATCTGGATAAACAATCAAACCCGAGAGATCACTTTACCTAACGGCAATACATCCATAATAATGCTATGTAACAGATTTCCCTAGTACTTTGTCTTGTATCAATCCATCTCATAGAAGTCAATTAACAGCCAATGTATCTCCTTGACGGTGTTGCATACTTTAATGTGAAGTCTATGAAGTTTTACACATGTGTATTATTCACCACTGTTGAACGACGATTCTTCCACTCTTAAATTACTTTCACCACAACAAATGTTTTCAGTATTATCAATCTGAATTGCTGGAAAAGATAACACTTGAAGAGTGAGAAACGCCTGAACTTAGGCATTCACCTGGATTAAATGGTTGTATGGATACTTACTTATTCCTGAAATTATTGAAGTAAGTAACTGTTGGTCAATAAATCTATGGACATGAGAATTGCTGTTAAGATAGACGTTCATCTGACGAAACACTTGGTCTTGTAGATATGTCAATCATGTCGACTACTCACAACGCAAACACCAAATATTGCGTCGTTTGATGTGAAGAAAGAATTGTGAGCAGAGACGACCTAAACTCAGAACGGTGTGTATGTACTGTAAAGTGATATTTTCCTGTTACTTTCATAACATTTAGACACTTGGTATAACGGTAGAGTTTAATGTCCTCCCTCTGTATTATTCAATACTGCTAAAACCTTTTATGTCTCTCTGCAATTATCAATTTGATGAGGCCTGTAAACTGGCTTCTCTCATGTTAAATTCATAACTTGAGAATAAAGATATGTATTTATTTTATTGAATGTGGGAGCCTATTCGATAACTTGCTTTACCGTATCATAAAGGACCGTGACCTAAGTTTAAGGTGGCGTTTTTCGACAGGTACAGTGCACTCACGATTGCGCAGACTGTATGAGGACATAGGCTTAAAAGTAGGAGAGCAACAGGTATGAGTAATGCCACGCATAGGGAGGGAAAATGGGTTAAGGTTGAGCTGAAGGATTCTTAGTGGGTCAATTTTCAGTTTCTTACACCTCCCCTCATAATCAAGTTATTCGTGACGGCCCAGCACATAGCGGGTAAACTTTCTTTGAGCATTTTCAATGTGTATAATATTGAAAGCATACATGCAAGCGTATGCAGACACCATTGTACTTGGTATTACTTTTTGTGATTCGGCCGTCAGCGAATTGGTGAGAATCCTTAGATAGGAAGAATTCACTAAGTAATGGTTGAAAATGGCCGAGAGATCGACATAATGGTATGGGAGCAGGAAGTTTGTTTCACAGCGTACTGTATTGCGTTATGAAAAATCTACATCGAAGTTTTGCGCGATACTTATTCATTGAGATGGTGTGTTAGCTATTACGCAGACTGTATGCCAGTGTTGATTTAAGAGTAATGGCACAATTCATTTTAGACTTCTCAAATAAAAGATGAAAAAGAATGGTTAGGTTGAGCTTCAGGCGTCTCAGCTAGAGTGATTCTAGTTCCAGTTTTTTGCATCTTTCTTTGTAAGGAAGTCCTTCGTCAAATATTAGCAGGCGCCGAGTAAAGTTTCGCTGGACGTTCTCCACTAGAATTCTATCAGATACTTTCGTGTTACAATAGATAGCCGTGCAATACTCTAATATTGGGCGAACCATAACTTCGTACAGCATACGTTTTGCCCTAAGTGTGCTTATGTTTCTGTGTAGAAGACCTATGAGTCACCTGCCTTCGGAAACTGTTAAATCTGCATACTCCGTAAGAGTCAAACTTCTGGAGTAATTGATTCCGAGGTCTTTCATAGTGTTGCACATCTGCAGCGCGATGTCACCCAAGTGTAGTGTTACTTCTAGGTGGGATTTATTGAAATGGGGGATACCACTTTTGTCTGGGTTTAGAGAGAGCTGCCAGGTCACGCTCCATGTGAACATTCTCTTCAGATCTTCTTGTACTTGAGATAAACCCTGTGCTAGTGCTGCAGGAGAAAAACTGTAGACTATCTTCAGGTCGTCTGCGAAAAGGTAAGATATGCCATTTTGGATAACGCTGCAGATATCGTTTACATATATATTGGGAAAAGTAGCAGTCCTAGAACACTACTCTGGACGACACCACTTTGTATGGGTCTGGGGGAGAAGTAGCAATTACTGAATTTTACTACTTGGAGGCGACCCTCTAAAGATGTTCTAAGCCAGGACAGTAACTGGTCTTGGAAACCACATGATTGCAACTTACTTGCAAATAGGCTTTGGTCACGCTTACTTGTAACATCGTCAGGATAGTCAAGAAAGCTGGTAGCGTATGGCCGGCCTTCCAAGAATCCATGTCGTGCCGGTGAGTTTAATTGGTTTGTCGTAATGTAGTCGACAACTTCTTTCAAAATCACTTTTTCCATGGTCCGAGATGCCACTTACGTGGTGTTTGTAGGTCGGTAGTTTTCCATATTAGATGTTGGTCCACATTTATGCTGGAGGTATATGTATGATGGTTTCTAGTTCTCAGGATAATTGCCACTGCAGAGAGACGTATTAGAGAGCTTCAAAAGAATCAGCGGTATACCTTCGCCACCTCTTCTTAGCAAGATGGTTGGAGTTTCATCAGATCCAGCACTGTATGAGGTTTGAAGTGATGCTATACCTGGAGAAATGCCTTGTTTAGTGAAGAGCACAGTACCTACTGAGTTAGCTGATGTTGACGTTGCACCAATGACTTTTTGTGTCCTTTTGTGTAAAGCGGCTAGCCGTTTGGTAACCGAACAGCTCACAGATTTGCAGTGGGTCGTCGTAGATGATCCCCTTGTCTATGAATAAACTAGGAGTACTATTTCTGAAGCTGCCCGTCGAGGTTTCCATCAGTCTCTCTAGTTCTTCTGTATTACTAGTTTTAATACATTGGATGCGTTCTCGCTCAACCGCTCCTACTGCCCTTCCCACATTGAGTGTGTCATGCTTGTCTTTAAGCGTAACAAGCGATGAAAAGTTATTCGACTTATAGTACTGTCTGGCACCGTTACGCATACGGTTGCGTATTTTTGTAGGTATAAATTCAACTCTGTTTTTCTTAATTTCTCTTTGGAGCGGTGGAGCAATACAGTCATGAACTACGCCTATCTATTCATAAAATAGATCGTAGAGTTCTTTGGCTGAACTGTTGGTGAAGATTTTAGCTTTGCTAACCACAAAGGACCCATGCATACTATCTGGGGTATCGGTAAAGTGCCCACAGCCATATAACCAAGGTGAGTGTCTAAATCAATGCATTTCCAGGTCAGCATGTTACGTTTAAATGTAATACAGATCCATTTCACTATGAACACTTGCTATAGTGCATGGAAATAGGCGTTGAAACGGTCAACAGTCCAAATGAAAGCATTTATGCATAGACTTCGTGTATCTTCTGTATTAGCGTAATCAGCATCATTCGAGAAATGCATTTGGTGCATAGAAACTTCCCTATGAAAAGGTCATTTGATACAGAGTACTAGGAAACATGTAGTATGGAGCCACTGCAAGTAAGTCGCGTTCCCAGCCACTATGTAAATTTGTCTCCGGTTTATTCATTTGTGCATAATATTTGTGCTACTATAACTGTCGGGAAAGTTTAGACGGTTCGTCGCTTAAAGACTGATGTCCAGTAGATGGGTTAATCGTGAAGTTGTTCCAGAGACCGCAAAAGGGCGGGTGCAGTCCAATAATTATTGGTGTTAAGCAGCATGTATCATTCCCACTAAGCAGTTATGTTCAGATAGAAATTCGACATCAAATGTTGTCATGGAGCCGCTGCTGCAAATGGGAAAGGAAATAAGAAGCAGGAATAGATATGGGAAAGGGAATCCCAACGCTATCCGACTTGATGTGGGGTCATTTTACACAGTTTGTTGGCCTCTTCAGAAAAACTGCTGATCCTTCTGAGTCCCAGTCAGAGCGTAACCCTGAATTTAAATCATACAACAACTATGATAATTGTGTAACACCGTTACCCCTACTACAGACCCCACATTGATCCAAGAGTCATGGTCTTCCATTGCTTAAATGCCGCGTAAAGTCGTCGATTATTCGCAGACCACGGTTACAGGAGACCTGAAAAAACACATGCAACTTAATTGGGATTAGTGGCGACGCATTCACCATGTCGTATTCTGAAATGATTATAAGTTGACCAGATATGTTTGTCTAGTGAAAGTGTTGCGACCGAAGTCCAAGTATTTTGGTCCGAACGCAGCAAAGTAACGTAGTTTTGAAGAGTCACGGCTTTTCTCTGTACATTTTCATAAACTTCCTAGAGTCACGCGCAATTGGAGATATTTTAAAAACATCGAAACACGATATGGAGTTACAAATCTGTGGTACTATTAAAAATGATAAATTATATCAAAAATACCAAAGTACTCCAACAGTGCCCCCAACCAAGGCACGCAGTTTGAGAAAGTTGCACGCGACCTGATCTATATTCGTTTACCCTCTTCATTGAGTCAGAACACCTCGGGAGGCACGTAGAGGGAGTGCAAAAGTCGAGGATGAATGTCCCCAACACATGATGCTGGTTTTTGCTTTGAGGAGGAAACGGTGTCAGCATCGTCACTTGGTTCACTCAAAAGGGGATAAAATGAAGACAGGGATCTACCAGAAATGATTGAAAGTGCTCACGACTTTCTGTCCTCAAGTCCTAAGATGAAATTTGATATCAACATAATAGGTGAATGGTTGACAGCTATCGCTTTTTATTCTTCGGTAAGTCACTTATCTCCTTCTCATTCAGTAGGGGGATCGTTCTGAGAAGCAACAAACGCGCAACTCAAGGGACTTCCAACCCTTCACTTCAACAGTTTGAAGTTAGAATTTCCTCCAGGTAGCTCACCGACTATCTATGAGAACTTCGTAGGTGAAGCATGGGTCAGAAAGGGTACTTCAGGCTGCAAGAAAGGCCTGGTTCAAGTAGCACTTATCAAGTCCTACGTGCGAATTCATCTGGTGGTCTCCAGTACAGTAGCACGCCCAACGCTCAGGGGAAACTGCTATCTCTTTGAGAAAGTACGAAGGTCTGCTACCAGGTCAGTCGTAGGACTGAGGGAGAAGGGAAACTCCGAAGGACTGAAACTCCTGGTCTCCTCGTTTTAGGCTACTGCAGAAAGAGTCATGGCTCTTTCACGGTCTTCAAACTCATCCATTGGGCGAGCCAGGAAAACAACCTAACCTTAAGTCCAACGTGGCAGTCATCGAAAGGGAGCTATATCACGACAGTAAGAAAGAGAGCTGACGCCAGACTCAGGTCAGACGTTTCCCTAATAGTGTTCGATTTATGGACGCCTTACCACGAGATGTGGCTCGGTCTCCTCGGTAGACTCATTCAAAAAGGGTTTAGACGGTTACTGTATTATGTGTGACTTATCTTAAATGTACCTGGAGCAGTAACGAACCCTCTAACCTACCACTACTTCCTTCCTATTCACTACAAACCATATCTCTTGTTGATACTCCTGCGTTATCTACCAACTTTTCTCTGGTAAATAGACCCATACTATCTACTTTTACCTTTCGGGCAAGTTCCGCATGCCTTCCCCCGCTATCTTGGCATTCCTGTTCGGGCACCTGGGCAAACGATAGTCGCGAGGAGCAACTAATCGTCCCAGCTACCCGTTAATGACTAACCGTCCCAATCTGAAAAGTACAACTACCGACCGAAAAAACATGCACCCGACCAGAGCCAAAGGCAAGAAAGCAGAAGAAACTCCCTTGTCCACTACAGCAGCACACTAGACAACCAAAACCAGGCCTCAAGAGCTAGACGCGAGAGGCGAAAAGCTCTCGTTTCCTGATGCTACATGCTGTTGAACAGTGAACCGACTGGTGAAGGAGACTTTTAAGCATTCCTAAACCCTCGAGATTGAGGGATCTATTCTGTCAAGGCCAATCAAGTGTTGTGAAATTAATTGTTACGGTAAATACACCGAGTGGGGTGTGGCTAGCTTACGAATCTCCGGAGTTCTCAAACCCAAAGCGAAACTAACTAAAATGTCTGGCCGCCAAACAACTAATGTATGTTAAAACGGTAGGTGAACCTTGTGAAAATTTTCCTTCACGGAAAAATATGTTTACAAAATCTCATTGTACACCTTCATTTTTAACGGCTACTGAGGCTTGTAACCAAAATGAGATACAGTGGTGACTGCAGTCGAAACGAGAATGCCAGTGTGGTTATACAAATGAATTGGACGGAGTCAAACAAAGTAAACGATGATTATTTTTTATATGCATTACACGAAAAAGGCTCAAAACACACCGAAAATAACTAGTTTCAATAAGTTCAACTGATGGGGCTGTAAAGACGCATGATTCAGGTGGCGCACAACACACAAAGAATCAGACTTTCTCAGCCACAAACAGTTACACAAGCTACGTAATTTGCGTTCTTTATAAGAGGTACACACCAGAATAACCTGGTCAAACAGATAAGCTACTACCCGAAGCGTCTATTTCGATCTATATCGCAACGAAAAACAACGAATAAGAGTTCAGACCTGATCATAGGACGGAACAGAGAACCCTTGAGTGGAAGTGTGATTGCGGGACTGTTGGGAAGCCCATACACTAGGCAACTCAACACAGTGATGCATCCACCACTCACACACAGTAAAGTAACGAAGTTTCGGGGCTGCAGTGCAAAGGTGAAAAACGTAAGGGTTTCGTTAAACCAAGTGTTTGAAAGGCCTTCAATACCCAGAAAAGAGAAATCTCCGGAGTATGACTACATGAAATCAGTGATAATATGGACTTGTGCTGAAGCGCTGAGCAAAGCCATATGTTGTTCGTTCACGCACTCATTGGAAGTAAATCTCCCCGCAGGATGCAGGCATATGACCATCTCATTGATCCTCAAGGGAAGAGACAGAAAAAACCTACACGGAGGCGGACCGATAGCTTTGCTTCCCATACCGTCCAAGGCACTGGAGAGGCTGGTTGCAGACGTAGCGTGGGGTGTCATAAGCAGAAAGAACGTCGTTTAGAACCGGACGGTTTTTTGACACTACGTGACCGCTTGAGGTAGCTGGACTATTAGACGGGACTACAGGCAACCAGTCTTTATGGACCTGCGCAAAGCTTTTGATAGCATCCCACACCACACCTTGATCGCTAATTTCCCAAAGTGGGTATCACTGAAAGTCTCATAGCATGGTTAACAGCATATCCAGAGAACAGAGAATTCTGTGCGAAAATGAGCAAAATTCGATCAGCCTGGGGGGGGGCGTGCAAGAACGAGAGTTTCTGTACGTGAGATACCTGGACCACCCTTATTTTTGCTACTTGTGAATAACCTCCCCTTTCAACTCTCCTCGTTCATTCTCATGCTTGCTGATGGCAACAGAATATAGAGGACACTGGGGAGAGAAGACGATCCCGTGATACTCCAAGACAATCTGTTGCAGCTGGAGTCCAGTTCAGCCGTGAGTGGTTTAAGCTTTAGTTTGTAGAAGTGCAAGGTGGTGCATCTTTGCGTACCGGAAGAGATGAAAACCAGCTGCACCCTCAACAAAGAGGAATTCCCTAGAGTATCCACGCTTACGCGTGTGGGACTAAGCTTCCATGACACACTTGATACCAGTCCCAACTATAAGGGAGTGGCGGTTGTACATGGAATTCCAGGATGGCCAAGTGACCACTCGGTTAAAGATCGGTACTTTCACGACGTCCAACAATGGCAATGGCTCTCAACCAAAGTTGGCCTCGACAGTATACCGGCCAACAGCATCGGTAGACTGCCAAGGCCAGCGCATCTGAAGTCCATACCCAATCCCAGACTACTCGCCGTCCAGTTCGACTCATATGCCTCCCTCACAGACGTTCTACAAGCATGGCATAATGCGAAAGATCGCATGGGTGGCTCAATACGTATGTGTGAAAGTAAGCCCAGGCCCACAAAGCAAGAGGAGAGACGGCAACCGCCAAGACCTCTGGAGTCTGTGGTCATCACACAGGCTCTGACCAGTGAGTTAGATACATCAAGTGAAGAAGCCACCACCGCCGCAGCTCCCAACCAAGTTGAAGACAAAACACGAAAAGCGGAACAATGCCGGTCCTATGAGGACTGGAGACGCTAGACCCAACCACGTAAGCGCTCATCCCGTGAAAATACGCAACCAGCTCTCCCCTCTCACCAGGCACATTCTAATATGTATGTACGGCAACGTTGGGGGGCTAAGAGGGAAGGTAGCAGAAATGAGGACGCTGAGGGAACATCAGCACTCCGACATCATATTCATCACTGAATCCTGGCTCTGGTCGGACGAAGAGATGTATGTTACTGGCATGGAACTCTTTCGCAGGGACAGGGAGCACAGAGCAGGAGGGAGAGTGGCTCTCTACGTAAACTGCCGTTTAAAGGCAAGGGTGGTTAGCGAAACCGTCTTAACCCAACTTCCAGAATCTCTATGGTGCTACTTCACTCCCCACCGTACCAAATACCTGCTCGGAGCCGTATATCGGTCCCCCACCAGCTCCCCTACACATAAGGAAATGGTCATCAAGGCAATCTTAACGATTTCTTCTGCAAATTATGATTCCGTTATCATTACCGGTGACTTAAACACCCCGTCCATCCTCTTCGAGACGGAAGGGAGACGCATGAGATCCTTCAATCAGAAGCTGAAGGACTCAATTAAGACTGCTGGCCTCTCAGAGAAAGTGGGTGATGTCACACGCTGGGGACCTAACGGAAACGCATCGCGCCTTGGCTACGTTCTGACGAACGATGAACTTCTCATTGAGGACGTTTGCATCCAACCTCCTCTTGGCCTCAGTGACCACGCTGTAATCACCTCCATGATTACTAGGGAGGCTCTGCAACTGAAGACACCTAACACCTTCCCTTGCTACAGCAAGGTCAACTATGAGACTATCAGGGACTGTCCCATGAATGCATCATGGCCGGTAGACCGGACTCATCTCACAATAGATGAAAACTGGTTGGAGACGAAGGAAATAACCCCTGGGGCCATCAGCCGCAGTGTACCAGAGGTAATACATAGACTGTCAGTGAGAACCTAATGGCTAAAGCGTGGGACAGAGAGACTTATCCAGAGCAAGAAGCAGGCTTGGTTCAGGTGGCGTACATCACGCGGGGAGTCTGACTTCTTGAACTATAAAAGGAATCACAACCGCTGTAACATTAGGGTGCGTGGCGACAGATTTTCCTGTCAAATAAACTTGGCGGCTAGGTTACAAAGCAATCCCACAAACTTGTACCGCTTCATGTCGAGAAGAAAGTAGACCAGTGAGGGAGTGAATCTTGTCACAGGCCATGACGGGAGTATACGAGGCAGTCTAGAGACTGCTGAGCTTTTGAGCTCACACTTCCAAGCCCAACTTAGCACTGACACAAGATCCACGCCGACTCGCCACGACACCGACCAGGTCGCAAATAACGGACACCTCTGTCGCATGTCAATTACAGAGAAAACATGTTCGAGGAACTATCTAGGCTACGTCCAGGCAAGTCCCCTGGCTGCGGTCCTAAAAAACTGCACCAAGGTGCTTACTAAACCACTTCGCAACCTTTTTGAGCACTCATTAGAGTCGTGCAAACTCCCTAAAGAATGGAAGAGTGCCATATTGTCACCCATCTTCAAAGGAGGAGACAGAAAAAGCCCTGGCAGCCAAAGGCCAATTGCTCTACTCCTCATAGTGTCGAAAGTGTTGGAAAGCCTGGTAGGTGACACTACCGGAAAATTCCTCAATAGGGAAACACTGTGCATACTGTTCAGCATGGCTTTCGCAGTGGTCGCTCATGTGCCACAGACGAACTAACCGCCTGGGTGACTGGACACTCGGCTGGGGTAACAGAAAACCGGTGCATGTTGTATTTCTCGACCTAGCTAAAGCATTTAACAGTGTCCCACCCACAGTACTGCTTCACATGATCATGTCGGCTGGCATAAGTGAACCCCTACTCTCTTGGTTCAAGGACTACCTGGAAGGGGGGAATTCTGCACCGAAGTAAACAGAATAAGGTCGGAGTGGAGACCCTCGACGTCAGGAGTATCCCAAGGAGCAATCCTAAGACCGCTTCTGTTCCTCCTGTTTGTCAGCGATCTGCCAGATAAAATATCTTCACCTATCCTCTTCTTCCCTGAAGACGTGAAAATTTGGAGGGTGGCAAGCGAGGAAGCTGATTGTGCAGCGCTACAAAGGGACTTGCAACAACTCGTACTCTGGTCGTCAGAAAATGGCTTGAGCTTCAACCTGGAAAAGTGCAAAGTAATACACATCAGTAAATATGAAGCAAGTACGACCGACTTCCAGTAAATGTTGAGCAACCGTATTATCACCAGAGTGTCCACGGAGAATTGGGGCTGGACTTCTCCGACACCTCGGACACTAGCACCAACTGCAAAAATATGACAACCAGGGCGAATGCCATCCTACACCTTTTGCGTAGACAACTTGGCGCCCTCACTCCCGAACTCTTCCTCACCATTTTAAAATCATACTCAGGTCCAAGTTTTTCTCCCCGAGAGTATGGAATGCCTTACCGCGACATATCGTTATAGCTCCCTCAGTCGACTCATTCAAGAGACGGTTAGACAGTTGTCACCTCGCGTGATCTACCACGGACGTGCTCAGGTAGCCACCAAACTCACTAGCCCACCCTCACCTCCCTCCTGCTCACCACTCACTATCTCCCTCCCTAGTACACGCACGCTACCTACCAATTCTTCTGCAGGAACCACACCCACGTGACCATTCGCGCAATCCCCAAATACTTTTCTTTCGTTCTTGTTTCTCTTTTTCACCCCTCCCTTTCTTCTCCTCCCTTTTTTTTCCCCTTCCTCTCCCCTTATTATTATTTCTTCTTCTGTCTTTTTTCTTTTTTTCTTCCCTCTTCATTCTTTTGCCACTACCTTACTGTCCTCTTTCAGGTACCTGCACAGATAGGAGTCACGGCAGTTCCCTAAACTTCCCAGCAACCCGTAGCTCCCCAATCACTCTACAAATTGCAACTTACTGACCCACAAGACATCTACCTCACCGAAGCTGAAAGCAAGAAAGCAGAGGGGACTTCCTCGTCCACTGCAGGAGTGAACCGAACAGCTCAAACCAAGCCCTAAGAACTAGACGTGAGAGATCAAAAACTACCAGCTTTCTAAGCTCGCACTATCAATATTGGATATTGGAACCGTGACTCAAGAACTAGAGGAGTGAATACATCTGCGGCACTATGACCTTTTTCCAGCCTTGTTACCAAAAATCGACTGATTCCTGTTGTCTCAGAGACTTCAACCAGGCAGTCTACATCTCTCCACACCGCAGACCAACAGTCAGGGACTTCGTCGACTGATGCCATATCTCGGTCTGGCCACCCTGAACCCTCTTCTAACCTAATCCTAAAACCTATAAGTTTCGTTTAGTTTGGATGTTGGAAATGCATGGGCACTTTTAAATGACTACGTTACTTTCCAAGTGAATGGCATTTTTGTGCTAAATCACATACAACTGACAAAGGATGGGTGTTGATAATGCCACCGTAAACTATGAAGCTTGAATGTATGATGGATTGTGGCTACAAGGCTGGAGATGTTGTGAAAGCTAATTATACATTTAAGAAAGACAAAAATGAAGATTTACCGTTTCGCAAAAATGACACACTGGAAATAATTAATATTGGCAAGGTAAGTGAAACTTTTTTCATGAAAGTTCTATATTTAGGATCCTAACTGGGCTCATGCTAAGAACACTCTTGGGGAAACTGGACTAATACCTTTGAATTATGTACAGAGGAAGAGCGATGCTTTGGAGAACCTTCAAAACCACGAGTAATTTGATATATTTATATCTTTAAGCCTATGTAGAAGTTCTGTGCTGCTAACTTCTCATAGCCATTGCTCAGGAGTCGCTTAACTCCATTGTATATCTGCATGTAGGGCATGCATGTCATATTTTTAACTTTTTCGATTAGTAAGAGTGCCTCTAGCCACCGATACTCTTGGTGGCTGTTAGTGAGATAATCCTTCGTAGTGCCATTTTTTTTTCATGCCCTAATTGTGAATAGCAGATTTCAATACATTGAATATACTCATTTAGACATTTAGAAAAAGACTGATTGAGCGAAGAAATATATTTCTTTTCAATTAGGTCTTCATCTTGGGCTCTACACTAATATGTAGATTTACAATTTAATCAAATTACCAATCACGTGGTGTTTCGGAAATAATGATGTAAATAGTTAATAGAGTTGCTAAAATAGGAAATATGAATATTGATAGAAACAAGGAGGGGAAGAGGTGCACAAAATAAACCTAGAAGTTACATCATGTTGACGTCCACGGTAATGAAAGTGGTCGAACAAACTTCTTTTGGATACAAAGGCTAGGTTTTTAAAGGTGGATTGCTATCGCCTCTGCTATGTGAAGTAAGTGCGAGTGCGTAATCCATGAGGTAAATTGATTGGAATCCGATGGATAATGTTGAAGGCTTTTCCAGTAACCACTTTATGTCCTATGTCAGCTAAGTGTGCAAGTATGGAGCTCTTTATAGTTCTAATTTGCCCCTTGTTCAACCATGATGGGTGGTGCCCAGAAATTCGACAATGGAACTGCCTCATTGTACGCCCAATGTAACTAGCTCCACAGGAGCAGTTGAATTGATAAATGCACATAGAAGTGTAGAGCCCAAGATGAAGACCTAATTGAAAAGAAATATATTTCTTCGCTCAATCAGTCTTTTTCTAAATAGCAGATTTGTCTGTGGCTTATAAATGGGTGTGATATTCTCCCGACTGACTGCCTGACAAAATTAGTGTAGAACCTCCCACAAAGGTGCATCAGCTCAAGTTGCCACACTTCACAGCAGTAAAACAGAACAGATGAATAAAAAAAAGACTCATATTGAAGTAGAAAAAGTTGTGTAAGAGAACAAGCAGTTTGAAGATAACGGTTAGTGCGAATATTCAAGCTTTAGATTCTACGGAGTGAATACATCTGCGGCACTATGACCTTTTTCCAGCCTTGTTACCAAAAATCGACTGATTCCTGTTGTCTCAGAGACTTCAACCAGGCAGTCTACATCTCTCCACACCGCAGACCAACAGTCAGGGACTTCGTCGACTGATGCCATATCTCGGTCTGGCCACCCTGAACCCTCTTCTAACCTAATCCAACTTCCTCCAGGATGGGATATCGAGGTAGGTAGTGCTTTGTTGGCATGCATAGTACGTGTTCAAGCCATCTCAGTCGACTAAGCTTCACAACCGCATTAATCGACTTGCCTAGTGCCCTTCACCTGACCTCAACATTGCTCACATGGTTGTCCAGCCACATGCGAGCAGTGATGCAAAGACATCTGTGACTGAAATGCAGTGACCACTTCGAGTCCCCTACTTTTAACGGCTGTCCCAGCCGTACAACAGGATAAAACGGACTGTAGAGCAGTATACTCATCCTTTGGTAGATAAATATCTCGCCAGCGTCTTAGATGATACAAGTTGGCAAACCCCAAACAAACTTTCAGTATCCGAGCTAAAATTTCGTTAGCAACCAGTTGATACAACTTCAGGTCTTCGGTATATGGAGGGTGGTTTCGTACCCATAAGCCAATGGTTGAAAGTCATCTGCCTAAACTAATGAGCCGCGGCTGTGAGATGAGGTTACTGAAGTTGACTGATATGAGACTAAATTTTTCGGTTTTGAACGTCTTTGAATCATTTTTCACGTTGATTATTTAAACCATGTGGAAAAAACAGACTTTTTGAATGAGACTTTCGAAAACTGACTGATATGATTCAAAACTGGTTGCAATAGTTTATCGTTTGTGAATTAATTTTGTCTCATCATCGAATAATTCATCCTGTATTTAATTAAACGTGATTGAGACGACCTGTTTCTCCATATTTAGTATAATTTTTTTTCTCCTTTGTCTAGTTGGTATCATGGACGGATTTCTCGTGCAGAATCAGAAAGTTTACTATCTGGTAGTCCTGTTGGTAGTTTCTTAATTCGTGAGTCGGATTTGTATAGTGGTGATCTAACATTATGTGTTGTTGGACCTCCGTGTGTAACAGCGAGCTCTGATATCATCAATGAGTGTCATGGTTCTTCAGTTACGCCTTCATCAGATACTACAACAACAAATGTACAACACTATCGAATAGTGCGTAGACCTTTCAGATCTGTTAATTCTAAGCAACACTTTGAATATTCCACAACAACAAGTTCGATTTGCAGCAAAATTCACTACACTTTAGATGAGACTGATTGGTTTTCGAGTCTTTTAGAACTTGTTCAGGTAAGTGCTTTTATGTCATGGTAGTTTGAAATTCATATTACAAGCTTCTGTGCTTAGTGTATGTATAGAGATTTGGCTCATTGGTTGAGAATTTCTACTATCATACAACGTGTCACAACTTTAAGCTCCACTCTGCCTACTTCGGTCATGGGCTACCGGATAGTATCGTAAATTCTCACACAGTATATGTGATTCTAAACTACTTACCTAACAAACAAATACATGCACTGGGTTTTGTTGTATTATTTTTCCGAATTTACACTGCATGGTTGCAAAAGGCTCGATCAGCTCGTACTAACTGATGCCATATGTGGCGCCGTTGCCATTTCTGATTGTCCATTAAGAGTCAATTGAGATATACTGCAGTTCGGTCTGTTCTCTTGTACGCCTGTTAAACTTGGCCATTAAAGATAGAGGACATGAGAAATCCTCTAATGTTTAACTTCCACTGCCTTTGTAGCATAGGCCATCATGTAAGTAATGCAGAAGTCAGATGTAGAGTTTTGGGAAGCAGCGGAAAGTCAGTTGATGTGGTTATGAACCGCCATCTACTGAGATGGCCGGGACATATGTTATGTATACCTAACCACCGTCTGCCGCATCGTACAAGGTTATTTGAAGTAGGTTCGGGCTAGAAAAAGGCTCGAGGTGGCCAGACTCAAACATGCCATCACTGTTTGAGGCCCTTGACTATTGCTCTGAGCCGTCTTGCCAGATTCAGACTAGCCAGTTGGGATCCGAGGGACAAGAGAGGCTGTATGTGATGTAGCTCAGAATCGTTATCAAAGGCGTAGATGCATCCACACATTATCTTCATCTTAATAGTTGTAGTAAACTCAGTGCTTTCTCATTCCTCCTCCCTCTGTTTTCTTACTTTCTGCTACTTCTTACCGATTTTCCTTCATTTTTTCATCTTTCATCTTATTGCTTTGTTAATTGGTTTCCTGATATGAGGTGTGGTAACTTGGACCATTGTGCAGTAATTCCTACCCCTGTGATGATATTGGTCAATTGGTTTTGACTTTGAAGAATTTTTTTTTTCTACTCAGTATTTTGAGGTGTGAGGTGTGATAAAAAAAAATTGAGAAAATCACACAGAAAAAATGTTTCCACTTGGAGGTTTGTAGAGATTTATTTATTGGTTCCGGATAGGTATTCATCGTGGACTGATGTCAGTTGGAGAAACACTGGAATCCTGGGAGCACTAGATTGCCCTTTTTCCTAGTATGTGGACCCATGACCTCTCCAGGGATCGAACACAGGACCTTCAGGTTCCGTGCCCAACACGTTACCATTGAGCTACTGGGTTGAAATCCAGTGGTCCATACTTCCTACTTCTGTGAGCTTACAATATAACACGACCTCCATCCAGTGCCGTCGTTGAGTAACTATCGTGACATCCAACTTGGTTCGCCCCATCGGTGGTCACGACTTCGTGGATCTAGTGATGAACTCTTCGTGTTCAACTTGGATTACATTTATATTGAACAAATCGGCAATTTTAGCATTTTCGTATGTATGTATCGGCTTAGCTCTTGGCTCGTAGGTCAACTGATCTAACTTGCACTCTGCAACAGTAGTCAGGTGAACTACACGGATTAAGATTTTGTAGGAATAGGGAAAGAATTAATAGCAAGTGAACTTTTAGTTTGTTGCTATAGTTATCAAGTTTTTGACACGTCAGTTTTTGTCGTCATTCAAAAACTAATTATTATATAACAAATCATTTCTAAAGAGTGAAATTAAGCATTAGTGAAGGTGATCGTAAACTTTTACACATTCTTCCTGTCTTCATAATCATCCTTATTGAGTTGATTGTCTCAACGAATGTTTATTATTCTGCTCTATGAACAGAGATTCAGTTAAGTGAAATTTACATGAATGCATGTATGTACTCCGCTGTTTCACTATTTTATGAAGCTGTGGCTTAGTAGTTTAAGGGAGATAACTCTCAACCAATGGGTGACAGGTTCGAATACCGCTCCATCTACCGAGGTGGCCTGGGTGACCAAGTAGTGTCATTAGCACTCACACAATAAGTGTCTCGTTGGCTGCCTACTGCATGAGTGTGCACAAGGTTGCTGAGTGGATTTCAGTTTACTGAATTACTACTTCTGGCCGAAGAACTAAGGAATTATAGTCATATTTGTGGTTTCTGACCGCTGTATTAAACCGACTAACAAACATGAAACCTCCCACGTATTTTATTCGTTGGAAGTAGTCGAAGAGTTCGTGTGTCTGTTTAGTTGTGTGGGTGCTGGTGGAGGTGTGTGATGAAATTTCCAACTGCATATCGAAAGCTAGAGTGGCATAGATCAATCTGGGTCACCTCTGGCGCCGTCCTGACTTTAGTCTGACTGTGAAAGGTCAGGTTTACAACTCTTCGGTGTAACCAGTCCTGCTCTACGCCTGGCCTCACCGAGCTGAGGATGTGAGACGGTTCTGTGTATTCGATCACCGTTGTCTTCGTAGGATTGTTCGTATCCGATGGCAGCAGCGTGTAAGTAATTCTGAGGTATGACAACGTGTGTTTGGAGAGAATGGGGATCGTCATTCAGTAAGTGAAATCATCTCGAAACACCAGCTTCGGTGGCTCTAACATGTGTTATACATGTCGTCCCAACGGCTTCCACACCGTTCACTGTTCGCTAACCATGGGACTGGATGGAAGAAGCAGAGGTGTGGTGAGGGTATGACGTGGCGCCGTGGGATGAAGGATAGTTGTATT